>JAODKF010000147.1:19084515-19095768 GCA_026779585.1 Mormyrus proboscirostris | reverse complement strand
ATATATATGTATATGCATGATCATTTTTTTATTTCTTTCTCCCTGCCTCAATAAAACAGCCACGGCTTCCTGAAGAAATGTCAGTCCGAAAGAATGTGCCACGCTGATGTGACAGGACCCACAGTCGGGTCCTGAACAATCCCCAGCACAGAGAGAGCAGCCCTGCTGTGGAGCAAACACCTGTTCCCAAGGCGATTCCTCAAGCCCTCGACATAATGTGTGATTATTCAGGGTGGATTAGCGGCGGCCCAGACGGCCTAGCAATGCCAGCTGAGTTCAGGACCGAAGCAATGCAGCGTCCAGCCTAAACACGGTGCAATGTGTGGCATCCTGCGCATTTAAATCAGACGATCCCCGCTGGCGCACGCTCATTTCCCGGGCCGTTAACAGCCGATCCCCACTGACACCCGCACAGAAGGAATGGGCTGGCATGCCGGTCCATCTGGCTGCGGCGATCCGCTGGTGGCTCACGTCCACAGGGGGTGTCTGGGACCTGGCACTGTGAAGGGTGAAGGGTTTTTTTCCCATGGAATGAGGCCAGAGGGGACACAGGGGACCTGGGCACAATGCATTTAGTGTTAAGGGAGAAATTGGGGTGTGCAAGCAATGGATCTTCATCTTTGTATTATTATCAAAGTCCAGTCACCAGCCCCGATGCATTCTGGGTAGAAATGTTGGAGTTTCCGGAAAGTGTGAGAGCAAAAATGTGGACTGCCTGGCAGGGAACAGGGAGGGAGCAAAAATGTGGACTGTCTGGGAGGGAGCTGGAAAGGAGCAAAAACATGTGCCGTCTGTGGGTCCCTGAGGACTAGGTTGGGAAAAACAGCTTTAAACATCTTGTTGGCCCAGAGGCTCGTTTATGTTATAAATAGAACTCAGGTGTAAAGCTTCCTCATTGGTTGCATTAGATTTTTCATCCTTTCAACATACAAGAAATAAAGGAACAACCTTCTCCCAGTGACAATTTTTCCTGAAGAATTTTCAGCTCTATTTTACAGGTCCTCCTCTGTGCGAAAGTTTCTGTCAAAAACTCTATGTTTCATTATCCAGTTTATTTTGCAGGATTACACTGTCAGGAAATTTCCGAAATAATATTCAGAAATAATCTTCTTCAAATCACTAAAATTCTCTATTACACACTTTTAAAAACATCTAAGTATTATTAATCAACAAAGGTACTGCAGCTATTAACATCCTACTAATCTAAGACAACATCTAAATGCAAATTTGCCATTAGAAATGCAGCATGACATTATTTATTGTTACATGGTTTGAGTTGGATGTTATTTCTATGTTATTATTCGCCTTTTTTTAAACCTCATATTCTACTAACAGCCAACAATCACACAATACATTTCAGTAAAAGCGCCAATATGCTGCATATCACTCAATGCTGCATTAATTAATCCTAGTGTTTTAGAAAAGTAAAAATACTTTAATAACAGTTTAATCATCAGGCTGTCTGAGTTAAAGGTCAGTAGTCAAAATACCCATATAAAAATTAGCCGATTCACCCTAAAGTCAAGCATTATTTTTCATAAGTATGATAAGGTAAAATTTGTGGAAGGTGAAACAGTCAAATATTTATCATGGACTGTTATTATGAAGAGAAGGGGTGCAACGTGTCTTCATGTGCTGATTAGAATCAAGACAAACTTAGCACCGCCCCCCCTCGGAAAAAAAATCCAAAGCCCTATGAGCAAACAGTAAAGAGCATGTTCACTAAGAACGACAGGTTAACATCCAACCTTGCATAACTTTTGTTGACTAACAGGATAAGCATTCCAGTGTGTGTACCGTATCTAGTCTGTCTGCCATAATCGTAACAAATCAATTTATCCTTTTATAAACTTTGAATAATTAAAACTGTCCCAATGGCATTTATAAGTCCCTATAACAAGGTAATAAAAGGTGCATTTACAAACACTAAAGAATAAAAGTTATTTAGCAATTCTGTATACATTTACCGATAATATAACTTGTTTTAGAAATTGCGCCTATAAGTCTGTAAATGCCTGGTAATGGATGTTGCCTCTTGTATCAGTGAATTTTATGTGTGCAATTGTCTGTTTTCCAGCTGTCAGTGAAATCAGCCCTTTTCTAATTCTCTTCTCCCGGGTCATCCTTCTCCTCCCAAGAAGAGCTACAGCTTTCCATAAATCTTCAATTCCTGACATGCGCACGCACACATGTGCACACATCCAGAACCTGACGTAATAGACATAATACAGAATTCCTAAATAACTTTTATTGTTTTAACTCCCCTTGGAATGTTTAAGTGATTCAAAGCCGGCATTCCCAGAGGCCACGTCCCGGCGGGTAGCGGTTTTGGGCTGTAGTGACCTTTGCTCGGGCCATTGGCCTGCGGAGTGACCAAAGAACAACCGAAGAGCGTGTGCGGTAATTCTTTACAGCTGCCATGAGGCGGAAATCTCACCAGAAGAAAGGATGCCATTCAGCACAGCAACTTCAATGCACCCGGGCAATGTCACAGAGGCACGTCCAGATTACCGATCGCAGGAACACATACAACATGTCTGACCGGCTCCAATTGTGGTCCAAGGAAGTCCGTCTCCAGGCTGTTTGCCTTAGATATTAAAGTCCAGCATGGCCCCGCAGCTACGTTGCCCCAGAAAATGTGCTTCGATGGAGCCTTCTCTTTACCACAAAAGTAAATACTTTTAAGGAAAAACCATGGAGTAATCCAGAGACATAAATGCTGTAATTAGATTTTTTTTGGAGATAAAATGGTTTGTATTCCTTTTCATTGTTTTCAATAAATTCAAATTTAAATTCATGGTTTCATTTCACTGTAACATTTACATCAGGACAGTCTGGTCCAGAGTTGCCACTTAAATACTAGGGTCTGACTATGCCCTTATTCTTTTGGATCTTTGGATTTTTTAACAGCAAAAATTCATCAAAAAACATTAAAAGCAAGGTGTTCTTGTTGTTGTGAGCGGCGATAAATATTTAAAATTAGTGCAATATGTACCCATTAATGATTGTTAAATATTTGTTTAGCGTACAATGAAGTGCAAGAGGGTCTTTAAAGTTATATACAGTAAAGCTTTAAATTAATTGTTCCTTCATAATGGCTTTATAATGCATTCATAGAACATTCAGTACACCTTCATAATGATAAAACACATTACGTGCTAATTAGAAACACTATAATATATAATGTTTGTTATTAATGTATATTAAAGCTGTTAAGATATGTTAGAATGTTAAGGTATCCTTACATACTGCTTATGAATGTTCTATGAATGCATTATGAGGGTGTACTGAATATTCTTTGAATGCACAATGATATGTGTACATATCATTGTGCATTCATGATGTGTGATATTGAATGCACATAATATGCATTTCTTAGGAAAAATAGATAATTACTCATCCCGATTTCTATCAGAAATCTTTAGCGAATTCCATCCTGATGTCCTTTCTGGTCACCTTATTCACTCACTTTAAGCCACTGAAGCAGGAACTGGAAGAACACGGTAAGCTTCCCCAGTGACTTGCGGTGGCTCAGCACTCCCGACACATCGCCTAAACCATGGGGGCTGGGATATCCTGACTATGTAGCACTGTTTCGCGCTCAGCTGAAAGTCACAATGTCACTCCTGTTTGATGAAAGATAGACAAATGACGCAGTCCTTTTTTGGAGCCCAGTCTGTTAAGGCAGATTGTTGAATATAAATATTATCTAGTTAACTCAACTGGGAGGCCAACGACTGACAATTTCACAGTCAGTAATCCATTCATCTAACATATAACATCCCGAGTTTCTACAGTTATTTTTATGACATGACATTACAATATCATGCACAATAATAAGTACAATAGCACAATATTAAGTAACAACATTAGAGCCCTACACAGCTCAGATATCAATAGCCACTGAAGCCTCTATTTCACACACCCTGTGAGGGTTGGCGCCCATCCAACCCTGCCCCACACGTTCCTCTTTGACTCGCAGGTGGCTGGCTATCTTATTCCATCTTCTATCATGTCCCAGTGTGTTTTCCATGTTTTCCAGACTGCCCCATAACTTGTTTGAGCATGTGGCTCAGAAGCTGCTAATCCTAGGGTCATGTGTTTGAGGCTGGCCAGGGCCCATTTGTACCTGTTTACTTGTATTTATTATTCTCGTTTCCCGGTTATAGGTTTGCCCTGCTTTTGTGCTGTTCAAATTTTGGTTCCATGTTATCCTAGCATAGTAATTCCCAGTGTGTAATTAGTGTATTAGTTATACTTTCAGTGTTTGCTGGAGTTTCCCTAGTCTTGAGTTCATTAGTTGAAGTTACTTTACCTGTTGCCTGATTTCCCTGCGCAGTTATTGGTTAATTGTCTTAATTGTCACTCCTACCTCTACGTTATCTCAGTTGTCTTTTGTATTTAAGTGCTTGCCCTACTTCTGTTCCTCACTGATTCATTGTGTGAATGTTACTGTGTTTGTTACCCTGTGTTACTGCACAGTCCTGTTCCCACTGTTCTACTTGGTTTTTACGTGGATCGTCATCTTTGTTTCTCCGCCTGCGCCATGCCGCGCTACAACACACTCTGTACCACACAGAGCATCACACAGATGTTCTCCACTGAGAAACTGCCATGAAATATGATGACATCAGTAAAACGAATCTCCCTTGAAATGTGACGCTCTCCTGAGCATCATGAGGGCATGATTGATATACATTTGCACCATTGACTTGGTAAGTGGCTAGCAGGAGGCCTGGTTTTGTTGAGTTAAACCTCAACATGGTGCTGAGAATCTGGAGAGCTGCACACTAGTCATCAGCTCAAATAAAAGGATTGTTAGCCCACTCAACAAAGACAAATTTTAATTTAAATCATTTAATTATTGCCGACCATCACCATGATTGACAATTTTAACCATCGCTGCTACTCCCCCTGCCCACTAATTCAACCATTGGTACCCACCCATCATACCCAAATGCCTACCTCAGGCCTCCTGTTAATGCTATTGGCACACATTGGTGGATGATTGCTGACCTGTAATGAGCAATGGCTTCCGTGCAAAGGTTTCCAGGTTGTTGTGGTCTCACAAGGTCTGAGAGTTGTGCCTGAGCTGGACAGATGCCTCACATACGTTGTATCTAGCTCGCTCATGGGATACAGGGATCGGCCGGCATTGTGACACTCAAGGGACGGGGCAGGGAATGCACTTTTCCACAGGAGTCAAAGGGCTGGGGCGCTGGGATGACTTCCCATGGAAAGCAGGCCAAGTTTGCCAGCTGATCCTCCCAGAGGGGAGCAAGACTCCCTGGGCCACTGGGGTTCCTCACGATCACCTATCACCCAGACCAATCACCGCCTGAGATAAAGCAGTTCCTCCAGCCAGGCCGGCCTTTGAACACCCCAGGGGTATCTCTCCCCCAGGTTTCTTATCTCATTAAACTTGAAAAGAAATATTAATCCTGGAAGGCCTAAGATAACAATATAGATGACAACGGTCAGCAAGACTGACAGCTACATAAACTCTGCTCTCTTTATCTGCCTGGTTTTGTGTGTTTCATCTCAGCAGAGAAGGGGACTACTGAAATCCTTCTTCCTCTACATGAAAGGGAGTCGTGCACCAATGGCGTTTTCTCAGTGGGTTCAAAGTGTCGCAATTCAGCGATTTGAAAATTGAATCGTTTTCACAAAATGTTAAAAAAAAATGCCTGCGCCAGTTAAATGGCTGATAAGTACTGAACAGAAACTCACATAACCAAAATACTTACGAAAACAGTTCATTTATATATTTTCAACTGGATTATGCTGAGAGGGATTTTAGTCCATTAATATGCAACATTTTCAATCATGGTTGAAGTATAAGATTTAAAGGCTACACTTCATTCCAAGTACTTGCGAAAAGAATGATTTCATCCAAGGAAGTATTACAGTACTATCCCCACTGGTATTAATAACTGTCCTGGTACTTGACCTAAAGTCCCATTATGTAATCAGTAGTATTTGCAGTAATCAGGAGGTGCTGAGTGGATACCCGCTCTGACCCTCGGTCCTGGGGAGGGACAGCCTCGCAGAGGTGAGGTTCCAAAATGAGGATCTCTGCTCATTTCCCAGTGGGGGGGGGGGGGGGGGTTCCTTCAAAGGTGAACACATGCAAAGACTTCTGCCTTGCTATCTTTGTGGGGTCATCCCCCCCTCCACAAAACCTGAAAGTGGATAAAGATTTACGTGACACTTTTAATCTCATAGTAAGCTTGTTTTGTGAGGACATCTTTGTTTTTGTACGGACATTTTAAAGATTGGTCCTCACAAAGATGCACACACTCACACACACACACGCGCACACATGCACACACAGGTTTGTAAAGTAATCTTTGTGGGGACTCTCCATTCATTCCTATGGTGTAAACTCTAATACCAACACGGCGAACATAACCCCTACCCAGCCCTAACCTTAACCACAAGTAACCAAACAAAATACAGTATGAGACTTTTGGCACATTTACTTTTTTGATTGCATTCACAGATCTTTCTGGGAACCTGAAAAATGGTCCCCACAACATCAAAAGGTTTTTATTACATTAGGGGGGGACATTTGGTCCCTACAATGTAATCTAAACATAACCTACACACAGAACCTTCCCTTCTTCAATGCCAGCTGTGTCTCAGCAGCACAGCTTTGCTAATGACACATGGAAAGTAAGACACGGCATTACGTATCACGGTGGGGGAGCCAAAACGCCGTGCCTCACTGTAAGGTCGTCCAAAAAGGGGGGGCCATGTCACAGTGCGTCCTCAAACTGTCCCAGTCCGGGTGCCATTTCCACCAAAAAATCTCGAAATGGAGGTTTTTTAAAAGTCAGCCCATGCATCATTTGCTTATTCAACCACTTTTCTGATGTGGGGGACATGATGTCACTCCCAGAGTGCATGCTGACACAACAAATCACACACTAATGGCTATTTAGAGACACCAATTCATAGTCAGCTCTTCAGATAAAAAAGTTTATTCTTTATAATAAAACCCTAATTTTAGATTTTCGCACCAAAACTCAGTACATATTACATTTACATTAGAAATGTCAAACATAACCTCTTTCATTCATTTTGATGTACATATTGTTATACAATCTTGTTTTGATTTATGAAGCATTTTTCTGTATGTCAGCAATAGCAGAACCAAAGTTATGCACCAATTGACCTGGAGTTTGTGCCTCGGATCAGCCAGAGACAGAACAGGGCATCACTGATGGCTGCTGAATTAGCTCTGACTTTGTTTTATTCACGGGTGGTAGCGCAGCGTAACTACATCAAGCCTGCAGTCTAGGACCAGCTCAAGAGAAGGCCTTGTGGTCTCAGAGGAACACATTCCCAGTCAGTCGGTGTGCAAAGTCTTTGTGACACCAATAGGAGGAGATGTCTCTTCAGGTCACATGCAAGAGCTGCAACTGAGCTCCTGGAGTATTTTGGTGAGGACCACACAGCCAGCGTATAAACCCAGCGCAGGCAGCGCGCCTGTCCTGCTGCAATGCAGAGGCCCCTACCAGTGGCCCTTCGCAGAGACGTCTTTGCTATTGCAACTGGCCCTATGGCTGGGGAGGGCGGGGCCATGCTGTTGGCGGCGAAGGTGTCCTGTATTTTTAATGCCTCAGTAACAACTCACTTAAAATCTCGAGACCCCAAAACGAGACTAATGACATTGCCTAAAAGAAGAGGCACTGTCTGCTCATGGGCCTGGATACTTAATACGAGACACTTCCTAATCTTTATTTATGCTGAGGAATATATATGGCTTTTTTTATCAGTCATCCGTCAATTACTGTATCAAAAGCAAAACAAACACAATGAAGAAACTCACAGCGCAGTCGCCGATTGTAGTATTTAATCTACCTCAGCTTTTCGCTTCATTTGGGACATAAGCACCAGGGTTCAAAAATGACTTTCACAGGCATATTGCTCTTTGTCGCTTTAGGTACTGTTACGGCCAAAAAATATTGTTAAAAAAAACCTTTAATATACTCGTAAAGAATCAGTCGCTATAAATTCCATTTCAAGAATCATTAGCTTCTTGAACATATCAGTTCCACAATATGGGACATTCCCAATACATTCCTGATTCCTTACAGGATGAGGAATACTGTAAGTATTCTTCAAGTCTCCAGAACAGCAGAGAATTAAATGTATTCTCCAGCAGTATTTATAGCTCTTTGTAATGGCTGGAAGGTCTCGCCCTGCCGGTGCTCAGGCGCGATGCGGGGGACGTGCAAAAGACAGACTTCTGGCACAAATATCGAAACATAACAGATGCACATAAAAACCTTTAGGCAGCTGGATAGACTGGCTAAACTGCAACCAATCAGCAGACAGTAAGTTTGAGTTTAAATGCTGAGGTGGTGGGGGCACCTTCCTTTGGTTCACTAGTTTGAATGCCTCCTTAGACAGGTTTTTAATGATTTGCGTTTGATTTACTAATACTGCAACTGACCAGAAAACCCGTATCGTGTAATTGCAGAGGGTGTTGCACCGTGTTCTCACTAATAAGTTGAGATAGGGAATCACCCATGAGACTTTTCGTGAGAGGGATTCCATCTTAAATTTCAGGGCAAACCATGGATGGGACACGAGGACTCCTGTAACGTGACCGTGTTTTATGGTTTTGAGGTCTCGTTCATTGCTGTAGTGGCTTGAATTGGCTGCACAGTACAGAGGATTTTTCTTGTATTTACGCTCCCACTCTGCAAACTTATCGTGCTCACCTGGGGGGAGGTAGAAGCTGCTGCCACTCACCTGGAGGGTTAAATATGCCTGTCTGAACTTATTTTAAAAGCAACCCTTTTAAAAAAGGAATCCCCTTTTAAAAGACCATGGCAAATAATAGGCAGAACGCATAGTGATGAGGTCAGTGGGAAGGTCTGTTTTTAAGGAAATGCAGGTGGCAGATTGAGCAGTTTGGCTTGGTTATTTTGAAAGGTTACCTCAGGAAAGGTTTCTGCAGAGGAAATGCTCTTAATAGTTTGCATAGTGTTTTTTCTGATATTTGAATGACATTTATGTTTTGTCATATTTATAAACTGCCCAGCCCAAGCCAAACAGAAAATGTTGATGGTTTAAGTGGTCAGTGTCTTGTGTCTGTGGCCAGTATCAAGTAAAAAAAAAAAGTAAGAGTTTACACTACAGCACAGGAAAGGGAATGATCTTTATTTTTAAAAAAAAGAACAAAGTTTTAAAACAGGAGGCGAAAAGGGAACAAATACAAACAGCAAAGAACAGAAAGCAGAACTCCCCACCACCGGCGGAGGAATTCTGTTACAATAAAACAAACTGAGCAGTAGAACATGACCGACATGGCCTGTTTGCAAGGAGTCTTACTGAAGCCATCTACAGCATGGTTCACGAGACACGAAAGACGTTTGCGTTTTCTCTATGAGACCTGTTTGTCTGCATCTTCCACAGATTTTAGAGCGCACAATCCCCCAAATAGCCGACTGACAATAACGATATTTAATCAAAAACATAGCAGGAAAAAGGTCAAACACACAAAAAAACAGAATTGAATGATTTGGGCCTCATGCTTACATACTGTTGGGCAATCTGAGAGAAGTCAGAGTCGTACTAATGAATAGCTATGATAACCCAAAGATTGTTTGTAATCTGAGAGGAGTCAGAATCATACTAAAGAAGAGCAATGCCACCCAAAATATTGTTCATTATCTGAGAGGAGAAGGAGTGACAATTACGAAGAGCAATGCCAATTGAAAGATTGTTGAGTAACGCGAGAGGAGTCAAAGCAGTAATGGAGAGCAATGCCTATCAAAAGACATAATCTGAGAGGAGTCAGAGCAGCAGGGAGAGAGTTGAAAGACTGCGTTGGGTAATCTGAGAAGAGTCAGGGGCAATAATGAAGAGTAATGCCTATCAAGAAAAAGCGATACTGCAAGTTCACATTGAACTACCTCCATCCTGCAAAAAGAGGTAAGTACACCCCAAGGGAATATGAAGGAAATGTTTCACTGGAAAGCTGCCCTAACCATTCTCCCGCCCGCTCTCCTACTCGCTAAGACAGTAAATCAATTCTAAAGCCTGGCCCCTTGGACTCCCAAACCCGTGTTTCCTCGCCCACATTCCTACACACATGAATCATTCCGGCTCCCCGCTTCCAGAAGGCATTTCCTGCCCAGCCTCTCTCTCTTCTCCACTAGATGCAGGGTGGGAACATGATTCTGCTCTAATTTAGGCCCAGGAGGGCTGAGCAGAGGGCCGGGCCCGAATCTGCTGGTGCTTTTCAACCTGTCACGTGGCACTGTGACAAGCTCCTCTGGGTGGGACTACCAGGACTTCAGTGTTTAGATTTTTCACTATTTTTATTATTGTTGATGTTAATGCTGACAAGATATCTTCCCTATATGATTAGAGACCTATACTGTTGTAACAATTCCTCTGCAAATGTTGGTTACCCCAGAAAACTGGTGGAAATGTTATGACTTCCCAACATATTACAGTAATTCTGCATTACTGTTGAGGAAACAAGTGTAGAACAGGGTACTAAAAATGAACTGGATAAAAAAAATCTGAAAGGTATAAAATACAGAGAATTCGAAGTTAAGCGACAGATTATTGATATCATTACCAGCTTTGATTGTAGAGGAAGGCTGCCAGTCAGATAGAGAAACCAGGAGTGACTCTCTCTCCCAAAGAAGAGATAAGTGTTGTGGCATCTCTTGTCTCCAGAGTGGATGTGAAACATTAAAACGTGTTACAGAGATCAGTTCACAAGTTCACAAACAGAAAAAGTCCAGGAGTTGGGGCACCGACCCCCAAACCCCGCTTCTCGGCCCGTACTGTAGAGCAGCGCTTTTCAAATCATTGCTCGTATGACCAACCTCTGGGCAAAATCTTTCCCGTTGGCCTGGCGCAGGTAGGAGCTCCGCTCAGCCTCTTTGGGGCATTCATCTTCACTATCAGCCATCTCCTCCTTGACTTTGACCAACCCAGGCTTGGCTACATGGAGCTCTCCGTCTGAGCTGCTGCTGCAATTCCGGATGACGCCTTGAGGGGGCAGTCTGTCCTCCTGCATGGTCTGTTCCCCTGGGTCTTCCTCTTCAGACTCCTGCAGGTGAGAACTCGGCTGACGCAACTGCTCGATGGACTTTGACAGCATCTGAGGGAAATGAGTCCATGTCACGGGCTTATTAATTTACAGAGAATTTGCAGCATTATCCCATAGAATTTCGTCGTTGCCAAGGTAATACCTCGTATGTCCACATACGAGGTATTACC
>JAODKF010000147.1:19047552-19063268 GCA_026779585.1 Mormyrus proboscirostris | reverse complement strand
TGCAGATGTGCATGGAGAATCTGTTGCTTTTGGCATGCAGTTTAATTACGATGTGGGTGTGGCGTGACTGCCGTAAGCATGAGGCAGAGTATGTGCGGTCAGATCCAACTTTATCATCCCCCCAAAGTTAGTAACGGGCCCATAAATCCCCCAGAGGGACGTATTACTTCGCTCCGCTCTTAACCACATTCTGCAGAGGAGCGCCAAGTCCTAACGACGGGGGCGTCCGCAGCAGAATGTGACACCTGCCCTAACCCTTGGGAATGACCACATACACGTTATTCATTATCTCACACATCACTCGCATATTCCTTTCCCTGAAGGCACACCTGTTGCACACAGCAATCTTTGGCTTGACAAATGAGTCATATATAACAATTTATCTTTTTAATAATGCTATCATGGGATTTCTAATAATAACAAAAAGTGTTTTTTTTCTCTCTAGTTGCTTAGCAGACATTGGTCTAAATCGGTCTACAGTTTAACCTATTTGCAAAAATATGGACAGTATTAATTCTGGCAAATCTGGTTAAAGACCTAGCTCAAGACAACATAGCGTGTTTTATGTATAAGCACATGTTCCCTGCTGTTAGGCTCCATGCTGCTCCTGTGATTGAAGAAGAACCTGCATGGAATCGATTTTCAGTTCGCCTTTGTGTGCCAGGCGATGCTGTTATATCCAGCCGGATCTCTAAATCAAGCATCACAACATTTAGCTATTATTATACACACCTAATATGAGTCCTTGCAACACATATTGGCTCATATCCCTTGACTCATTATAGCTATTGACTAGTAGTTGACATTAACGTCATGACCAAGCTGTCAGACACAGTGAGAAGATATTTTTCGTAAATAGTAAGAATGAAATGCTTTACTAACCAGTTATCTATTTTGCACAAGAGGTAAATTTCTCTTGATCGCTCCCCACAGGTACGGCATGGTTACTGCATAGTCTATTCTAGGAACAGTCACAAGCACTGGCTCAGCCACAAACCTCTCCTGACAACAACCGGGCATCGCTTGTGGTGCCAACCTGTTTTGAATGTTATATTGAGGCACGTACCACAACCACCGCCCCCCCCCCCCCCAAAAAGATGAAACAAGATAAGGCCAGCATGTGGGCAGAGCTAGAGGCCTCTGAAAATTCTCTACCTTCGCCAGAACCACAGTCGATGGGGCTGAAAAATGACAAACACCCTATAAATAACTGTTCCGGTGTGCTGTTAAATTTGGAGCTAACTTAGACAAGATGACAACGCCTAGCGGCCTAATCTTAGCGCCCTAATGCCATAAGCTGAAAATAAAACGTCTAAGAATAGCTGACCCACAGAATAAGCAAGAAGCCTAAGACTCTGCAGACATTTAAAGGACCCTAAAACACTCATTCCTCTACTGCATCCGCAACCTAATACAAGATTAGTAATGAGATGGAACTTTAATAATCTCCCGGTGAAACTGCTACTGTCTAGCTTCATTACAGAAATATCTCCCTGCACAATACCTCCCACCCCCGCCCGAAAGAAATAAATAAATCTTTTTGTTTTTGGCAGCTGGGTAAACATCCAGTCCCTATTACATTACCACTGATGATTAAAAATGATGTTCACATGCCTTGTGAATCCTTCCTGGGATCATAATTGCTAGGGAAGTGATGGATAAGGTAACCCATAAATAAATGTGTAAGCCAGGTGAAGAGAAGCTTACAATACAGGACTGGGCAGCTCGTCACCGAAATCTACAGAGCGGGGCTGTGGGTGCCTTATTTTTGCCGATGTTTACCAAACACAGGGAGCCATAAACAGGGCTGAAAGAAGAATGTGACTTTACCTTTATGCAAATTTAATGTGAAGAGCTGACGGGCTTCCCGACATGTCGGTTTTTTCGTGACGCACTGCCTGACACAGTACTCCTTTACCAGATTTAATTTTAGTCGATGAAAGTAAAGCCAGAGCTTGCGGAGCAGGAGTGGTTTGAGTCACAAAGCTAACCCGGTTGAGTCAGAGAGTGGAGTGGTTACTAAGAGCGATGTCAGCTTTCACCAGAGTGAGAAACAGAAGCATTTATGTATAACAGAATGCATGGGGGAATAGAAGCCTTTCCACAGCTGTTCAGCAATAATGGTCACAGCATTCAGCTGTTTTGCATGCTGGAGATTTCCCCCCTCCCCCAGCCCCACGTCTGTTTGCAGCATTCAGACCCGCATTTTCATCGTGCCCAGACGTGCGACAGGAGCTTGGTTCAAAAAGCCATGAGGATGAGACATCCATGCATCTGGCAAATACTCAATGCCTCCCTGATCTACACCTAATGCACCCCCCCCCCCACCAAACCCAGCCCAAGATCCATCCACGCGTTCGATCACCCAGTCGCCAACAAGATGCCATACTCACGGCAGGAGGTTTCCTCCGCGGCCAGAGACTCGATTAGAACTCTCGACGCAGCGGCACAGACGGAGGGTCGGCGGAGACAGCCATCACACGCGCAAAAACAGAGAGACCATGCCACACGTGGGGAAAGACAGCGTGGAGATGCAGGGAGCGGGGGACGGGCATGCTGTACTGTCACTGAGAGAAGTTTGAGAGCCCACCTCAGTATAGAGTGAGGAAGAGAAGGAGAGAGAGCAACAGAGAGAGAGAGGAGAGAGAGAGAGAGAGAGAGAGCGATCCCCTTGGAGTCCAAAAAAAAGTGCCACCTCTGTCACCTGAGCCGTCCACGCTGCGCATTTCGCACACTGCTGGAATCCGCCTGGGTGCCTGGAGCCCGGCCGTGGGGAAGCACGAGTCGCCCTCGTAGATCGTCTGCAGCATCGTCCGCTCAGCGCCGGCTCCCCGTCTCGGGCTGGCTCATGGCCGCCCAACGCTTCCTGTCACACTAAGCCGGCCCCCCGGCCGCCCGCGGGGGAGAGAGTGCTCTTCTCCCCTCCCCAGAGAGGCAGAGCTCAGTGAAACCCTGCTCTCCCTCTTTCACTCCTCCGTCTGCCTCCGGAGTGGCGGGGAGGGAAATCACAATGCTCAGAGACCTTGCTTTTTGCCAAGGGGTATTTTTAGACCCCCAGATCCCGGTAGAATAGGAGCCAGCACGCATATGAAAAAAAATTCTGTGGTTTAAACCCTAGCCCTGACAGAAGAGATGAACAAAAACTGCCATCTTTTTTTTTTTCCACCTTCACAGTCTGTCTACTCCTGTCTTCATTGATTTTGCAGATTGCAAAGTCTTCCCCCTCTTTTTAACGGAAGAGGAGGAGGAGGAATTCCACGCCTCCCGGGCCAAGACGTCGCGTTCGGTAGTTCCCGTGAACCGTGTCTCGTCTTGTTCCTCCTCTCCTGCTCCTTCAGCCGACTGGAACGGGATCAGGCTCATTAGCATGTGAATCAACAACGGTACGGCCCACAGGTGACGGGGGAAGAACAATGGCCGTCCCGAGCCAAAAATAGGCCAGGCAAGACTAGGGGATTGGAGCAGCAATCAAGTGCTTAAAAATACCAGCTAAACACAGCTGTCTTCTTCATCTCTCCGTCTCTCTCCCTCTCTCCCTCCAGTTTTTGTATCAAGGAACACAAACTACCCTGACTGATATTCCCCGTTATTTATTTTATGAAATGTTTTCTGCATTCTCTGAAAGAGGGTTTCCCATTTCTCCTCCTCCCATTTCCCCCGGCTTCACGATTACTCTGTTTCCTCCTTCACTATTATCTCTGCATCCTCCTAATTAGTTAGTGCTGGTTGCAATTGAAGGAAATATACATGGATGAAGTTAACAATGCTGGGCCACTGATAAATGATGCATTAAAATAAAAAATCATATTAAAACTGATACTGACAGCTAAGAAAACGATCCTCTTTCAGAGATGTTCTCTGCTTCCCTCGTCTGTCCCTCTCTTCTCTTACAGCCCTGTAGCACTTTCCATATAATGTGCTGCTCCATCATTCAGATTAGTGCTTGCAAAATGTTCCATATGCATTAATTCACTTGCTATGCAGTTGTTTAGCGGTTATAGCGGTAATACCATTTTGTCTTTTCACTAAACCAGCTTTAACTACAAAACAAACTGAGCAGCACTTTGTCGTCCAAGAACACTATCTCCGAATGCAGCTTTTTACAGACCCACAACTGGCAAATCGCTGAATCGCACAAGAATAAACAAATAGATAAAGGAATAAATTGCCCAACACCGAGCGCAGCCATCTGCCAACATTTTCACGTTAAACAAATAAACCCATAGCCATAACGACAGTGGCAAATGAGATTTTGGCATCAAATTAACTTTGTAACCATTTTTGCCAGACCCCGTGAATGCAGACCAGCCTAACCGTAACAGTGACAGAAACATAATTAGTTTCAATTAACGTGGCCCACGCATTCCCATAACTATCTGTGTAGCTATCAATGTGCTGCATGGGCCATTGTGACAATGAGCAGGAGGACCAATAACTGCACCATCAAAGCTTGCAAGATCAATTAAATCTCTGATCCCGATGATAGTGGCTATCTGCCAATAAAACAAACCGGGACTCCCATATCGACTCACAACGCAGCATAGATTTTGGAAAAGCCGGGAGACATTTTCCAAGACACCGTACAACAGATCCCTATAACTCTTCATCTGCTGCTATGCACACTGGCTTTACAAAGCCAGATACTGCAACGACGACAAAGGGCTGGCAATAAGAAATTCCCAGGAGTAAAAAAGAATGTGTTGTTAATCTCAAAATGGCATTAAGAACATTTAAAGGTAAGTAGAACTCTTAGAAAACCAGGTCTTGGTGATCAGGGATGCAGGACTGAGAGCATAGCCAAGAGCAAGGTGCCTTTAAATTTTCATCTTTCTACATAATTTGACCTGTTCCACAGCCACAGGCAGCAAGCCAGCAGGGGCTATTTTTAGCTGTCGAGCTCTGCCGTCTTGCGGACTAGAAAGATAAAAATGTAGTTTTACTGGGCTCATTCGGTCAGGGAAATGCTTAACCCCTCGATTTTATAAAGGTAGAGAAAGGAGAACGGAAACCCCGAAACTTGGCTGTGAGCTGGGGTATCGGGCGACCGTCATCCAAAAACAAACGATCGTTGGCTTATCGGCTCCACGTCGACGGGCACCTGCGGCCGCCACCCTACAGCACGCCGTGTGCACGGCATTTAAAACACGCCTCATTCTCAGAAACTCCCCCAGTTACCATATTAAACTCAACTGTGTTTTGTTAGAACCTGCACAAATTAAAGAGCAGCTAGATCACTATATGCTGGAGAATCATCTGGACGAATAACTAAGCACCCAGAGCAGGAGGCGGCAGAAATCTGTATTCCGGTGTAGTACGGCATACTATTTTTATCCCTGGCTCCTGTAAAAGCGTCAGTCTGCGGTGTTAGTGCCGCAGCTGAGGTTTGTCACATTTCCTTCAGGATGCTGGCAGTTCAAGGGAGAGGACAGCAGCCTACATGGATAAACCTGGAACACAGAGAACGCTTTACCGTTTACGAGTTGCAAGGGAAATGCACCATTCACGTTCAGGAAAGCTGCAACATCTTTGAGTTTTGAGTTCTTAACCCTCCAGACCCACTTTTCTTTCCATAAAATTCCTTGGTTAATTCATTTAGGCTGATAGAATAGTGCAGGTTAATCGCTGCTATTTATAGCAAGCTTTCCGAGTGACACGCGGAACTGTAAACAGTCCTGCAAGCAGCCAGCGAGACCAGTTCTCCTTAAAAACCCAACAGAGGCCTTTAATAGCCCGCCTGCGTCAAAGCCATCCTCGGCCTGCCTAAGTCCTCTTAAAGCATTTAGCCACGCACGTCAGCGGACCAGCTGGCAGTGCCAGGGAACGCCCCCCAGCCAGACTGCCCATCACCCCATCGCACTGCGTAGGAAAGGCGAGGGGGGTGAGGGGGTGTAGTAGCCGAGGCAGAAATAAAGACAATTAGGGCCACCTCAGAACAGGGAAGACTGCAAAACAAAAGGTCACAGTACAATGGCTATTGTGTCAGATGAAAGCGAGCAGTGTTTGCTATTGCACACGTGTGGCTCTCTGTGGGACTGGAGAAGAGGAAAAAAAATAGATACTTGTATTTCCAGGAAAACCTGTGCTGAGTTGCAATATATATATATATATATATTTTTATTATATTATATACACATACATACATACATACATACATACATACATACATACATACATACATACACACACAGAGGTTTATACTACATTGTGGGGCTAAATGTTAACCACAATGTGATAATAGTCTGTTATTTTAATGTTGTTGGGACCAGTTTTCAGGCCCTCACAAAGATCTGTGACCTGTGTGTGTATGTATGCATTTCTTTTGAATCTCCTGTGGCTCTAGCCAAAAGGATCAGCACAGGAGGGATGGCAGAATTACCCAGGCCTTTCGCTATATGGGTCGGCATGGTGCCGAGGCAAATTTTAAATGATTCTAGTTGAAATCCGACGTGAGCTTCTGTAGACTTTACTAATGAACATGGCTGGATTAAGTCCCCATTTAGACGTGCAGCTTAAGACCGAAGCATGTGAGGTAAGCATGCTTCCAAATGAGGGCAGCCCCACCCAAACTAACCTCACGCCTCGCCTCTTAAGGACAGTACAAAACGCGGGGACACACTTTCAACTGATTCCATAATTCCAGCAGTTTCAATCCATAGTCCCCAAGGCTTCACCCACCGGAAGTGACGTTCAGATGGGAAAAAACACAAAGTTATCCCCTCTTTGTACATACACCTAAACAAACGTGTAATATACATAATCGGCATCCCTATTTTGTCCTCTTGCTTGTGCAACCAAAGCTGCTCTCTGCATAAGCATATCGCCTCTTCTTTCAATATATTGTACTCCACACTTCCCAGAATGCACTGCATCACAAAGTGGAATATAGATTTCAAGAACCCAAACTGTGTATGCCTTTAAACATGTAAGTGGGTGTAATCCTCTGAACTGTGTGTGTGTTTGTGTGTGTGTGTGTGTGTGTATATATGAAGGTGCGCAATCCAACAACATAGTTTCATCACTCCGTCTGGGGAGGGCCTGGTTGCACCCAGCCTGGAGCTTGACGTCACGGCGCCAGCTCTGCCTAGCATTAGCTGCTGTGCGCCACTTAATTACCTGAGAAAACACTTTCGGGGAGCACCTGAAACGGGTGACCTCAGAATAATTAGCACTCACGGCAGACAGCCCCGAGGGCTCCCACGGGCATTCGTCACAAAGAACAAAACACGGGCTGAGCAGCGGAATCGCCACCAGAACAGGATTAATCCACTCTGGCTGCACCATTCCTACATTTGCAGCATGTGGCTTCAGAGTCCCAGTTCAATTTGCACATCAGGTATGAAGAAGATAGCTAGAAAGGCAGCCTCTAGATAAAAAAGAAAACCTAACCAAAACATTTAAATAGCAAAGAAAACGATGAGATTTAAATTCCTAAGACTTTCTGAATAAAACTGACCAAAAGTGGATCTTTCTGGACCTTAATTGCCTTCCTGTGGCCCGCTCTTTACAGAGCAGCTCCCAGTAGTCGACGGGAAGACGTGTGCCAGACTTAACTACAGCCCTCCTTTCGCCACATAGAAATTTTCTGAGCCCAAACCGCAGATGTATGCAGTGAGAGGAAGTGCATCCGTGACTGGCGTGGTTTTGCCACGCAGGTTTTCCCACATGCCGCTGCCAACCCGGTTTACTGTTCCCGGTTGTGGCCTGGGCCGTGACAGGACTGCACCATCTACCTCGGACTTTTGCCCGATAGCATTAAACGTGTCAGCCGGACATCCTCTGAAATCTACATGAATGGCAGAATGCAACTCACAATCAGACCAACAACATTAACGTCTGCATTAGTGCTTTCAGCCTCTGTTGCTCTTCTAATACTCTAGGGATTATCACATTATTTCATAAATGCAGGATGCCGTTTCTTAAATGTACAATGTGTGGACTCCACTACATTACATAAATAATGCAAACGTGCAATCCCCAGTCATGACATGTTTGTTCAGAAGTATCGTACGTACACTGCATTGCAGAAATGAGCATTTTTGCATCATATCTGTTTTCCTTTTATGGGGAATATAACATGCATCCTTCATGCCCTCAGCACCGTGTCCAGAGGGTGAGAATGTTGTAGGTCACACCTGGATCCTCGGTTGTCTGAGGAATAGTGTACAAGACCCAAGCCTTGATGAAACAAAAGCCACACTTGCAATGGTCAACGGGTGATGGGTATGCAGCCATCATGTGAAACAAGGTATTTAGAGATGTTTCGTTGGTAACATTGCAGCAATCAGGTTCAGAATTCACTGAACAAAAGGGAAACCTCAAAATGTTATGGGCCTCACAGAAGTACACATTCTCTCTTTATAGCAAAGATCATAAAAGCACAAATGCACTGAAACTGCTGATTTAACATCAAAATCGTGTTAGTGCGTATGCCCGGAAACATTATGGGAAAGAATTCCCAGCTAATGATTTAGGCTCTCTGGATTTTATTAGGTTAGCCAGCCTGGTATTTCCTGTTGTGCTCTCTAGGTGATACACACTGCACTTTACAGCTTGTATCAAGTAACGCACAAAAGCTTTTAAAGAGCAATAATTTATGAGTGACTTCATAAATGTAAACACCGCCCGGAAATGCTAATTGCTGTACCATAATGCATACAACAAGGCGGAGCCCCGGAGATGTACATATAAACGTTCTATTGATGCTTAATGAAATAATAAAGAGTAATGATGCTGCTAAACTCGAATGCTGAACGGGAAAGATCTTTTAAGAATGACAACAGGCGGAGCACCTGTGGGCGCATCACATCTGAGGCTATATCCAGCAGGCATATTCCAGGCCAACATCTTTCATTTTTTATGGCAACATATGGCCTCTTTGTTGCCCTGCATTTGAATCGGTTCCCGAATTATTGTTCCCTGTCGAGCATCAATAGAATTCCAAAAATAAGTTCAGCGGCACATTTCACAAAAATAAAACAATGGACGGCATGTAGGAATGGAATCGATCCTCAAGTTCAGCGCAGTTGGACGCCATTGACGTCTTCCTGTTGATGCATTGTCCCTAAAACTAGGGCACTGACACTCTCTAATATAATGCTTGTCACCCCTACAGGGTTATGGCTTATGACTTTGAACAAAGTCACCAGCTCTAAGCACTTACCTCTGAAGTCAGAAAACAGTACGTCCGGATTGAGGCTGTGGACTAAAGCCTAGCTAGAAGGTAATCCGTGAGCAACTAGTTTCGTTCGAGCATCCGCAGAAGTGAACAGCACAACCCTAACACCAAGGAATCAAGGAAATAGAGCCATGACATCACGCGCGAACGACCCATTGTATGTAAAAATGGATGTGGAAGTGCTCAGCAAAATACAAGACAACACTAGGAAGGAAAAATTGTTAAGATTTTCTATCGGCGTCAAGCTACCAAAAGCTACCGATTTTCTCACCTGGCAAAACTACAATAGTCCAAACAATATAGGTTAAATTCCAGTTCAACTCAACTGGAGGCATTAAGGAAACATTTTTTTGAAATTGATAAAAAAAATGAATACTAATAAACTTAATAATTTATTTTGTTGTCAGGAAATTAGCAAGCAATGCAAACCACTTTATCTTCCAGTCTCTTATCAAAAATCAACAGTGCACATTGTTTGTAGCTCATATGTCAACTATGAAATATTATTTGCAGTGAATCCTTAAAGGTCTTTGGAAACATACTGTAATAAATTATGTGACTAATAACAGCTATTGTGTCTCTACACTGATACACCATGGTGTATCTCAACATTGAAATATAGCTCAATTTAAAAGTCAAGGCAGACAGAGGCAGACGAGGAGCTGACACTTTTCCTTTTAAGTTTTTTTTTTTTATCATCATTGCTCTTTCTCCATTGCCATTATAGACTAGTGGAGCTGAAGGAAAATTTTAAACTCTTCCCTTGTTGATAGGGTGACCACCTAGTCCATGTCAGGAGGGACATTATGAGCTACGACAGGGTTTATAAACTACCGTTTCAACCATTTCAATTAAAAGGACCCAGATTTCACTTAAGCACTGATGTCTTACTTTGTGCTGATTGGTCAGTCTCCAATAATCATGCACGTGTCACTAATGTTAATGTGAAACAGCTGGATGAGTCTTTAGGTCAAGGAAACAAACCAGTAAAAGTACAAAGAACTGAACTAATTAGCCAAACACAGGGGCCTTTCAGTTTCAAAGTAGTTGGTAAAACCTGAAGTAGCTCATAGTGTCGCTCCTGACATGGATTAGGTGGTCACCTTACTTGTCAAACCAAATAGCTCCAAGACTTCTTGCAAAATCATCCACTCTTCAAACAGGCTGTCCCTGCTGATGGAAGACAGTCAATAGGTGTTACTGAAAGGTTCTTACTTGGGGTAAACTGCTAGATGCCAGCACACCAATTTTATTAAATCTCTCATTCACACATGCACACAAATGCGCACAAAACTGCACATCACAGTCAGTCTTCCCTCCCTCCAACGTGCCCATATAGATAATCTATCAATCCTCCTCCTCCCCTGAGACATGCCACAGCAGCCCCCTCAACCGGATACACATGCTTCATCATATAATTTTTCCTGAGCAGCTGGGACGAGGTTAAAGGTCACCACAACTGTCTTGCAGAAATCACTCACATCTTAAGACATCGGAGCAGCTGAACAACTTCCTGGCAGTGACTCTAACCTAACACCCACGGTGGACCCATCCATCCTACTTTGCTTCTATGTGCGAGTAAATAAAGTGATACAGTGCTCAAATACCAACAATGGTACAAATGAGCTTCTGAAGACAACAACACATGGAATCACCATGTGCTACTCAATTCTGGCTACTTGAACCAGCTTCCTGTTGGATGCTTCACTGGTTCCCATTAGGTTAATATGGACAGTGACTAATACGGGTTTAAATGGGTTGAGACTGTGACTTTTAGAACCTCAGGTCTGCCATCAATACTAAATACTTACAGACATCTTTGAATGACATGTGTGGCTCCTTCAGTTAGGCTCTTTATAATGCAACCATTGTCATCACACACATCAAAACAACACATCAACGCCCACACACAGTAATGTTCAAAATTTTGCATTCATTTATTTTAAAGCATGATGTGTCCATGGATTATTTTTTAGACTTAAATATGGAGAATAATTTCAATTATACCCATTAAAACAAACATGGTATTTCACCCCCCTACCAGATTCTAACCAGTTCTCTAACACCAGCTCATGGGGGGCTGGAAACTATCCCAGCAGATATTGTGTGCAAGGCAGGGGTATGTGATGGGTGGGATGCCAGTCAGTCACAGAACAAACACACATACACACAGGTCTGCAATTATACATTGGTGGGGACTCTCCATTTACTTCTATGGGGAAAATTCTAAGTACAACATGACGACCTTAACACCTACCCAGCCCTAACCTTAACTATAAGTAAGCAACAAAATACATGTCTTTTCACATTTTTAGTTTTTTGATTGCATCCACAGATCTTTCTGGGGGCCTGAAAAATGGTCCCCACAATGTTAAAATAACAGGTTATTATCACATTGTGGGGGATATTTGGTAATCTAAACACTAATCCACACACACACACACACACACACACACACACACACACACACACATATTAAGGGCAAAAGAGATGCAAGTTCACCTTACAGCAGTGTTTCCCAACCCAGTCTTCAGGAACCCACATTCCACGTTTTTACTCTACCAGGACCTGGGAGGGAGCAAAAATGTGGACCAACTGGCAGGATCCAGAGCTGCGGCCCTGGAGGTGTGAGGCAGTCATGCTACCCACTGAGCCGCCAAGCTGCCATCGCAGGGTTCCAGCATCAAATATTTCCAGTTATTTTCTATTCGATTTTTATATATTTGACCCAAAAAGGAAATAATTTTAGATTATTTTAAAGGACATTTTCAGAGGACAATATGGAAATTATTATATATCTTTTAACACTCCTGGTACTCTGTTCAGCCTTGCCAGCTCCTCTCTTTCTAAAATAAATTCAGCCGAAAACCAGTATAAAGAACCTGCAGATCAATATAACCACAGATTTTTTGTCATGCCAAGGAAACTGTTACTTCAGTATGAACGACATTTCAAATATTGCATACATTATAATTAATAATGCTTGTGCCACTGGGGAAAAGGAATGTCTTATGCTGCATGTTTTTAATTTTTCAAATGCTCTACACCAAAGAGCATAATGGCTATGCTGACACCCACATATGTGATACCCTTCCAACTATTTGCAGTTTGCCAAGTTTCCATTTTCATTCAGGGGAAAGGAGTCAGTTTTACACGCGTGGGAAAAAAATGGCAATACTACAGCTCGGATGATCTGCTTTGTTTAATAAACAGAATATCATTAAAATCTATATTAAACGATAACTATGACATCATCAACTGAACTGTTTGAAAAGAAATGTAAGTGTCCGAACGCAAATGGTTGATGGCAAAGAGCAATATTTCCGTCCACGTGTGTAGGCCTTTTTCTGTCTTCAAGCAAATACCTGGCTAGCAGTTTGAACTCACATATCCATCTGAACCGCCACATACTTGAGAGAAAATCTAGCTTTTGCAATCTGTATAAGCATCACAAGGGCACGTTCATTCTATTTACAAGATACATAAGTGTGCCTCTCAAATTGTCTATTTGTTTTTTATTTATTTCTTTGATATTTTGAAAGACATAGGTTTATACATAGTAAATGTCCAGCCTCTTGATATTTTTCTTTTAAAACATCTTCTAGTTCTAGTTGAAAATGAGTTCTAGTCCTAAAAATACTGGTCCATGCAATGTGACAGTGGGCGTATGTTAACCCTGGAGATACATAGCTGGGTTTCTTAGCAGCAGCTCCCCCTGGAGGAAGACTGAACTACAAGCAGAAATGTTTCCATTAGTAAGCCACCTCACCGCTGTCTTGCACCCAATTGACTAGCACAGCCCACAAAATCTGCTGCAACACAATTAAACTAATCCACAAAAAGGGGCAGAAAGTTATTCAAGAATGTTTACAATCAGAAAAAATAAATCCTTGGAACAGCATCTAATTTAGATGATTGGACGATTTAGATCGATTAAGATTGCCTCAACTGCTTGCTGAAAAAGCCCATATCCATATCAAGATTACAATTAGCCATAAAAATTAATTTACCAAGATATAATTATAATGGATATTAATTTGCCAAGAAAAGAGCCAAGACTGTTTCTCATTGGATTACAGAACTATGCTTGATACTTAACGATGGAAGGAAACCTGGAATGGATGCTTGGAAACAGAATTCAGGATCAGAGAAGGTCAATGGGGTAAAACCTAAGCATTCAGAATGGAAAGGTTTGGTTATCCCTGCTGCCAGGACACCCTAAGCCTTTACTATTCTCCAGTCCAATAATTTATCAACTGACACGTACACAAATGTGACAACATGCACATAATATGCCAGTGTGATGTCATAGATAGAAGGCGGGATTAAATAAATGGGTATCGATGCTGCTTTACCAGTTCCCACAGCCACAAATTAGGGAAAAAAAGTGTTGTTCTATAGTGCAATACATGTACATAGCAGATTCACTGCAGGTTGTACTATGTATGATGACGCATGTGACAAATAAAATTTGAATTTGAAAAATAAAAAACAAAATAAAAATGGATGAAACATGAAATTTGAACTGTGAAGTGAGGATATAAAATGTGAAGCTATAAATTCAGAATTGTGTACATTTCTTTTACATCAGCTGATTGAAAACTTTGACAGAAATTAATTTTAATTGTGATTAAACACTAATGTGTCTTTCAGAAGAATTATTAAAATTCTGACATGAATGAATGACAAAAAGCCATTTTGTTTTAAACTCATTCCTAATATAAAATCCCCCAAGCATATATAATACCAAAATAAAGTGGAAAAAATAGGGGTCTTGTACATAGTTTCACATGTGTTTTAACTGGCACTTTAAAATGGCCCCTGGGACCCCTTGTCAGATCTTGGCAGCCTCTTTCCGATCCCCAAATGACCCTATAGGTAGTTTAACCCATTTCATGCCACGGACTGGGGTTCCTGCTGAGGCCTGTGTCCCATAATTCACAAGAGGGGCTCCCCGGCCTGACAGGTGTCCCTCAGATAAAAGGGTGAAGCAAAGTGCCTGAACCTCTCGGATGATTGGCTGGGCCACTGTGACACCCTTAGCAGCCCTGAATTGTTTCTGCTTATATCATCAGTGCCAGACTGGCAGCCCGTGGCCGAGTAACGTATCGTGGTTGCGCCATCCTCCATTTTGGTCACAAGGTACACCAGCATTTCTCTTTCTGCTGAAAACAGCTATGAGAAATAAAAGAAATGTGCGTCAGTTTTACTACTGTCATTCCACATTACTGTTGTCATCTTTTCCTATACGTACATTATTATCCAATAAAAACTACCTGCATTTGAGATCCAACCATCCGTCTTCCGTCTGCTCATCCAATACAGGATTGCGGGAACACTTGAGATTGATAACATTGTTTCTGAAGTTTTGTGTGTTTTCATGGACTTGCTAAAAGTGAGAAAACATATTTACACCAGAAGGCTCATTTTCATTTTTCACCCCCTATATATCTCGACCCAGAGAGGCCATTCAGAGACGTACATGATTCATGCTGTAAAACTCACTCCGGCCAGAGTGAAAGAGATGTAAAGGGCGGTTAAAACTGAGTGGGAGAGGGTAGATCCCCTGAGGGCGTAAGCACTGAATAAATGATGTGAGAACATCAGATGAGACCACAGGACTATTCATATATCACAGGGACGGACAGAATGTGTGTTTCCCGGTGACTGCAGTGGGGAGTGCTCATGTCTTGCAGCACCTTCGTTGATCATATGCGGGAGATAGATCTGTTCTCTCCACAAAATGTTGACCTCCGGACCCCTAAAAGCTTCCCATGCGGCGGCGAGCAAAGCAGAAAAGTTCTGAAGTACAAAAGGATGTTCCTGCGGCTACACATCTCCTCGTTCTGCTATGAAATATGAATCTCATTATTGTCTGCTCATGCAGGTACACTATGCTAGCCACAGCTACCATATCAGGATTTTGCTAGCTTGCATAGAGTGCATGCAATGCATCCTATCTTGCATTTATTCTCGATGTTATCATGAGTGGCTTTGTGACGCTTACCATCACAAACACTTTGCATCTGCTTTTATGTCGCTTTTCTTTTACCGAGTGCTTTATTTTGTCTATTCGATATCTGTAAGAATCGTTGTTGTCCCCACTCCTCCTGCAAATCTCATAATAAACAGCTGTTCTGAAAAAAAAATTACAATAACATTTTTTTTGGCCAGAGGAGAGAGCGTGTTTCATAGAGAGCTGTTGGCTTGATTGCGCCCTGACTGAGAAGTTGAGGAAGGGCCCCGTAAATCAGTCATGCGAGTCACCGTGCGGCTTCTCATGCGAACAGCAGAGCACGCGCGACTCGCGCCACACCAACAGTGAGGCCTTTGTTCTACTCCGATTACCACCACACGCAGCTCAGTAACAGGCGGAAGGAACAAGCGAGCGGCCATGCAGCTCTTTCTGCAAGACTGCTCTGGACCTCCAGGAAACCAAGGTATCTTTCGGGCCCAGACGATTTCCCCAACCTGTCACTCCTTTGCCCCACAGCACAGGCCATAACCTCCCCCCCCCCCAAACCCCCACCTCCTCAAAATC
>JAODKF010000147.1:19002725-19015517 GCA_026779585.1 Mormyrus proboscirostris | reverse complement strand
CACACACACACACACACACACACACACACACACACACACACACACACACACACACACACACACACACACACAAAGAGTGAACTTCCCAGTGTGCCCAGGAGCCCACCTGGCATCACAGGCCGTGGGGGTGAAGTCCAGTTTGTGTTTGGTCCTGAAGAGAAAGTTTCTCGTCCGGATCTCCACAATGGAGGGTGGCTGAAGGGGCGTGGCCAAGGCGAACAGAGCCAGCTGAGGCAGCACCAAGGAGCCATCTTGGGACCGGCGCTTCTGCCCATGCAGGAACTTTAGGCGACCTTGAACATTCATGGCCTGGAAAAGCCACGGAGAAACATCCTTCAGTTAAACTGGGGCAGGGAGACACACGGAAAGCGATAAAGGTGCATTTTGATATTTACCCAGTTACTTTAAAGCCCTATAATCAGCGCATGCTCCTCACCTCTCTTTACAGCAGATCCGCTGAATTTGCATGGATACAGAAAGTCAGGGGAGAAAAACAGACTCCTACTGTAATTGTTTTCTTCTAACTCAATTTCACATGTTTGCTGTCAGTCATGCAGCTATATATTCTGGGCTACCTGAAATAATGTCACATTCCATCCAATTTAATTTATAATTTTTCTTACTCAAGGGCCCCTGCAAAGTGTTGGGCCCCCTGAATCCGCCAGGGTATCCATGCCCCTATTGCAAGCCTGATTGTTGTCAGTCTCTGAACTCTGAGACACAAACTTGTCATTTCATGTGATATGTGACAGATTGAACATATAGTCATGGAACAACAATGGTCCCTACATCTGGCACACCTGCACATTAACACCCTGTCCCCCAGCAGCGAATCATGGGGCAGCGTCTCTATATGTAAAGCATAACAGAAGTTAAAAGGTTCAGTCACCGTTCTCGTAAACATGAGAACAAGCAGCGTGTGTGATCTTAGTGGTGTTGGTATGATTGTTGGTGTCAGACGCGGTGCATCCTGCATCTCAGAAACTTTCCATTATCTGATGATTTCCACACAACGTCTAGAGTTTACAGGGCATGGTGCGATAAACAAACAAAGCATCCAATCAGAGGCAGCCGTGTGGGAAAAAACACCTTGTTGATGCAAGTCATTAAAGGAGAAAGACCAGACTTGTTTTACCCACAAAGGAAGGTCACAGAGATTGAGATAATAGCTCAATACAACAGTGTCCACATTTTGTGCATGCAATGAATGTACACCATTCCAGAGGAGGTCCAAACTGGTACGGGGCAGTTGTAGATACTGAGTATGTACCTGACATGGGTGTCAGAAGACCATAGTAACGGGAAAGAACCACTCACTTGGGGCTAAGAAAATGATACAACTCACGTGGAGTTCAAAGGGTCACCAGGAAATCAATGCTTGTGTACAACCCAACCGTTTTACTTCGTCTTTTCATTTCCTGTTTTACGTTTGTGTAATCATTCAGCTTCTATCAGCACCTTGCAGACCACAGTCACACCAGCGGCGCCACGATGCAGCTTGGCCGTACCAACCACGCTCCGTTTAACTTCAGCTTAACCAGCAAAGATGGCTAATAACGGCACGCGAGGGGCGGACACTGGCGGGTGGGACTCGGCAACGCCTTCGTTTGCCGACTGTGAGAGCAACGCAGCCCCAGCGGGCCTCCGGCTTGCGTGCTAAACTAGCGGTACGATCGTTTCCTGTTCTGAATAAGCAGCCGGTGACCCTTACATGAACCCACACGGAGGGATGGGAAACGAAAGAAACCTTGCGTGAACTTTAGCTGACCGGCTCTCAGCCGTAACGCAGAGACATACTTAACCCTTCACTCTCCGTCAGAGTTACGGAAATCAACGTCTCGTCCGCAGGCAAGGCCCCAATCGCCTGACCGCACCTAGACCACCTCCCTCAAACACCAAGGGCTTCACTGTCTAGCAACGCAGGCTTTTTGCCTCTCGGCAAAAACCCATTTCTCTCCGACTTACCAGAAATCCAGAGGAGTTGTCCAGAAAAGATCTCAACCTGCACACAAAATTCCTCTTGAGGAAAGTGGAGTTCTCAGGAGGAAGATTTTCTGGATTACAAGCTGAAAGAGGGCAGCATTTCTCTGTCAGATATGACATCTAGCTTCTGGCAACTTGACAGGCAGATAAAAATATAATGTATTGTTAAAGTGTAAGATAAAATGCAATGATAACATTGGGGGTATCACAGGCCGCAGATTTGACACACTCACTTCCTTTCTAAAAGTAAAAAGACCCCTCTTAATAAGCAGGTCAAGTAACCACTTAGAAAATAAACTCAAAGGGTACAAAATAAAATTCAACTCATTGCAGCTAATCAGACAGGCTATCGTTAGCACTTAGCTATTCATTCAAAATATGCATACCCACATCCTTTTCTCAAGGCCAGGGGATTGTATTGAACATGCTTCATATCTTAGAGTGTTGTAAAACTTCATTCTGCCTGAGTTTATCAGATAAAGGAAAATTCTGAACAAGGCTGACCGTAAAGTTTTGAATGAAGGATTTTTTATCGCAATGCATGTTTTCACAACAGCTTCATCTCAGTCACAGTGAAGAGAGAACTGAGAGGCAGAATCACCATAGTACAGTTAATAAGTACCATCAACACCCCTGTAAACGTTCAGGCAGCAAGCGGACAGCCACAAGATACCTGAGACAGCAACACGGCAAAAGAAGAGGAGCCCCTTCCCAAACTGAACCCGATCTCAGTGGAACCCAATGTTGAATATGATGATCCTAAGCAGGCCCAGGCCATGGAGATATCTGTCCACAGTACTCAGGGAATTTTCTTTCCAGATAATCCCCATGTGATGGGGTCACGTGGGATCGTTGCCAGCAGAAGCAGCGGCTTGTTCACACAGCACTCAGACAACACACTTTTCCTTTACAGAGTCTTCTGGTACTTTTTACCCTCTCAGTGATTCCTTGAAGGGTCTTAAAGGTCTTAGAAGGTATGGGAATTACAGGTGAATTACAGGAGACACCAAGTTGCGCTCAAAGGCGCCAGTAATACATTAGCAGCTGAGGTCCGGTAAACAAAGACCAAACAAGCTGTTCCCCACACACAACGTATTAAAACCTTCCCAACTTGGGTAACTGTCACACACAGCTCTTACTTTGATATGCTATTTTGGGCAGAAACCAGAAGAAGGGAGATTAAATCAGAGCTGTGAAAACAAAAGAAACACAAATTCGGTGTGAAACGCGGGTCATGGCAGGAGCCGCCATGACACAAAAGCGAAAGCAAACAAAGAGATTTTTCCCGTAAATCAGCGGGGGTGGGTTGGGGGTGACTCCCATAAATCAGTCTATGGAGGGAACAGCGAGCCTGGAGGCAGCTGATATCTGGATTTGCAAACTTAAATTTTCCTTTGAAAAGTTTTGTAAAAGTTTGGCACCACCTGAGCTCCTCATATCTATCTATCTATCTATTATACATACGTAATGTATCACTCTGGACCTGACTCATGTTTAGGAAAGACGGGTCTTACAGGAGTCCTCTGGGCTGCCTTCAGGGCTGGGGGGCGGCTTGAACGCCCAGTGGAGCTGCTTCCGGAACTCGGAGCGGTCCTCCGTGTGGATGAGCTCATAGGCACTCTGGTGGATGACGTCAGACTGTTGGGGAAAGGGATTGCATCAACCGGAGGACATATACGCCAAAATGTACACGGCTGTCATTTTTCTACCTTAAATCCATGTTTTTGCTGTCCAATAGGGTGGACATCCAGTCATTTAACACGTTATCCAATAAAATTTTGTTGGTATTTCGTTTTGGAAGAGAAATTCATTTCCCTCCCAAAAAGTAGGACATTCTGGCAGTTTCCCACAGGCCACTAAAATAACATAGCATGTTTCCCAGCTCGCTTGTTTAACTTTCTATCCAGTAGTAATTTGGTTCCAAATTCATTACATGGCCATATTTAACAAAACAAAGTAATGCTTTAATGATAACTGATAACTGCCGTTATTCAAAACGTATAAACCGATAGCATTGCTTGACAGACGCTGCCCCTTCCTCCTCAGTTAAGGCGTAAATGACACGCCATTTCCACCACGGCAGCCATAGCAACAGCCATTTTGTTTGTTGTGTCGGCTTGCATGTGCAGCGGCCCACCCCATTAACCTCTGCGGGATGCCGACGCCTGCCTGACACTAACCCCAACCTTAGGGTAACCACAGTAGTAGATAATGGTGTAGCAGTGGTGGAGGACTGGAAATGCTGAGAGGCATCCAGGAGCTTTCAAGGAAACATACGCTCAGAAACTGTACTGTATGCTCACATGGTTTATTTACAAAGGGGGACATTCTGTGTTATTAAAAAAAGCATAACACTGCAGCCTGTAAGCTAAACTGTGAAATCATGTCCAAAACAAGCGTTCAGTCTAGTTCGTGATTTATGAGACTGCTGTTTATCAAGATCGATCAAGATATGACAAATATCTTAGTTATAAATATTAACAGTTTCTTCGCCTATTTCCATTAATCTAACATAAACCAGGTAAAGTAAAACTAGTTTTTTGGTTTTCCAAAACTTGAGAAAATCTGTCCCCATGTAAAACGTAAAGATGGAGATGGGATCAGATGAGCAGGAAACAGATGTGATGTGTCTTAATGTCAAGCCTTCAACTTTCAGAGCAAACAGTCACCTGATGGAAGCCGAGGTAGTCCTTTATGCCAGGAGAGACATAGAAGATCATCCCATCGGTGGTAACCACTAGCACGAAACCATTTAGCACCTGATGGAGATTGTGAAGAATTTGTTCAGCAACAAATATAATTGCAAACTTAAAGCCACTTCTATTTAGAGTACAAGTGAATAAGCATTTTAAAGTAACAATGCCAATTTTAAGTATGTTTAAAATAATCCAGTGTCATTGAAATGTAGCTTAAGAGGAGAAACAGCCTCTTAAATTAGATCATGTTTTCAGGTCAGGGTGTTTTAAAAAGCAAAAACCGAACATGATCCTTTCAGAGAGCTTGGCATGGCACTGATTTCCGCATGCAGACACCCCGGCACGCACCTTCAGCAGGAGCTCCGCTTCCAGAAGCTCCTCCCCCTGCAGACTGGGGCCTCTGGCGTCCGAGGATCCGAGGACCACTGGAGCACACAGACATTGACACAATGCAAGAGTGATGCACACGTAAGGAACTGAGGTCCGATTCAAGTGACCAACACAATGATTCACCAACATCATGCACTCGGCCCCCGCATCAGCTGACGCCACTTTCAGACGTCACGTTCGTGTGACGACGCAGTGCGCACAGATGACAAGATGCACAGCCTGTAGCCTGTGACGGGGATCGGTCACCGTGCAATGCGTACGTGAGAGCTGCTGTGGTCACGAGCCAAACTCCAAACGTAATCATCTTCTGAAGAAGGCTCTTCAAATCTGTCATCGAAAATACTGCTGATCCAGAGCCAGACAAAACAAACCGGGTTTAACGTGACAACAAAGACAGATTATCTGCACTTGAAAACCTGCAGGGACTTAAAAACACCTACACAGTGCCAGCACCTAGCTGAAGACCCAGGAGAGAGAGAGAGCAGTTGCTTAAATTAAGCTGTATTACATAAGTGAAAGTGACTATGTGATGATGATTTTGCCAGAAGGATGACATCTAATCAAATCAAATCCCATAGAGAATGTCGGGGGTCTATTCAACCTGAATCACACAGTGTTTGTAGAAAAACCACAAAAATGGCCTGGACTGAAGCTCCATGTTCACAGAAGCTCTTGAAATGTACTTACGGGCAGAGACAGAATTTATATTAGGTACTAGATCAGACTGACTGCAAAATTATACATCCTGCTATTCTTGGCTATAATCCAGCACAGGAAACACAGGCTTATTCACTTCCTATAGAGTTTTCTCACCTTAAAGAGCAAGCTGAGCCCAAGATGATAAGCTAACCTGGAGGAGTATCTAGAGGCACTTCATTACCCAAAAATGGACATCAACAGTGAGACAAGCAGCTGTGATTGGAGCGAGGGCTCTGATTATCGCCTTTGCAACTCATTAATTGGCCATTTATAAAATACAATTTTACTTAACTGACTGCACTATCAGCCAATAAAATTAAAATATCATTGAAACAGGAGGACTGTCTGATACGATAACAGGAGTACAACTGTGCCTAAGGTTTTAAGTGTTTGATGAACGCTAGGAAAGTCAGAGCATCTATGAATCAGCCTAATTGTTTGAGGCCCCATCGTAAAGCACCAGCAGGCCAGAGGCCTATCTCAAAACAAGCAAGCATTAATTCCAATTCAGGTATAAACACAGCTTATGGCCTGGGAAAGATAAGAGAACTATGAACACCTCCACAGCCCAGAAGGTTACAGGGAGTGTAAATAAAAGATCTGAACTTTGGGGGGGGCAGGCACCATAAGACTTTCCATTTAAGAATCTACTGCAGATATTCCTCAAAAAAAATCTCTACTGTGACTGTGAACATGACGCATGGTGCCATGAAACTGGACTAAATTTGACATGTATCCCAAACTCTTCCGACCACAAATTGCCCCCATTTTGGCTGCCATGCACCATCATAGCTTACTTACCTCTCCTCGCTAATGATCCGAACCCCTGGGCAGTGAACCGCATTTGATCGTTTCCTCATTGTGGGCTACTAGATGACCAGACTTTCAAACCAGTGCAGCAAAATTCCTTTTGCAAGTCAAATGTTTTATGCACATTGGCTCCTTCAGCAAGGCCCTTAACCCCAAGTGACTGTACACACTCAGTTCTGTGTGTCTAATAAGCACACAAAATAAAACATGCGAAAACAAACTGCTATTATTTATTTATTTTTTTTAACAAAACATCAGCAGGACATATTTGCATTCCTGCATGATACAACCTACACACATGGAGCAACAGCGTGTTCATTAAAGCTATTTTAGACATTGAAATAAAGACACCCAAAGCACCAATGAAGACGAGACAGTGTAACACAACAAACACACACAGTATTTATGCTCTGTGAAATCTACTTCTGTGCCCTATTAGTTGGATATTGTTCACAGGCCAGTGTAACTTCAGTTCAGGTTGTTCACACACAAAAATTTAGTAACAACATAAACAGACCAAGAACAAATCAATTTCTTTGTAACTTTTCAGTATGGCCTCTTAGTACATTCCCTGCCTGGCTGACATTTGGTTGTTTTCTCATGCATGGTTTTAAGCAGTGTTCTGCTACAGCTATTTTACAGTTGTCCACAATATGTAGCTAATATACATTATGGCTGGGTGACAGTGATAAAATATCGCATTGTGATTATGAATATTCATATCATCGTTATGGTATAGCCTAAACACTTGTTTCCTTGCAACATTAACAGTCAAAATGCACTATTTTTACACAAATTCCATCAAGGGATGAGTCTGTTGTTGGTATAATTCATTATTATACCATGTCACTATTATTAGTGATTATTAGTAAAATAATGATAATATTTATATAGTCATGATAATCAGAAAAACTCAAAACCACCTGTCATATTTTACTGTTTTCTACATACGAATTTTAGAATATCGTGATATAGATATTGTGAAAATATGGTGCAGCCATGTGATACTTCAGCACCACACCAGTTCAAGTGGAATAGAACAGTGTATAGTTTTTTTTCCGGGTTTGGTCTGAAACCGGCTTTAGCCTATTAAGGACCATATAAACCTGATTAAGGTAGGGCTGGAACAAAAACATTCTGGCAGGTGGGGCACCAGGAACAGGACTGAGAACCACTGCCGCTAGTGTAATTAGCATTCACTTACATAAATTTACAATATGAATCCATTCCATTCAGCTGTTCTATAGTACTTTAAGTAGGAGGCTGGAAATTTTCAAGTTTTCAGGATAACATCGCGATGTGCGGTACTACTAATAATGAACACGCTTTTAGCTTTAGATAATCAATGTGCAGAACACTGGTATCGCCGTGCATTTCAGCCAGTCAGCCGGTGGTGACCAAACCAGCTCGGTTTGACTTTGCAATGGAAAACCGGCAGTTTGTGGTAGGACTTGGGCACGGCTTGGTTCTTGGTGGCATTGGAAAAGTCCCATTAGAGCACATGCTGAGGTAGTTGCTGGGAGTGTTTGTAATTATGCACTTTTCATACAAGTAATTCAGCTAACCTGTTTATTAAGACTCTAAAGATGAGAGTACACATCACATTTACCTAAATTTTGTGGAGAATTCAAGGAAAATACACCAATTTAAGTGTTTCTTTTTAAATAAAATAAATTTAAATATATTCAAAAACAAGCTCTGAGATATGAAACCCAGCCATTCTTCTGCAGCCTTGTTACTGTATTATAGGGCCCTCAGCCCTCGCCTGCAGGAAAACCTTCCATGACCAGCTGATTCTAATGCCTTAAATAAACAGTCCCTCAGGCTTAAACAATCTGTGCAAGCAAAACATTAAGATATTATCACAAGCAGGATCTCAGAGTTGCTCACATGCAAGCCCCCTTTGACCATGGAGACCCCCCCACACACACACACACAGACACACACGTACTACAGAGTCACATCAGCGCTTCAAATCCCTGGTATTCAGCTACACAGGTCAAGGTTTGCGGTCTGAGCCAACAGCTATCTAAGTGTTTCGCAACCCCTGTCTGCAGAGTCAAGAGTTCAACAGAACTATTCCAGATTACTCACGCAAGCCCCCACGGCCCCCCTCCCCCGGGAGTCTGTCTAAACAGCGGCACAGTGGGGAATGTTCATAACGCAGCAACCGTCGAAACAAAACAAGCCCCGACAGAAAGAAAAAGTCACACAGCTCATTCAAATTTAAGGACAAATGCAGCGGCGAAACATTCCCAGAGACAATAAGTGCGGAACAACATCCCTGTCAGAGCCTCACTGCTGTTACACGTCACCCACTCCAGCCACTTAGCTCATATGTTTCCTTCTTTAATTTATTATCTATCCATTCATTCATTTTTTATCTGCTTAACCTGGAACTTATCCCAGACAACATACAGTAGGGCTGGGGTACACCCTGGGCAGGATGCCAGTCCAGACCAAGGGATGTTTATTTATTATTATATTACATATTTATGACTTAGCAGATGGAGTGGCATGGTGATACAGTGGTTTGTACTATAGCCTCATACTGTAGCTCTGATGACCAGGGTTCTAGTCTCCACTCCATGCCCTCACATCTCCTATGTGCGTGAAGCTTGCATGTTCTCCCCAAGTTGTTGTGGGGTTCTCTCCAATTTCTCCCCAAGATCCAAAGACATGCTAAGGTTGTACTGGAGTTGCCAGATTATTCTCTGATTGCATAGAACAAGTGGGTATGGAACATCATGGCCTCACCGGTGACATCACTCAGATCAGCTGTGGGACTTGAACCCGTAACATGACTGTACGAGTCATGACCCACAGACACAAACACTCCCACTGGTGCAGGAACAACAAATGTCACCTAGAAGCTGCTTCGGTGTGTGATAACCATGAATGGAGAGCCAAACCCACGACACTCTCACAGACGGGCCCAGACGCTGCGTCGCCATCCTCCAGCGCATGCGGAAGGACGGATGTCTGCACAGCTGTGGCTGCAAACCGCCCCAGGAAGGTAAAGGAAACTCAAGTAGAGGACACAAGTCCATGCATGACATTATGCTCTGTGTGAGATCACTTTAAAACATTTAAATTAGGGTATAGGGAGCCCTTAAAATCCATCCCAGGGCCTTGGATTGAACGACAGCATAGCAGAGAACCATATTTCCCATAAACCAATGCAGTCCAGATGATGTGCTGAGACATTTTTTCAAGACAACAATGATAGTATACGGAGGTATGAGCAAGGTGTACATGGGACACAATTTCAAAGGATGTTTAATTAAGCTGAACTGGGGGGGGGCGATGCAAATGGGGCAAGAGGACAGATGATCGATTAATCAGACTTAAACAAACAAGCGGTCAGGGGAAATAAGGCATGGATTACACAAGCTTTGAATGTTTAAGAGAAATCCTTGGTATTTACCACAGAAAAAGGTACTGAGAGGTTAATTAACAGTTACCAGCTTCACTTAGTAACATAGCATTTGCTTGTTTATCAATTGAACCACTGATAGCTACTAGCACATCAACATTTTTACAGAGCAGTGTAACAGAATCAAGACAGGAACAATTCAAAGTATTGCGTGTAATATCTGGGTCTCTTTTGTAGATTTCTAAAAACAAAGCATCTACGTGTTTATTTTTCTTCAAAAAAGCATCCATTGTTGCAGCACAGTGCAGACTTCCTCAGAGGAGATTATACGATTACGCATTTTTTATTTCACTTTCCGCAGGATCTTACACACCCTAATAGCATCCTGTTATTTACTGGAGAGCTTCCCCTGGCCCCACTGAGCGTGTCGGCTTCGTGAATCAAGCGGCCTCCCCCTGCTCTCCCCCAGCGCCCCTTTCTGAGTTAATAGCTAGGAAATATTACTTTTTTACTACTACCTTTTAGAAACTGCTGGGGAGTGGCTGGGCTAAGGGGCAGAGATAAAACAATAAACGCAACCAGGAACCACCAATGGTTCACTTTCACTTATCTGGGCAGAACCAAATCCTGTACAAAAGAGTTAAAAACATTTGGCTACCAGATTTATGATCTTTAGAGCGCAGGATAATATCCAATTGCAACTGGGAGCTATGTCTATAATTGCACCGCGGACAGGGGACCATCTGCCTGTCATCTCTGCCTAAAAGTTTGGCCGGTCCACATTGAAAAAAGGGACCTATTCAATACTGCAGTTAACCATGAGGGGGCATCACAATCTAATAAAAAATGTACTGCCTCAGCAGAAATTTCACTCTTTGGCTCATTAACAAGCAACACTACAGTCATATAATTAAAAAACTACAGACATATTCCTTTTTGCTGGGAAATGTTAGCCCGCATGCAGTGAAATGTACCCAGCTGCACTCGTGAAATAGACTTCACTGGGGAAACCACGGTGATGCCCAGCAAACAGTACAGCCCAATTTTTCTCAAAAACAAAATTGACGGTGTTTCAGATAATCAAGGGTCCTTTCATGCATTATCACTGATGGTTATTGCATCTGTTCACAGAGTTTCTTTCACGCAAATTAAATATTTCTGCCGCAAATGATGCGGGGTCTCGCGCAGGCAGGTCTTACCGCTGAAGAAGCTCTTGGCTCGGAGGTAGCTGACGCAGAGCCGGAGCACAGTCAGCTTATCCAGTTTGGAGACGACATCCTGCGGAAACGGGAGCAGGCTGGCCAAGCTCTCCAGCTCTCCATTCAAGCGGTCCCGGTGCCTCTTGGAAGGGTTTGATTTGACACCCACAGGGCTGGACTTTACACTACACAGAATATATATATATAGGTGACATTTATCAGATTCAGTTTCAGATTCAGATTCAGAATACTTTATTGATCCCTGAGGAAATTATGTAAAAACACTTTCAACCCACATGTTTCAGAAAACACTATTTAAACAAACTAAGTAAATAAGTAAAAGATGAAAAAGTATGAAAAAAAAGTTTAATAGTTTAAAAGTTTGAGGAAAAGGCAGTAGTAACTGTATGCATACCAGTTGATGCATGCGAATGAAAGTAGCGAATGTCAGTCTGCGAGTTTAACGAGCATAGAGAATGACAGTAAATGATTCTCGGAACAATAACACTATCCCATTTCCAGGATCTGTGCTATAGTGTTATAGTATTTTTTTCGGTAAATCTTCAGCTTAAGATACCTCTAGGAACAATTAAGTATTTCTCAATTCTATGTTTAAGATGCAATTTAAGGAGTGATTCAAGGGAATTCTGATGCACGCAATTCTGGAAAGCATGCAGATATTCCGCGATGGCATTTTGTTTATGCCCTATATTTGTCGAGTAACAAGACCTTGTCTGTCATCTTCGATTTTGACCAAAAACTACAGAAAGTCTTTTTCTGTGTATTACTGAGTTAATTTTTTTTTTTTAACATACAAGTTGCCGACATTCACATTTACCGAAAGATATCAAAGTACAAAGCAAAAAGCAGAGCGACACAGTCTTTCGGAAGGAGTGGAGCTACAAAAAACAGAATGGGGTCTAACATTTTTACAGAAGAAATCAATGTCAAATGTTTTTTTCATACAGAGATGCATGAAGAGCTATTTGAGCACTTTGCAGTGGCTCTGACATAAACCTGATTAAGAACAGTAACCAGGAAGAACCATATCGAGTGAAGATATTACATCCGAGTCAGACTCATTTAGAAAAGGGCACAAGACATAAAAGTCACCGGCAGGGTTACTGCTCATTCTCAGCATGCGGCACTGGCAGGACATGGCATGGGATTCCAACTCTAAATGCTTAGGGGAATTTCTGATTCACCAAATTAACTACTAAAGTAAGACAGAAAAAGCCCACAATGCCCTACCACGCGGCCCTACTTCAAAGCCGCATTACACCCATATGGAAAAGTTTTTTTTTTTAATAATAATATATGACTTTTACACGTTTTACCCAAATCATATAAGTTCTTTATATGACACTGAAAATAAATATACAATCCATATTAACTTAATGTGTCTTTAGACATATGTCTCCTTTATTGATTTCAAATACATATGACATCAATGTACCGTCAAACATACAAGTTCGCTTCATTCATGTACAATCCATATTAAATGTGTGCGTCATTAGCAGTGTTGGGAGTAACGGTGTGTAAGTATAACGGCGTTACTAACAGCGTTATTTTTTCAGTAACGGAGTAATCTAATTAATTATTTTTCCCATACTTGTAACGCCGTTATCGTTACTGAGAA
>JAODKF010000147.1:18973704-18987915 GCA_026779585.1 Mormyrus proboscirostris | reverse complement strand
CCGTGCTGCCCTGCGTCCCCCCCCCCCCGCCCCCGCTCATTTGCAAACCGACTTACACAAAGGGATGCTTGTTGGCCACAGAGAGACTGCATGCAAATGATTCCTCTGACATGCTGGTCCGGGTTTTGTGGATGCAGCACGGGTTGCTTTTGTCAGCTCCGGGTCTCCTGGGCTTCGGATTCTGTCTGCTTTACACAATACTAGTAGGAGTGTGACACTGACACTCGAACAAGCTTGCTGCTCAGCCTGGAATGCTGCCGCTCTACTCCACTAGAGAAGGATTTTTTCGTACCGAGTAGTGACTGGCTCGGTGGAGGTTTAGTGGACCGCATGAGCCGCGTGTGCGTGGTTGTCCTGGAGGAGGCGACGGACCAGCCCGTGAGGCTTTCCCGTCCTCCTCCGGACCATTTTTCCAGGGGTGCGGCTGACCGTGACTCATTCAAATCAAAGGTAAGCAGGATCAGCTGCTCTTGCTTTCTTTTCGGCATTAGTTACAACCTCAAAGCATCTGTCCCATGAGCCTTTGGGGGTCTTTGTACCTGTCAGCGTGAAGCGGGAGTTCTCCTTCTGATGTGTGGCTTGTTCTCGTTTTGTTCTGTAAAATCGAATGAACTGATGCCAGAGGTGTGTGTTGATGGTTATTCCATCACTCTTGTCACTGTGTGTCGCTCGTCATTATTAAACTGACACGTGTTAATCTTTAGTGAGGCAGGGGCTTCGCTGTCTGTCGTGTACAGTTCATGCCACAGGCTCTGGGAATTTCAACAGTCCAGCAGAAGTTAGGAAAATCGGGCTTTTCTGATCAGTGTCAGGGTGGTGATGTAAATAAAGGAAGCCGCCCTGCTTTGTTTCCAGGAAAGGCGCAGGCGTGAACCAGCAAATGAGCTGTCTTGTCAGGTGGCCAGCTAAGTGAGATGGGGGTTGAGATGTGCCCTCTGGCCTGTTTTGTTTTCACTTTTGTCTGTTTGCCTGCCCTTCCGCGGCAGGTGCTTTGCTTCACTTAGTGTTTGTTTTATTTCTGTGAGTAAATAGAGTACCATCCGAGCCACACGCTGCAGTAATTATCCAACTGCTTTTTATCTGTAGAAGTACAAGATAAATGTATAGCAATGTGCGTTATCGTTATGACCGTCACTCTTGCGCTGTAGTGACTGGGACTGAATTCTATATTAGGTGTTTTCTGCTTTTATTTTGTTTGGTTTCAGTTGGTGGTAAATGTCTTAGTTTTGCCTGCCTTTCTGGAACTTTCCATTGTAAGTCCCTGCCTGCGAAAACGCACGACCCACGCCGGGAGGTCTGAAGCCCAGTGCCCCCCCCCCCTCTGACGTGTTTGCCGTGGGCCTTCTCCCTCTTTTCGGCCTGCTGTTTACAAACAGGAAAATCCCCCCCAGGCGAAACCTCAAACTCTTGGCATTCCTCCTTCAGCAGCTTCTCCACCTGGTGGGTGGGGTTTATATATGCCTCTGCCCGTCCTACTGGCAGAGCCTAGCCGCTGTATTCGTGTTTTGTTTATCACAATTGCTAACCAGCCTTGGAATCCCGCCCTTCGGTAACCATACAGCCTGTTCCCATCTCTCCTCCAGCCCGCCCTGCTTAAGGCCATATTTAATGTGGACCCGGACGAGGTCCGTGCCCTCATATACAAGAAGGAAGATATCAATGTGCAGGTATGTCATCCCGATGACCTCAGTGCTCTCTGCTCAGCATGTGCCGGAGCAAGACATTCCATCTGCTTAAATCCCAATCTTGACACTCTCCCTTAATGCTCAACGCAGGACAGCGAAAAGCGGACCCCCTTACACGCAGCCGCTTACCTGGGCGACGCTGAGATCGTGGAGTTGCTCATTTTATCAGGTGATTGTCTGCATCTCCTGGTTCTCTGACACCATCGGGGTGTTTAGTGGGGCCGTTGTGGTGTTGCTGGAGTGAACGTAAAGATTAATACAAAGAGACTAGTCACATCTCCTTTGGGCCCTTGAGTGAGGCCCTTAGCCTCCAGGGGGGCCTTGAAGGAGAGCGTGATGGGATATGCGAAGAGAAGCATTCCATTGTACCTGTACTCATACTTGTGCAAATGGCAAATGAATGTTTTGTATGGATTTATCCCCAGAAATTTTGCTTACAAGTTGAATTGTCCAAATTCAGGAGCAAGAGTGAACGCCAAGGATAACAGATGGCTGACCCCTCTCCATCGAGCGGTGGCATCCTGCAGCGAGGTTTGTGGGTACAGTCTTGCTATGCACACATACAGGCACACGCGCACAGTCCCTCATAATGAGGCCCACCCCTCCCCGTCCTGCACAGGAGGCCGTCCAGGTCCTGCTGAAGCACTCGGCCGACGTGAACGCACGCGACAAGAACTGGCAGACACCACTGCACGTGGCGGCCGCCAACAAGGCCATGCGCTGCACCGAGTCACTGGTGCCGTTGCTGGGCAATGCCAACGTGTCGGACCGAGCCGGCCGCACACCCCTGCACCACGCTGCCGTCAGTGGGCACCAGGAGGTCAGTGCCGGTGCCAGGCCCACCCAGCTGGGCCCGTTTAAATTAGCATGTTGTTTTTGCGTGATGCTATTGCTTATTGTCAGCAGTCTTGTGTTTATCCCCAAGGAAACCGGACAGCTGTAATTCAATTTATTATCATTTGTTTGATGAGCTTGAACTCAAAAATGTACTCTATGAATGCAAGCTGTCCATTCATTTTGCAGGGGAGAGTAGCCTCGTACAATGTCACATGGCGTTAGACGCGTTTATCTTTTGATGGCGTTCTGTGATGCAGTGTACGTTACCTGTGTGAGCTCTTCAGTATTCAGGCTAGCTATTATTTTTAAATTAAGAATGATGAGATAAAGGTTTAGATTTAACAGGGGGTACAGACTTGTCATGTGACCAGCTCATCTCCTCCCCTAGATGGTGAAGCTGCTGCTGTCCAGAGGTGCTAACATCAACGCCTTTGATAAGAAAGACCGGAGAGCGATCCACTGGGCAGCATATATGGGTGTGTGTGTGTGTGTGTGTGTGTGTGTGTGTGTGTGTGTGTGTGTGTGTGTGTGTGTGTGCGCGTGCCCCATCACCACCAGAGGGCGCAAAAGGGGCCACTTAGATGACATTTCCATCCTGAGACACCCGTGTCTTCGAACCCCCCGTCAGTTACTGTGAGATATCTGCTGATGGGTGGTCAATACCTTTCAGGGCATGTGGAGGTGGTGAGGCTGTTGGTTTCCCATGGCGCAGAGGTGACCTGCAAAGACAAAATGTCCTACACGCCCCTGCACGCAGCGGCCTCCAGCGGCATGATCAGCGTGGTGAAGTACCTGCTGGGCCTGGGAGTCGACGTGAGTCTCGGTCTCCCGTTCACTGCTGATGGGAGAGCCGAGGCATTGAAAAGCACAGTGGGTGGGGTTACATGCGCAGTTCATGTCACCAATTGATTAATGCACAATACTCCCGCCCATCTTGGATTTCAATGCCCCTGACCCGTTTTCTGTTAACTGTAAAATATTGTTGTGTTTTCACAAGTGAATGAAAACCTGAACAGTGAAATCGGAGCTAAGCACCCCCCCTCCTACAGATTAACGAGCCCAATGCCTTTGGCAACACGGCGCTCCATGTGGGCTGCTACAACGGACAGGACGTGGTGGTGAACGAGCTGATCGAGTGCGGCGCCAATGTCAACTGCACCAATGGCGAGGGCTTCGGGCCACTGCACTTCACCGCCGCGTCGCGCCACGGGGCTCTCTGCCTGGAGCTGCTGGTTGCCAGCGGGGCTGACGTCAACATCAAGGTAAGCGTGGGGACAGTCCCCCCTGCTGGTTTTTTCACCAAACTGCAGCTTTAACACTGTTTAATGGTACCATCTCTGTGTATACAAATAAGGCCCTTTGTTCCCCCGCAGAGCAAAGATGGGAAGACCCCCCTGCACATGACAGCCATTCATGGAAGGTTTTCCCGTTCCCAGGCTATCATCCAGAGTGGTGAGTGCTCTGTGAGTGCTCTGTGAGTACATCCTTTCTTCAGCTTTGAAGAACCCCCTCGGTCAGGGACATGGGCAGTTTGATATCCTTTGGTTTGACTTTTTGGCCTTTTGACCTTAGGTCACACACCATGTGTCAGGGACTCACAGGGAAGACACACCCACTTTGTCCATTGTAAAGCTCAGTATGTTTTCCTATGGTTGTGCTATATAAAGTAGCGTGTAATTACCAGAGGGAAGAATATTCTGGAAGAGCAGTCTCTTGCATCCCCAGGCGCCAAGATAGACTGTGAAGACATGAACGGCAACACCCCCCTGCACATAGCTGCACGGTACGGACATGAACTGCTCATTAACACGCTCATTGCCAGCGGGGCTGACACTGCCAAGTGAGTACTCCTCCCCCCTCCCCCTCTCAGTGGGCCAATTTCCCACTTCCCTGACCCCCCATCCCCCCCCCATCCTGAATCCCTGCAGGCGTGGCGTCCACGGCATGTTCCCCCTGCACCTGGCCGCCCTCAGCGGCTTCTCCGACTGCTGCCGCAAGCTCCTTTCTCCCGGTGAGCACGCCATCCCCTCTCTCTGTGCATCTCTCTCTGGCACTCTGCCTCTTTTTCTTCATTCTCTAGGGTTTTTCATTTAAATTTTTCGCCCTCTCTGCCGCCCTCTGCTGGTGCCCCATTCTCACATACATGTCGCACCTTCTCAGACTTCAGCGTTGACACCCCCGACGACCTGGGAAGGACCTGTCTGCATGCAGCAGCGGCCGGAGGGTAAGCCGGGGGTGGGCTGGGGTGGCGCATCCGCCTTGCCACACCGTTTGTCCTGGTCTGGAATGTTAACAGAACACACATTTCTGCATCTCAGGAACCTGGAGTGTCTGAATTTGCTGCTTAACACAGGGGCAGATTTCAACAGGAAAGACATGTCCGGAAGGTGAGTACCATCACGCTTGTCTAGGGGTGATGGATCAGTGGATAAAACCCAACACTGTGGGGAGGGGGTGCAGTGTTGATTTGAACAACTCTGTCTCATGAACAGGACGCCCCTACATTACGCTGCGGGCAACTGCAACTACCAATGCCTGTTCGCCCTGGTGGGCTCTGGCGCTGGCGTGAATGATGCAGACGAGCGAGGCCGCACCCCGCTGCATTACGCCGCTGCCTCTGACGCCCACGGCAAGTGAGTAGCTCCTCCCGCCGTTGCAGGCTCTCAAGTGCTCGGCCAGACTCTAGTTGTGGGCTTGCCACAGTCTCGCCACCATTCTACCCCCAGGTGCCTGGAATATCTGCTGAGGAACGATGCCAATCCGGGGATCCGCGACAAGCGGGGCTACAACGCTGTGCACTATGCCTCCGCACGCGGCCACCGCCTGTGCCTGGAGCTGGTAAGTCGCGGCCGAGCGGCACACATGCACTGTGCTACCACCAGGGGGTGCCAGAGACACAGCGTAAAAATTCCGGAGCAAGTTTGTGGTCATCTGCATTTACATGGGGTGATACCTCTCTCTGTTTCTCCTTCTCTTTTAGATTGCAAATGAAACACCCCTAGATGTGGTAAGTGGTCTCCACCATGCATGTTCTGAGGGCACCTGAGTTGCGTTTTGATTTTGCTAAGGTACCGCTTTGGTGGGATGGTTGCCTACTCATTAACCCAACTGTAATTAAACCGTATCCAACGGCAGTGACTTCAGAAGCTGCATTTGGTTTAGAATGACACATTATTGGGAATTTATGCATTTTTAATTTTAGCATTTAGCATTTAGCTTTAAACTGCTGCTTCTTACAGCTGATGGAGACGTCTGGGGCAGACCTTCTGTGTGATGCTGATGTGCTGGTTCCCATCAGCCCACTGCACTTAGCCGTAAGTTAAATAACCGTTCACTAACGCCAATTACACCACGTCAAACACTCATATCTGAAGGGTGGTGATTAATTTTCTGCATGTGCCAGGCAGGCGAATCACAGTAGTATATCAACAAAAATGAGGAAGGAAATCACTACATTTATTCAGACTGTGCTTCAGACCAAGGACCAGCACCTGTGGTCAGTGATTACATACCAGAATGATTTACTGACACAATGCAGTTGTAGTGCGGTTTGCTAAGCCTAAACCAGATGGAACTCAAGTGCAGTTTTGATAATTGGTAAACACTATATAAATAAAGTTTTTTTCCCATAATGCAGCTGAATACCAGGAGCTACATAAAGCTAACTTCATATAACAATGGCTGAATATATATTTATATATATATTTGCATTTATAAATGTACAATACATGTTGATGCTTGTCATGAGTTGACCCTTATGTAAATTAGCTACTTATGCAATGGCTACATTCTTTCTCTTCATCTGTGTGCTGGTTCATTAGTCCTGACTTATTTTCCAGGCATATCATGGCCACCACCAGGCAGTGGAGGTCCTTGTGCAGTCCTTGCTAGACCTGGACGTCCGAAATAAACACGGCTGCACACCCCTGTACCTGGCAGCCCTGCGTGGGCACGTGGAGTGCGTGGACATCCTGATCAACCAAGGCGCCTCCATCTTGGTCAAGGACTACGTTCTGAAGCGGACTCCCATTCACGCTACAGGTTAAAGAGTCAGAGGTCTCACAGATCCTGATTATGGTGGCCTTGAAGGACAAAATACATCAAGAAAATGCAAAATAAAAAAGAGAGAGCCCACTGTCCTCGTGCAGATGTCTGCAGCTGTTGCACCTCTTGCCAACATGACTTCTCTGTTTCTCTGCAGCTGCAAACGGCCATGCAGAGTGTCTGCGTCTGCTGGTGGGGAATGCAGAGGCGCAGACGGCCGTGGACGTGCAGGACGGCGCTGGGCAGTAAGTTCAGAGCGTGGTGTTGTGTGTCCCGGGCTTTGTAACCCTTTCTGACACTGTCCTACTGACTCCTGTCAGGACCCCCCTGATGCTGTCTGTGCTGAATGGAAACTCGGACTGCGTATGCTCTCTGCTCAACAAGGGAGCCAACGTGAATATCGAGGACAGGTTGGGTAGGACTGGCTTGCACCGCGCGGTGAGTGCCCCCTGGTTCCTGCACCATCCGCGTCAGCTCTCCGTTGCCCCCACCTGTCGTCTTCTGTATAAATGGGCACCCTGGTTCATTGGTAAGATGTGCTATTTAGTTAATCTAGTCTGATTTCACATTCAGTTAGCTGATCATGTGAACCTACTTAATTCACACTGGGTGCTGGTGAATCTGTTTTTAGCTTCATAAAATTAAATTAAGATACTATATCCATGATGGGGTCATATCTAGTCTCCTGTTTAATGCTAAGAAATGTAACGTGATTGGTTGCCGGTGAGCCTATGAGATTCGACCGCATGTCTTGGCCATCCCCATTGAGTGTGGCTCTCCCACTGCAGGTGGCGATGGGCCGTGAGGACAGTGTGGACCTCCTGTTGCAGAACGGGGCAGACATCTTGGCCCGGGACAGTAGGGGCCGCACTCCTGTGCACCTGGCCGCCGCTGGTGGACATGTCGGCATCCTGGGACTGCTGCTGCAGGCTGCGCGGTCATTGGAAAGACCCCCCCTCATCACTGACAATCGGAGATACACCCCTTTGCACTGGGCCTGCTACAACGGTGACTTGGTGTTCCCCAGAGCTGCATGTGCTGCTGGCTTGTACCGTCCCTACTGAAATCTGACTTGTACCTTTCACTTCCAGGTCATGACCCCTGTGTCGAATTGTTGCTGGAGCAAAATCTGTTTCATGAAGGAGATGGAAACCCTTTCAGTCCTCTGCACTGTGCTGTGTAAGGAGCCCGCCCTGGCCTGCACCTTTGTCCATGTGAATTGGTCAGGTGGTCACACCCTCCGCCTACCCTTTCAGGATAAATAACAACGAGGGCGCCGCTGAGATGCTAATCGAAGCCTTGGGTCCTGCCATCGTGAATGCCACAGACTCAAAAAACAGGTCAGCTGACCTTCTCCCTTCTTGGAATCTTCCTTAAAGGCTAAAATGAGGAAAATTTAAAATGACTGGAGATGTTGGAGTCTGTGTGGATTAAATATCTTGAGTGTAAATCAGCGAGTACCTTATTTTGTGGTACCTCCACTCTGCCACGTAAGGGCGCTCAGGGATTGGTTGGGTGGACCGGGAGACTGACAGTGGTTGTAATTCCTGGTGCTCACCCTCCGGCGCAGGACGCCGTTGCATGCCGCTGCCTTCGCAGACCACGTGCAGTGCCTGCAGCTCTTGTTAGGACAGAGCTTGCAGGTGAACAGTGCCGACACGTCGGGGAAGACGCCACTCATGATGGCTGCCGAGAATGGGCAGACCAACGCCGTCGGTAAACAATCCTGTGGGGGGGAGCACCCAGAGATCAGTGTCTGTTTTATACAGGTTACGTGTCTGAGGCTGTCACCACTGATGTCATGTCTTGCTGCTTACAGAGGTGCTGGTGAACAACACAAACGTGGATCTGGCACTTCAGGATGCCAACAAGAACACTGCCCTTCATCTCGCCTGCAGCAAGGTGACCGGCATTACTGCCTACTACCACCATGGACGTGTATCGTTACCCGGTGACAGTACAATTTGCCTACTGGAGGTTGGCTTGCAAAAGATTTCTTTCCGTTTGCTTTCCACAGGGGCATGAAACTAGTGCCTTGTTAATACTTGAGAAGATAACTGACCGGAACCTCATCATATCGACAAACGCTGCTTTGCAGACGTATGTATTCCCATGGAAAATTTTACCCACCCCGCAAGTTTTTTCTTTGCTATTTTAATTTCACCCATCATCCTGCATGCATATTCTGAAAAGGTGGACTGAGGTTTCTGGTGCCCTCTAGTGGCACTGTTATGCGATTATTCTCAATTTCCTCCACTTGAATGTGATGGTTTTTACTGTTGTGATGCCCACTCATTTCCAGCTCCTGTTGAGTTTCTGGTCTCCTCTGTGCTGTCTCTCATCTGTGTGCCTCCCTTCTCTCCCAGACCCCTACACGTGGCAGCCCATAATGGTTTAACCTTGGTGGTACAGGAGCTGCTTGGAAAGGGTGCGAGCGTTCTTGCCATCGACGAAAATGGTAAGAAGCCGTTCCTGTTCAGCATGACCAGTAGCCATGTTGTCGTATCAGAGTTCCCCTGGGCAAGGTGCCATACGATGCTTGATGTTTCGTCAGGGCCTACACTCCTGATCTCGGAAATCACGGTAAGAAGTACTGTCGAGTAACCTCCAAAATGAATCTCTAACATACGGGTGCCCTCCAGGATACACACCAGCCCTGGCCTGCACTCCGAACAGAGACGTGGCCGACTGCCTCGCCCTCATCCTGGCGACAATGATGCCAGCCTCCCCCAGCCCAACAACCCCCAACCTCTGCTTCAGTGCCCTTAACCATTACCCAAGTGCCTCCAAGGCAGTGACCTTCAGGGGCGGCTCCGTCCCCTACTGCAGCTACAACAGCATCAGTCGACACGATGGTGTCTACGCACCAGGCGAGGAACTCAACGACTCAGACTCTGAGACCTACTGAGGGGGGACAGGTGCCTGAACCCTCGCTGGGAGCTGGGGATGGAGGAGGCCACTTGGAGTAGAAAGCCTCACCGTCCAGCTTCATCCTCTTCTACTGCCTTTGCTCTAGTTCCCCAGGTTGCTTTTCTTGTCTCGTTTTTAAAAATTAAAAAATAAGCTCAGACTGAATTCGCAGGTCCGCAGCATTTGGGGTGGAGTCCTTAAAGACCTCACGAACCAATCTAGAAGACGTTAACAATCAAAAAAAAGCAATGCACTTGTTACAAAAAAGAAAACACTAGCTGAAATCTGTGCCATTCTGACTGACTAAAACACGCGACCTTTTCTATGGATGTGGGCAAACAGCAGTTGGAGAAATGAACTTTCCCATGACCCTTGACAAGAGAATGTGGTGCCATTTTTTTCAGAAGGGGTGGGAAAACTGTATATTTACGGTATTTATGAGTTAGAAACTTAGTGGATGTGTTCAGCACTGTGAGGGGAACTGAGTAGCAAGCACACACCGCTGATTGGTAGTGATCTTTTTAATGACTGTTTTACATTAGCGACACATGGTGTGTCAATGCACATGGTTTTGTGCCTTCGTGAAGTGTGACGTGGGCAGCTACATCCCCGCGTCCCTCTTTGCTGAGTAGCACTGTTAGTCTCTGAGTCAGTGATACTGGATTTCTATACATCATACAGTTTATACCAGTTGCAGGTCAGCGGTGGGATTTTTTCCTACATATCACGGTCGAATTAAAAATTGGATAGAAGTATATGATTTAAAATACATCTGTTCAAACATTCTTACAAGTGTTTTAAACTGGAGATATGTACAATTTATAAAGCCTATATTAAATGTGGAAGAACATTAATTTGACTTTCATTCTAATATTTTTTGATTTTTATAGGAAGATGGTGTAACCCTTCTTTCTAGGTTCAGGGAGGAGGATAATTATGTAAAACGAAACCACAAAAAACTTATTTTGAACTGCAACCATTCGCTGAATTAATAATATGACAATAAGCTAACTTCTCTCTAAGGCTGAGCCTGGTCCGTTCTTTATACAATCATTCCCAAATCCCTTCCCATTCCAGCTTAGATTTCCATAACTACCAAAAGAAGGAATAAACATATACATATAATTTGGACCTCACAAACAAAACTGCACCAGAGCAAACCAAATAGTTATTACAAACAATATAAAACAAATACTTCCACCCCTCAAAAAATAACCGTGCTCATGAGCTCATCAAAGAAATATTTAAAAATAAAAAAAAAAAAAGATGATTGTTGTATACCGTCAGTCATTCAGTCCAGTCAGTCCACAACTGATCTGTGTCTTTCCTTATCTGAAACCCAACGGAGGGCGCTCGGCTCCGGTGTAGATCCTGCCAGGGTGCGTGTGACCGGGCTTCTCCATCGATCGTTGTCCTCTCCGAGCAACCGTCCCTCCGATGTTGAACAGGATTTCAGTAATCAAAAAAACCAACCGAAAATTTCTCTCAAAGGAAACGAAAATCTTTGGACAGAACCCTAAAAAACTAATAACTAATTTATTTTTTTCTCTTTTCAAATTACTCTTGATTTATCGAAAACTAAAATTAAACCAGCTACTTAATTGCAGCTCCTCCATCCAGTCCATCTTCTATTTTTTTTCCCCACGCGCTTCTTCACTTCTTTCACCTTTCTAATTGTTTTTTGAGCACCACTAAAACTGCCGCAATCCCAAACATATCCCCCCCTATTGGAGTAACAGAGAATAAGCCCTCCTGATGCTGAACTAAACTTTTGGCTGGCAATTTTAGGGGGGTTACAATGGTTTGATCATTTTTGTTCTTACAGTAGTTTTTCATTCAAGGGAGATACATTTAAATATGACGTGTGCCTTCTTAAACCCCCAGTGGCGGCATTTTCTATCCGGGGAAGCATGAGAAAAACAGGAGAGCAGAGGAGAAAACAAAAGAAATTCTGGACAAAGAAGTGTACCTTTTTAAAACCAAGAGAAGGGGAAAATGTAATATAGGAAAAAGGGAAATTAAATGTAAGAACAATGCTGTGGAGAAGGAAGAGCAGGATGAAGAAATGAAAATGGTAGAAGTGAAAAAAGCAGACGTGGAGGAGAAGGAGGAAAGGAATGAGGTTAAAGAAAAGCTGGAGGCTAAGATCTAGGAGATGTTGGAGGAGAGAAGGCAAGGGATGTATACCTGGTTCAAGGCAGTTTGGGGAAGTTAACTGGTGGAGGAAATGTCAAGGAAGTGGAGGAGGAGATCAACATATTGACCACTGGTAATACCTATGAATAAAGCATGTTATTTGGATATATCCATTACATGATGTCACAGCTTTCAAATGTCTAACAAAGGAGGTTATATCCATCCTAATTCTGACTTAAATAAAATCATGAGGTTTTTGCAGCTAAGGAACAGACAGACATCTTGGTGCTTGTTTGTAGGGCTCCATTAGCCTTCTAGGTCTTTCGTGTAGTAGAATTCATGTGGCACAAAACAAAAGCCAGACTGTACTAAATGAAAAAGGAGCAGATTAACAGAATCATGTTCAGATTTTTTCCCCAACTAAAAACACATACAGCCATCCATCTTCCATATATTTATCCTGGTCATCCTGGCCAGGCTACATTGATCTGGTGTGGATTTCCAGAAAGTAATCAGTCTTGGTGAATAACAAACAAGATAATGAATGACATATGTATAAAAGAGGGAGAATTAACCAGAATTAACAGAAGTTTGTTGCTGGCTCCTGCCCAGCCTCCGTGTGAGAAAATCACAGACTGTGGATAGCAGGAACATCGATTCCATGTATTTCAGTGGTGAAATATGTTATATGATTGTCACACCGGACATATGCGAATGTAAGTAGAAATAAACACCAATTAGAAAATCAATGAAAACACACCAAAGCAACCAAAATTAAGATCAAAATAAATTAACCTATTTGTTGAAAATATAAAAATTGGCTCAAAATGTGATGTTGAAGGAATTAACACTCAAAAGAATCCTTAAAACAACTTGAGGAGGTGGTCAAAATATATACTTTAATAAAAGAGTTACTGCAGTGTAAAGGGAGTAAAAGGACGGTCATTGCTAGCAGATATAAAACCTAATGGAGAAAAGTGTACTGTAGAATGCTGTTAACTGTACGCATTATTGAACTTTTTCTCATTCCTGCCAGGGAACACTGGTGCAATTGGTGTAATGCACCGCGGCCCCCTGCAGTGAGTCGCAAGTTGATAGTTGAACGGTTCAATAAAATGGTCAGCCGGGCGCCTATGACAAATTCTTGCACCGACATCTACAAAACCTTAAAAGCGGCCCTGATTCCTGCCTCAAGTCATTACATGTATAAGAAATAACATTACATTATACAGTTGCCAAAAAGCGGAAACTTCGACAAACATGAAATCACCAAAAAAGTAAGTCTATTTATTCAACGTTTTATCAAATACATACTGCACTTAAACTTGAGCTTTGTGCCATTTTGGTTGAGGTTGTTAAATTTCACTTCTGTTATTAACAATAACGACACATTAGTGCAAACAAAAGGGCTGCTTACGTCCAAGTACGTCTGGGTTGCTGGAAGCTATGAATGAGTCAGATGTTAATTGGCGCGGGAAACAGCAGTTCTAGTGTTAAAGCACAGCTCCACACCAAAGAACTTATGGTGCGTTCCATTTGCCCTCGGATTAGTGTTTCTCAAACTGTAGGGTCGTTGATGTGGAAGGGTGAGCTCAGTTCCTGACCTCTGTAAGTCAGCACCCATGTTCTTTGTTTTGTCAAAGCCATTTTGTCTTAGTTAAGTCCAGTCCCTCATCTCATCGCTATGCGGGTTCATCACTGCCACCACTGTGGCACACGTACGGTTTGATTTTGTTCACAGAAAGAAAAAAAAAATCAGAAAAACATTAAGAAAACTGTTTATCAATAATAATAAATAATAATAATAATAGACAATAATGATTTTGCGAATTCTCTGTGCAGAAAACAACTTACTTTGATGTATTTAAAATGGATTCAAGAGTGGTAACTCAATTCGTAGCTTGACCATACCTACCATCGAGGACACCGAGGTCAAGCCCTCAGTCTTTTTTCTGCAATTCCCAATAGTCACAGTTTATTACAGGGCACATCTAGGAAGAGCTAATACCTTTTCCCTCGATTTTTTAAAAGTTTTCACTATGACCCTGATTCAGAGGATTAAGAAGGAAAGTCTGTCAACTATACTTTAGCAGCAGTAGCGTTCTAATCCAGTCGTATTTTAAAGACAAATTTATTGAAGCACTCATTAAATATTTTGATTTAAAACAATGAAAAGTAACAAAAACTGCCAAAACGCAACAAAATACAAGCAAAAGACTACTCAACTCAATTCAAATGCCTGCTTAAACAAAAAAGTGTCACGACCGATAGCGCACACAAAGGCACAGGAAGCCAGGAATCGGGGAACACGGGTTTAATCACGAGCAGCAACACAAGGAGCAGGCAAAACACAGGCTGACAATACAATGACTGGACTGGGGAAACAAACTGAAATGCGGACTAAATATAATGGACTAATGACAAGAAGCAGGAACAGCTGGTTAACACGGGGATCCCACACAGGGTTGATGAGGGGGGCATGGCACATGGGAGGAACGGACGAGCGGGGCATGACAGATCCCCCCCCCCCCCCCCAAAGGCATGCAATCCGGGGCTCCTAAGAGGAGCAATGCAACGAGGACCGGGGACACAAGACCTG
>JAODKF010000147.1:18959882-18971496 GCA_026779585.1 Mormyrus proboscirostris | reverse complement strand
TCTTTCCCATATTGCTTAAAAATTATGGTCTGCTTAATAATGTGGAATGTCCTTCTTTAGTAGTTTTTCCTTTAATTCTGCTCACCTGGCAAACTAATTATCACAGGTGTCCAAGACTGATTTGAGTGATCCAAAGAGCCCTGAGACACAATACCATACATGAGTTTAATTGAAAAACAAAATATTGAATCTTTATGACACTTAAATATGATTTTCATAATAATTTGGAACAAGGTGTACTTACCAAATGTGTCTGTATATGTCTGTGCATGTGTTCGGTATGCAAATACATTGCCGTCTCTCAGAGATCATGATTGTGTCACTGTTTTTTATTTGGTACAAACAAGAATAAATAGTCATCAGAATTCATACAAGATTAGCTGATTTTGTTTCTTTGCTTCCTTCCTGGATCCAGGTAGTCATGTATGTAGGCCATACAAAAACAAACAATTGCTTCAGAGGAAAACACTTCAGGTGAGTTTACACCCTGTGAAATAAACATGCTTCTGCTCCGTTGTGAATCTCATGTTAGTTTTCTTTGCTGTGGTATGGGGGTAAGATGTGCAGGGAACTCAGTGATGTGACTCTACTTACTGTTTAACCAAGATTACAGACTTACTGAAGATTTTATGCCTGTAAAGAAATGTGTCTGGACAGTTCTTTCTCTTCACTCAACAGCACCCCCTTCAGGAGAACATGTGTCAGTGTGGCTTTGTGTGATGGCGGTGATTGTGGGTTGGAGTTAAGGTTAGGTGGCTGCGGTGTTAATCAGACGATTAAAATACAACAGATGAAACACGGGCTGATCCAACACCGTCTTCTGAGGATCTTCTGTAGATGTACATGCATTCCTTGCACTAACATGTACTCCTGCACTATTTCTAGTTTTGCACAGTGCTAGCCAAAAACTCATAGGAGTACCATAAAAAATCTGTAAAAATAAATAAATAAGGAAATAAATACTAATTAAAAATAAAAGAATAACAATATAAATGTTTTTCTTTCCTATGCTGCTTCTGCTTACCCTTGTAACTGCTATGCAGTTCACTGTAAAGAGAGGGATATTCACACTAAATTCTGTTTTCTTTTTAGTCTATCATGAGAGTATTGAAAAAAACAACGAATCACTTGTAACAAGGTCTCATAATAACATTGTAATAGGACACATTTATTAGGGTTAGGGACAGAATCGTTTTTAAAAATCCAGTATCCACTGTTAAACTTGTGTCCATATGTGAATATGTGAAGTTCAGTGAAACATATTTCTCAAGACACCGTGGTTAATAAGATCATAATGCAGTTTCACTTTTACGCAATTATAAATAGCCTTCATCTATTTATAACCACAGTAAAACTTTGTCCATGAATGCATGGGGCACTACATGCACGAGAAGTAATGAGTAGAGAGTACGAAGGTTACAATCCCCTGGAGTCTCCTTTCCAGGCTTGTATCGTTCTCAGAGAATTACGTTATGGATGACAAACGAGCCCTTGTTTCCCACATTGAAGTTCTATTGGTAGGTTGAGGATTTTGAGTGTCGTGTCGAACAGGTTGCTATATCTCATAACAAGGTCTCTAAAAAATTGGGTGACAATTTACGTCGCACAAATACTTAGTAATAACTCACCACTGAAGTACAAATCATGAACAAATAAAGTCACTACTTGGTATAAAAGAAATTCGACTTTATAGACAAAATGCATGTTATTGATATCGGACATTCAGTTCTCACTAGTTATAATGCCAGTTTTTGATATCAGAAGTTCTATTTAACTAGGGAGATTCAAAACGTTTTTCTCATTTACTTCAGTGGGATTTGGAATTTGAGTTAAAAAGCCAATTTATACAAGGAATTGAATTGTAACCAGTTGTAATTCAATTTTAACTAGTCAAAATATGAATATAATGATATAATTTTAAAACTAAAACGACATGCCGTACACTTGTGTTATTCATTACTTCAGAAGGCTTTACAGAACTAACACATAGTAACTGCTTGGGATGAAAGATCATGATTCGTTAATGATGAACAAATATTAGATAGTATGTGCAGTGTTCACGAAGGTTTACATAATTACCATATATAATAACACATATAGTAATTGCTTGGGATAAAACAGGCGTTACAATTCGTTAATGATGAATCAATCATCACGTAACTAAGATACAGTGGTTAATGCATATAAGTAGTAGCATAATACTGTATTACTCGTCCCCAGTCAAATAAAGTGATAACAAAATTGTTTTAGGCGCAACAGAGAACTGTCTTTATTTTATAATGAGGACTATTATTTATATATGGCTATATCTTCCAGGCTCCCAGTCTCACACACTAGACCTGCCTGTACCGATGCCGGAGAGGCGCATGTTGGCTATCGGATCAGTTAACGTGACCCCAAATATTAAATATTAATATTATTAATAATTAATAATTCCAGTTAATTAATTGGCTGACCACGTGAAATAGCAGTGTTGACGTTTATTTATTGCATTGTATTTGCTTCTGTTAATGCGAAGGTTAGTGATCATCGATCAGCCAATCACAATGGGAGCCCACGTCCCTCCGGCGGATGGGATCACAGGGGGCGTGGTTTACTGGAACTGGGTTGGAAATGCCGTTTGCACGTTTTGTTTGGCCGTCAGTTCAGTGCTCTTTCACCCTCACGGAAGACTGCGCAGGGAAATGGGGGAAGTGACAGGGGCGCAGGTTATTGCCGAGGCTCTCAGGGTTCAGGTGAGGTATGAATAGCTTTTTAATTTGCAAAACATATAGCGCAGACTGTCGACGAACCCACTAGTCAAAGATCTTAACTGAAAACTTTGAATATGGTTCGCAGCTAGCTAGCTTCTTAGAAATTTGCAGGTTGTTTCTGAGCAGAGGGGCACAATGATTGACCTCGCATTGAGTGATCTCATAAGCTAAAGGAAAGGGCATGGAACTTATTTTGTAAAATCAATCGATTTACACCCTTTGCAGTATAGTTTATTTATATGTATCAGAGGCGGCTGCTCCATTGGGGTAGAGGAGGTAGTACGTATGCTATGTATTTGAAAGTCAATTAAGGAACTTTGACATAACGCATTACTAAAATTTTATTATTATTTAAAATGTCTTTGGAAAAATTAAGTAATACTCATACTGTAAAATGTATTATTCTGTAATCTATTTTTTTAGCCACCAGCCGCCACTGATACTTACTGCCCCACATTACACTACAGGTGCTTGCGCGAGAAATGCACTATATAGGTAAAAGTATTGGGACACACTACTTAATCATGGAATTCGGGTTGCCACAGATGTATAAAATTAAGCACCTATCCATGCACTGCATGCAAACTTTTGTGAAAGAATTGGTCATTTTGAAGAGCACAGTGAATTCCACTGTGGTGCTGTCATAGGATGCCACCCTTGCAGTAAGTCAGTTCGTGAAATTTCTTCCCTACTAGATATTCCACGGTCCACATGTTAGTGGTATTATTGCAAAGTCGAAGTGTTTAGGAACAACAGAAATTGTGAAGCGCATAGCTTGTAAAAGTCGCTAATGCGACTAATAATTTTTTACAAGATTATTGGAAGAGGGATAATGGTATGGGGTTGTTCTTCAGGGGTTGGGCTAGGTCTCTTAGTTCCAGTGAAGGGAGCTCTTAATGCTTCAGCATGCCAAGATATTTTGGATAATTCTACACTTCCAACTTTGTGGAAACAGTTTGGGGAAGGCCCATATCTGTTCCAGCATGACTGTGCTTTAGAGCACAAAGCAAGGTGAATAGAGACTTGTTTGGGTAAGTTTGGTGTGGAAGAGCATGACTGGCCCACACAGAGTCCTGTTCTTAACCCCATCAAACATTTTTGGGATGATCTAGAAGAGTAGCAGCTGTTACAGCTGCAAAGGGGGGGACCAACTCCTTATCGATGCCTATGGATTTAAAATGGGATGATATACAAGTTTCTGTACATGTAATGGCCAGGTGTCCCAATATTTTTCTCCATATAGTGTATATTTTTGTTATCCATGAACTAATGTCATTTTTAAAGCTGGTGTGTGGATATGTTGCAGTACTTTCTTGTTAGTATTTTGGAGTACAGGCCCAGAACCTTTGCACTACAAGTCGACACATTTCTTATAATCACTTTCAATCTTCTTATGATCCAGAATGTGGAGTATATGTTTGGCATTGTTGGTGTGCCGGTCATTGAGATCGCCATGGCAGCTCAAGCCGCAGGGATCAAGTATGTGGGAATGCGCAATGAACAAGCGGTACGGTATTTTTCTGAAACTTTTTGTAATTACCATAATCCCATAAGATGATGATGATAATGATAAAGATTTGTCTTGCTGCAGGCTTGCTATGCAGCGTCTGCAGTCGGGTACCTCACTGGACGGTATGGACATGCTCAGAAGATATTTGAACTTGAATTTAAAAATGTTAATCGGGCTGGTGAGCAGTACTTCAAGATCGTTCTAGCACCCAGAAATGCAGCTCATTAGACTGCTCAGACATAATTTTCTAAAGGTGTCAACCAGATATTATATCATGATTATGAACATTCATATCACCATTGATTTGAGTATCATTTGTATTGTGGTATAGCTAAAACACCATCAAGGTATTAGTCTGTTGTTGGTGTAATTTATCATCATACTTTCACACTCTCCATAAGCTCCATAACTATTAGTAAAACAATTTGGCCATTATAGTAAAAAAAACTCAAAACCAACTGTCATATTTTACTGTTTTTTACATATGTATATTAGAATATCATGATAAATATCGATATTGTGAAAATGTCTGAAAATATTGTGATGATATTTTTAAGGCTGCCACTAATGACTATTTTTCTATGGATTAATCAACTGTTTTACAGATTGGCCGATAAATCTGAATGATTCATTTTCCTTCAGATAATCAAATAGTTAAATATTACATAGTGATACTTAAGGAAAACATTTGTTGTAATGTGCTGAAGCGTTTTAGAAATCTTAATGGTAATTTCATTGAAATGTTTTAAAATTACCATTATGAATTTTAAAACGCTTCAACACACTATAACAAATGTTTTCCTTAAATATCACTATGTAATATTTAACTATTTGATTATCTGAAGGAAAATCAACAACAATGTGTTGATTTAAAATATTGATGTCAACGCTGAAAAGTATGTCGACCAATCGCGACAGCCCTAGATATTTTTAGGGCATATTGCCCAGCCTTATCCATCACTTTTGTTTAAGTTAAATTTGAAGAATTGGTTCAGAGAAAATGCTGGCCTCTTTGCAACAGATTTCTTATATAGTACCTCAAAATGCCATCAATAAAATGCACCTGTGTTCATTGTCCATAACATACGCCTGCCCATACCAGAACCCCACCGGCACCATGAGCCACTGGATCCACAACGTTGACATCAGCAAACCGCTCACCCACACGACGCCACACACGCTGTCTGCCATCTGCCCTAAACAGTGAAAACCGGGACCAATGTTTGAGTTCAGCTCATAAAAGATGGGAGCAAAAACAAGAGTGTTGCGTTTATATTTTTGTTCAGTGTATATAAATTTTTCTTTACTTCCCCACAGCCCTGCAGTGTGCTTAGTGGTGTCAGGACCTGGACTCATCCATGCCCTGGGTGGGATGGCGAACGCCAACATTAACTGCTGGCCTCTGCTTGTTATTGGCGGCTCCTCGGCTCGAAACCAAGAAACCATGGGGGCTTTCCAGGAGTTTCCACAGGTACAGCACTACTCCATAGCCTGAACTATCCACCTCTCTTAATCCATCACAGAGCATAGTCACACACAATAAGGTCTTCCTGTTTTTTAAGGGCTAAAATAGTCATTCTTCTTCCACTCAACCTTCACAGGTGGAAGCCTGTCGACTCTACAGCAAGTTTGCCGCCAGACCAAGCAGCCTAGGGGCCATTCCGTCAGTGATCGAGAAGGTACCTGGGTGAAACCTGGGGTCTTGTTTTTCAAACTTTGCTTAAGTTTTGTTGTGAAAAATTGCATACACACAAAACAGAAAACTGCATATATAATAATTAGAATTTTAAACCTGGTGTACGCATATATTTACGGAATTTCCTCTTGATAAATCTTTTAAATATGCATAAGACTGAGGTCCAGCATAATTGGCGCCCATAAATAACCATAAATGATCAATGAAAATGAATTCAATACTCATATAATATGCAAATGATGCCTTTCTGATTACAAAGTCCAACGATAGCAACAAAAAATCTGGAAAAATGTCACCACCCTGTACATGGGCATCTATGACTGCAAATGATTGACACCTAAATCACTAGCGAACACCAACTACCGATGGCTCCAGATATTTTCATTTCATGGGAGCAGGTGACAAGAAATTAAATTAAAGTCACACAGAGTTTTTTGCTTACAAACATAAATGAAGAATTAATAAATCCCACTTAACATTTTTGGATTTACTTTTTTTAATATGAAGGTCCAATTGATGTTATCAATTGTTGGCATGCGCTCATTTAGTTAGCTGGGTTTCCTCCAGTTCCCTGATGTACAGTGGGTGTCAGCTTTTCCAGATTTATCCAGAATGTTGCGTACCCACCCCAGAGTGTCCGTGGAGATTTTTTTCTGTCAAGTTTTGTTTGACTAATCTTGGATTTTGTGTGAAAAATTGTTTACACACATTTTGAGTATCTTTTTGTTCGTAAACTTTGACAAATGAGGCCCCTGGTTTTTTCTGTGCCATGTTCTTGCACTGACCACGTGCTGCTGGTGCCTCCCAGTCATGGTCACAGATGCCTACATGTGGCATACAGGAGGAATCCTTTCTGTGCAAGTTTGCAAAGGACTTCAGCTTTGGTTTGGCCTTTAGTGAACCTTTAGTGAACTGAGGAACTAGATGGCTTTGTCCAAAAATGCACTGTGTAAATTTTATTTAGTATGATAATGTTCATGAACTATATAAACAAGAATAAATACACCATCCACCTTGCAACCACTTGTATATAAATGTTCTCCGTCAAAATTCTCGGATAACTAAAACTGTTATTGAGTTTTTCCGCTGTCCCACATTTCAACACACTCTGGGATGGGTTGTGTTGTCCTGCAGGCCGTTCGGAGCAGTATCTACGGTCGCCCAGGTGCCTGCTACATCGATATCGCCGGAGACATGGTGACCGCTAGCGTGGACAAATCTGGAGTGAGGTCTGCTACAAGTAACAGCAGTCTAAACCAATACCGGACTATCCCGCTAAAGAATAAAAAAAAAAAAAAATTGTATTGCATTATTGCATAATAATGAGTATTACACACATTAGGTTAGAATTGGGCATCTTTGGGCATATTTTCATGCTCGTGTCTGATTGATTCTGATTGTCAGGGTGGTGCTGTGTTGCCCACCCCCTCCCCTGAGTTTGGCTGATCCCGTGGAAGTCGCAGAAGCAGTCTCTGTATTGAAGGCATCCAAACGGCCACTGATTATTGTTGGAAAAGGTGAGGGGAGAGAGATCCTTAAGGGACGCCTACAGGACAGGAGACTTCGTTAAGCATGGGCTGTAACCAACTTATCTGGAGGGGGCGCTGTTCTGGCTTTTGCAGGAGCAGCCTATGGGCGAGCGGAGGATGAGATTTGCCAGCTGGTGGATCTCTGTGGATTGCCCTTCCTGCCCACCCCCATGGGTAAGGGCGTCCTGCCAGACGATCACCCAAACTGTGTGGCTGCAGCTCGATCCAGGTCTGTGCCCCCCGTCCCCCGGTTGCTGTCAGTACTGTTGGTTCCTGAGTTATGTCTTTTTCCTCAGGTACCTGTCACTTCATCCTCTCAGTGACATTAAATTATTATACTCAAGAATTATCAAGCTCTTGGGTTTAAGTACCTTAACCTCTGCATAATCATATTTTGGTTCAACCAAAAGGCAGAGTGTATCAGGCTTGTGGATTCATGTCCATTAAGAAATCAGCCTGTAACCTCTAAGTTGCCGGTTCTGTTCCCACTGAGGAGGTATTCGTTTAGAATCAGTTTAGTAAAGTGTATGAACAAGGTCGAAAGGCGCTTCTGTTGAATTTGGATGCAGGGCTCTGCTCGAAGCTGATGTCGTGGTGCTCCTGGGTGCGAGGCTCAACTGGATCCTGCACTTCGGCCACCCTCCCAGATTTAGCCCCCAAGTGAAGGTCATCCAGGTGTGTGTTGAAGGTCATTGAAGGTGCAGTAGCTGCCAGTGATGGGTACCGTCTTGTTACACGCGTGGGTGTCTGTACATGATGCGGCGTGGTCACTGTTTATGCTGTGACCTTACCTGCATGCTAATGGTACGTCTTCTCTGTTGGATGCTGGTACCCAGTAGTGTTAATGGCTTTCCAGCTTAGTATGGAGGTGTTTGGGGATTTACTTCTGGATGTGGCCCAAGTGAGACTGTGCCATATGGCTCTAGGTTGACCTTTGTGCCGAGGAGCTGGGGAACAACGTGAAGCCAGCAGTCGCCCTCTTGGGAGACGTTCGTGGTGTCGTCACTCAGGTGCTGCTCTGTTAAAGCCGCCTTTCATCCATTAGACTGAGGTTTGCCGACTTGTTAAATGTCAGTGTAGATTTGAATGATTTGAAGGTTCTTGTTGACTTTTCTGCTGTTTTTCAGCTTCTGGGGTGTTTCCGCAAAGACATGTGGAAGTATGGGTCTGATACAGAGTGGTGGAAGAGGCTGAGGGAGAAAATGGTCACCAATGAAAAAGTGTCCAAGGTACGTGACTGGCTGATGAATCGATATGAGTGTGTGTCTGATTAGGGTTGCGTCAGAGATGTTCATGAATCAGAAAATGCAAGTCTGACAAGTTTGAAGTCTCTGAGTTAGACCAAATCATGTCCTAAGTTATTGAAGGACGAGTCCAAGTCAAGTCTCAAGTCTCTGCTACCCAACTTAATATATATTCCGAGACCCATGCTGTGGAGGGCTATGTTAAGTTAAGCACCTCTACTGGCCAAACGCAATATTGTGGTGTTAAGAAAGCCAAAAAAACTATTTTTTTTACATCATATATATTTAGAATTAAATGTTACAGTCCAAAGGGCATGTATACAATACATATAATTATACAAGATTTATTAGTCATAGAGTGATCAGGAAATTTCGGAGCCATAGCCGAAAAAATTGTCTCTGATACTGATTGTTTTGGAGGTTCTGCTTAAATAAGTTTAAAGGGACACTTCATCCAAATAAATAAAAAAAAAAATAAAATGACTTATTTTTTGGTAAGAAAACACCAACTCTAACATGCAATTGAGTTATATCTTTTGATTTCGCACTATTTGCATTTGAATTTTCTATTGCATTGAAATGCATGCATTAACTATATGTTACTTAGATCAACTAAAAGGTTAAATATGCTATATTAATATACTGGGCTGGGAGAAAAAGATGGGTTCATAGTGAGTTAGGTAATTATGGGGCCAGCTCAGTTTTGACCCCGTCTGCAAGCGATGTACGTTAGTGGACTCACTCATTTTCCAGGTTTGTGACCTCGAGGAGCAACTGGCTCTCATCCAACATAACAATGAGTTAAAGGAGAGAGCTAACATGCCTTTTAGGGAGACTGTGTGTACGTCACAAGCGGGGAGGGGGGAGAATGATGAACAGGTAGGTCGAGAGAGCTGGGTGAACATAGGTCGTAGACGTAGAAAAGGGCGTACACAATTCACAGAGGCAGCATCACCTGAAGTGACGGTGTCTAACCGCTTTCAGGTGCTTCCAGCTTTAGAGCCGGAAGAGACTGGGGAGGCAGGTGGGCCCTTGGGCACCAAGAAGCCGCCTACCCCCAGGAGGAGGTAGGTTATGGTAGTAGAGGATTCAATTATCAGAGGTGTAGATAGTTATGTGCGCACCCGTGATAGAGGATCCTGTACAGTGTCTTGCCTGCCTGGTGCCCAGATAGGGGACCTTCTGAATCAAGTGGACAAGCTTTTGGCCCCAGCCGGGGTGGATCCAGTGATCGTGGTGCATGTTGGCACCAATGACATAGGAAAGGGCAGGAGGGCTGTTCTGCAGGATAAATTTATAGAAGTCGCGGATAAGCTTATAAGCAGAATGTCCACAGTGGTATTCTCTAGAATGTGAGTCAGGCTAAGTTAGCTGAGATAAAGGGATTAAATGCGTGGCTAAAATGGTTGTGTAGGAAAGAGGGGTTCAAGTTTATGGAGCACTGGAAGACCTTCTGGAACAGGTGGGACCTGTTCAAGCCGGACGGGTTGCATCTGAACCACTGGGGAACCAGTGTATTGGGGAGGTGTATGTGTAGAGTAGTTGAGGAATGTTTAAACTAGGGACTGGGGGGGCAGGGAGGTTAGTTACGAATTTATGTGGGATGAGACGGAAAGCCCAAATAAATATTTAAAGTGGGCACTGTAAAAGGCCTACCCTTTGTGGTCTGTATTTAAATGCTAGGAGTATTAGAAACAAAATTAATGATTTCGAGGCTTTAATTTCATCGGACACTTACATTATAGGAATAACTGAAACTGAAACGTGGATGAGTGACAATGATGGTGAAGAATATAATATGGATGGTTATATGTTGTTCCGTAGAGACCGGACAGGCATGAAGGGAGGTGGTGTTGCAATATACATAAAAGAACTTGCAGGCAAGGGAGCTCACTGATAAAAATAAAAGTACAGAAGCTGTATGGATAAAACTTGATGCTAAAGACTCCAATGACCTAATTGTCAGTGTTTGTTATAGAGCACTTAATGTAGCTGCAGAGGAAAGCAGAATGTTATATGACATGATATCAGGAGTATGAGTAATAAAAATGATGTGGTGGTTATGGGTGATTTTTAATTTACCTGGGATACAGTGGGACACAGTCTCTGGCTCTTCTGTACAGTAAATGAACTTGAGATGGTGAAATTAGTACAGGATTGTTTTTTTTTACTCAGTTTGTTAATACCCCTACCAGGGGAGAAACCCTTCTTGATCTTGTTTTCTCTAATAACCAGGATAGGATTGGAAAATTAGAGGTTTTAGGACCATTGGACGGTAGTGATCATAACATGGTTAAATTTGAGGTTAATTTTAGTGTCCGAAGAGCAAAATCGAAATTAAAAGTATAAAGTGTTAGGAAGGCTAACTTTAGTGGTATGAGACTGAAACTAGAAACTGTAAACTGGTTGGAGTTAGATAGCAAAATGGTTGAAGAGGCTTGGGAATTTTTTTTAAAGCACATTGTTGCAAGTGCTAGAAAACTTCATACCTGTTTCCAGCAAAACTAAATCAAGGAAACGACAACCAAGGTGCTTTACTAAGGAAATTAAGAATAAAGTCAGGAGGAAAAGTGCTCTGTTCCACAATTGGAAAATAACTTATGATTTCAGAATTAAGCAGGAGTATCTAAGTCTACAGGTAGATTAAAACATAACATTACACTGTCCAAGAGGGACGTAGAAAGAAAAATTACATTTGAGGCTAAGGATGACAATAAAAGTTTCTTCCAATATTTTAACTCCAAAACTGATGGGCCCTGCGATAGTTTTAAAAGAGATGAGGGATATTATTAGCCAACCATTAACTTTAATATTCCAGAAATCGTTATCTGCGGGTGCGGTACCTTCAGATTGGAAACATGCTAATATAACACCCATATTCA
>JAODKF010000147.1:18916601-18952010 GCA_026779585.1 Mormyrus proboscirostris | reverse complement strand
CCCCCCCCCCCCCACAAAGCACACTTACAGTAGTAGTATAAGTATCTAACATTGGCACAGTGGGCAGCTGACAGCCTTACTCCATAATTATAGCCCTGTCTCGTTTTCACGGGCACTGTCTGACATTCCTCCTGTTTATGGGCTTGCAGGGGAGAGAGAGAATGAGAGAAAGTCTCTCTCAGTCACCAAGCAAGAGTGAGCGAGAGGGAGGGGGGAGGAAAGAGAGAGAGAGACACACACAGCCACAAACGATGAGACCTAGAAAACCTGAAGCCAACCCAAGACACTCAAGCTAAATGAGCACAGCGCTCCTGCCCAGCATTTTTTCAGTCATGCTTGGACTTAGAATTCAGCTGCTGCTCTGCTGCATGCTGTCCCAATTCTGGGCCATGGACAGCTTCCTCTCCACTCATGCAGGTAGGTTTGCTTGTGTCGGGGGTACCTGCATGGCAGACGTGTGCATGCCACGAGCGAAAGGATTCAGGGCTGAAGGCGTCAGCGCTCCAGTGGTTCTGGAAGCCCCTGTTGACCTGTTCCTCCCACAGTAAGAAGCACAACAGCTGCTGTGTATGTACATGTTAGACATGGACAAATAGCCATGTAGTGAAATTGGTGATTTTCACTGCATCTTACATGGGGCAGCATACTGCACGTGTAATAACATTTAGAGAAGATGGAGGACAGCCAGTCAGGACTGATCCTGTCATAGAGGATGCCAAATATCCTTCAAGTGTGGAGCTTTTATTACGCACGATGCCTCTTTTTCAATGATGAGCCAGTCAGCATTTAATTGAGAGGATTTCAGGGTTACTGCTTGGCTATCACCAGACCGACTGTGAGAGTAGTTTGTGAGCTTTTAAAGGAAGTCGCTAACTCTGTATGGCCGCAATCTGTTTAGTTTACAGAACTCTGGAACACAAGACAAAATTCAACCTTTGCTGTCTGCTGACTCCGCCCCCTCCCCCAATGTTCCCACCTCCCTCTGCGCTATGGGAACAGTACAGTCCTGTGAGTTTGTTACCGTGATTCGTCATGTGATGCCTGAGTGTCTTCCCTCTTAAGAGTAGCATGGTCACGTGACTTGGAGAGGTTCCAAACCACTCTCCCTGCGGCGATGGGGCTATAGGGTGCAGAAACATGCATGGTCAACCACCAGACACTGATCAGGGAAGAGCATTTCAATAAAAGTCAGGAAAAAATAACCATTTGGGAACCACTTTCCATCTGTGTAATCACAAGTGTTTTTGAAGACTTCTCAAAAGAGCAATGTGCGGTAAATGCTTCAGTTCGCCCTATGCGATGTATGAAAATACGTCCTCGAGGAGGGAATTATACAATCCCTTAAAACAGTTAACAGTCGTCGTTCTTTCTATTAGTAATTTTGGTTTTTCCACAATAACTTATATCAACCTGTAAATTGCAGATTTTGTACCCCAACATTTGTACTTTTCTGTAAATTTCCGTATTTCGGCTCTGTGCTTTAGATTAAGCCCTCGCAGACAGAGGAAGGAAGCCGAGCTGAATCAGAGCCTGAGAAGCACAAGCCTGATCTCTGCGTCCCCGGTCCCCCTGGCCCTTCAGGACCTGCAGGTCCTCAGGTAGGAAACTCAATTTTGTCCTAAGCAATCTCAACATCGGTGAACATCAAACCAGCTGGAAAGCTTCAGCAGTTCCTTCAGAATAATTAGATCCAGAGGGATATTTGTGTACAGAAACATATGATGCAGCTCAGTACACGCTGACGCGTGCATGAAACCGTTATGCGGCGGTGCAACTTAAACAAGGGCAAGAGATTTCACATCAGTACGAGGCATGATTGTGCAAAATGGCGACAGTTACACTTTGCCAGAGTAGAGAAGGTGAACAGGCAAAAAAGCAGTTTATGTGAGTAAGCGTAAATTTAAAATGCGGTACGGCGGTGATGTAATCTCTGGATTGCTCTGTCAGTAGTGGGATAAGGAGGGGATGGGTGTTTCCAATGACGAGGACATGTGTGACTGTGTGTCTCGCAGCTGCCGTTCTCTGCTGTAAGCATAATGAGGGTTGCTGGGACCTCCAACACAGACACCCATTAACAATTCGCTTTTAGCCGAGACGGAAATAGCGTCTTTCCACTGGCTGTCCCCGCTCAGGAACTGGTCGCCTTGGCTTTTTAGGTCCTATTGCCAAACGCCCAGGAGCATTAGGTGATACGTGAAAAGCTATCAGCTGATTAACAGTAAATCCCTCTGTGCGGTTAAACTCAATTGTGGTCAAAATACTGAGTGTAAGAATTAAGAGTATATTTTAAATAGCATTCCTAAATTAACATTTTGAATTATAATTGGATTTTGAGTTCTGATACAGACTAGTCATGATACATAAACTGGATAAGCAGTTGGACAATGAATGAATGGATGGATGGATATTATTTGCTGAGCTGGGATTAGAAGTGACTAAAACTAATTGATGTGAACGAGAATAACTTGAATCACACTTGGTGGGTTACATAATGGAAAAAACATCAAGAATGTATGTGAAGTACAAATAAAAATCATTTTAAAATCAATCAAATCAAGCAACAATGTGGAACAGCAAAAGTATGAATTTCTAAAGTAAGTGACTTGGTTTCCAGGGTCCAACTGGAATTCCCGGAGTGAAAGGACCAAAAGGAGAGAAAGTAAGACCATTTTCCTGGAATCAAAGGGCATCAAGCCATATGCTGTCAGTTCTTGTTTGTCTAGCTCAGTGTTTCTCAACTCTGCAAAACAATGGCAGGGAGCAAAAAACGTGGACTATCTGGGGTTCCCAAGGACCGGGTTAGGAAACATTGGTCTAGCTTATTGTCCAGTTAAACTGAGCTGCGTTAATTGTACTTTCTTACCGCACCCATTCTAAGGGAGAAATTGGAAGACCAGGAAAGAAGGTGAGTTAAATCTTAATTTCATTACAAACTAACTTCAGGGTCACTAAATAGCCACTTCGACATGGATGTCATCCATTTAGTTTGAATGCCAGTTGCAGGGAATGAGATTCTAGAAGAGCCTCATCCTGGCAGAACTTACATGTCAGCCTTTTCGGACGACAGCGTACTCAGGGAGTGGACAAATCGATCTTTCCATGTCAAGATAATTCAGTGACACCCACTGTATCCCAAAGTGAATTATCCTACCAGAAAGGCCTGCACAGCAGTGGGCTGCATCTCATGTGGTTTCGGGGGTGGTACCATGGCTGTGAGGGAGGGGGGAAGGGGGTGATGGAAATGCTACCAAAACACTAGGCAGGCCTGGAAGTACTGTTACCTAATTTAGCTTAGTGCAGGTGCAATCCCATAAGTCATTTGTCTTTCATAAGGAGAGACCGCTGCTCAGTATACAGTCTGTCATTTAATTAAGGAAGGCCGTGTTTAATGTGAGCTTCCGCCTCCGTAGATGGAAATAAAGCAAGAGACCTCTTCTCTTGCCTTGGGTTTAAACCTTTCTAGGAAATGAAGGCAAGGGGTATACAGATACATAAACAAATAAAGCATTTGTTTATTAGGTTAGTGACTGTGTTGGCATCACCCATCCCGCTAGCTTGGGAAGAAAATATTTCTTTGCATTTACGACACACACATATGTATTTGTTCAAAGCAGCGTAAAAGTACGGCAAAGAGCACAGTGCAGACATACATGCTGTCCAGGATTGAACTTGGCATCAGTACAGCTGACCTTCCAAAGAATACCCAGGTACGGGTGTATGCAGTAATGGAGCAGGAGCTACACAACATCATGCAACAAAGCAAGAACCTAACAAGACTATTCAGTGACCAGAAGTGCAACATTAAGGACATTCAGGGAATCTAATGAAGCATCAGGGTAGTTGAGGAATTTCTGGAACAGTTGGGTGTTGAGGTGCTTATAAAAGGTGGAGAAGGGAGTCTGATGACCAGATGTGGTTCAGAACTGTCAGGGAACCAAATAAGAGAACCATCTGACACTTCTTGCACACAAGTTAGAAATGGTTTGTTAACCTATTTTTTTCGGACATATTGCCTTTTTTCAGGGTCATACTGGGCCACCTGGTCTGCCAGGGCTACAGGGATCACCAGGTTGGCCAGGACCATATGGGCCCAAAGTGAGTAAGTCGGATTTTTAGTACAGATACCCCTAATTTAACTTAAAATCCTTTACCTTATCTTATCTTATATTGTACTGTACTAATCAGTGTATGGAACTGTCCACACTAATTGTGGTCAGGGTTGCAGGGGCTCGAAAGCCCATTGCAGGCAGTAACAGCATGAAGCTAGGGTGCACCCTGGGTGGGATGCCAGTCCTTCTCACGGCACAACAACACCCATGCTGTAAAATACTACCTGTAGTTTAGAGACACCAGTCGCCAATCATTTTGGCCACATGCTTTCGGACTGATAGAGGAAACCGGTGGTCCCTGTATAGCACAATGAGAACATGCAAACTCCATGCACACAGAGACAAAGTAGGATTTGAACCTCCTATCCTGTAGGTGTCCGTCAACAGTGTTAATCCAGATGAACACTTCACTGCTTCACTAATCGGAATATATCAGCATACTACCTAGTAAATTTTTAAAAAATGCTGATGCAACATGTTTCTTTTTGCCATCATAAATCTCTATTTATGTGCAATATGATTAGCCTGCGCCCTTGCCATGCATAAGCCTGTTATCCCTGCACTGGTCCCATTGCAGGGGGAGAAGGGAGATCCTGGGCTGATGGGAATGCCTGGTACAAGAGGACCAGTGGGACCGAAGGTTGGCAGTCCTCTGGGGGTTACTCCCCGTTGGTACAGAGAGCGCTAACGGCGCGTTAGCATCACGCAGAAGCTGCACAGGGTGTACTGTTGCTTCGCTGTTTTGCACTATTCTACCCTATAGTAAACTGTTGACTTGCAATGGCACGGATTAAACATCCAGATATATAAATAGGTAAAATTGTAAATGAGTGTCTGTTAAGGAGTAAATTAATAATGGTATGTCAGTGCTGCTGGAAATGCTATATTAACATCAGGCTGTTATTTTAGAAGTAAGTGTTTAAACAAAAGACAGGGAAAGTCATCTTTGGCACCACCGGTTTGGGTTGCTGAGACTGAGAGCACTGTCTCACCTACAGGGGTTGCCTGGATACAAAGGGGAGAAGGTGAGTTCACAATCATCTTTGTTGTGCTGTGTCATTCCTAGTGGTCCTAGTGGTGGTGTTTGTTGCTTTTGGATACTACACGTAACTACTTACTGCTTTGTTTTTATATGTTAGATTCATTTCAGGTCCTGCATTTATCTGTTCTGTTTTTTTAATGAATGTCCCATCAGGGTTCTCGAGGCGAACGAGGGGAACCTGGCCCGAAGGGTTTTAAGGTTGGTTCCTAAGCCCCAGGGTCTAATCTGATACACCCTCTATCAGCTTTCAATATTAAGATTCAGTTCTCCGCTGTATGTGCACATTTTCTTTATCTGTCATCAGTCTGTAACTTGCTCAATTGCTAATAGCAACTCAGTACCTTCTGAAGCCAAAGGTGCAATAAGGCCAGCATCTTGCATCAAATCACTCTTCCCATGGGCAGATCACATGCTTGTGTTCAGAGCTTAACTTTGTGTTCTTGTGTTCTCTGAAATCTAGGGTGCAATGGGTTTCCCAGGGATGCTGGGACAGAAGGTGAGTAGACATGGTCACTGCGGTTATTTGTCATCATTATTTCAGCAAGTGTTGCTTTTATGTGCTGGTAATTTACTGACAATAAACCTTAACCTCCCCATCTTAGGGTGAAATGGGTCCAAAGGGAGAGCCTGGCGTCACAGGAAACAGAGGACCCACCGGTCGACCAGGCAAGAGAGGAAAACAGGTAGAACAGAGAGTTCTCATCTGGACACAGAGGTGTCCTCTTAAACACTGATCATTGGTTACAATATAGCGGTTCTCATTACAACTCTCAGAAATATCTCACGAAGTTTGCTAGAATATTTTTATGGGATCGTTTTTTCCATGGGGATAGCAAGCAGAAGAACATGATGTGGTTAAGGAAATGGTTAATTTATCAGGGAGGGGTTTTCCTTTTCAGGGTTATAGCGATGGGACAAGAATAGAAAGGACAAGAGGGACAATGAAAATGATGTTTTTGCATGAGTACCGAAATAAAATTCCAATTTAGGCTTGGACATTTGAATGCTCAGGAATGGAGGATAGGACAACCATTGAGTGTGTCTAGATTTACTGAAGTGATTTATTAGTGCAAGGGAAAAAGAAACTACTTGTAGCATTAAACACAAGGAATGGGAGGATTGAATGGCTGTAATACTCCGGGTGGCCTGACACCTGAAAATAGTCAAACCCCCACCTCTTTCATACATGAAGTCAATATGGCTGGCCAATGCAGATGATTTAATATTATATTTGGTAGCCCAAGAGCTGGTAGTTGGTGGAAATACTGTTATTGAATACAGTATTTGGTCAGCAAGTTCAGGCTATATGACAGAAACGTAAAAAAACAAAATACGACCCAGTAGTAGAACTGCTGTTGTTTTACTGATAGTTGTTTTTACTGACGTTGTTTTGAAACTTGCTAGAATTATCTGAGCCTCGGGGTTACACAGAAGCCCCCTCCTCCAGGTCTGTTTACAAAATGGGTTTGACTGTTCTGCTTCAGACTCATTTCATGACCTCAAAAACATCACTAGATATGCATGATATTTTTGATCGCTTGTTTGCAATTTGAGATTTGCATGTCATAGCAAGTCGGACGTCTGTCAGAAAGCAACATGTTGTCGAAAGCAAAGGGCCACAGATGACTCCGATTGGCCAAGGGAAAGGTGTTGAGTCAGTGGTGTAACTGGTCATATAAACAAACAACTGTGCTTTCCATTCAGGGGACAAAGGGAGACCCTGGAGTAGTTGGCCCCATGGGTCCCATCGGCCACCCTGGCCCCTCCGGCCCCCCCGGCCCCCCAGGCCTGCCAGCCTCGGGTGAGAATACCTGTATCATGTCAACTTGAGCAGCTCATATGAGGGAGCTAAAAGTGTCATGTGGGAGTCACCAGAATTAGACCATTAGGATTTGAACGGTAGAGCTAGAGTGTTAGCACTATGCGTCAATTGAGAATCTGATACCAACTTAGACGGCTTATGCCATAGGATCCTCAGGACGTGACATCATAGTTTTTTTTAAGGGGCAGGGTTCAAGCTTCTCACTGCTTAATAAGCTTGTAAATTCCTAGGACATTTGAGTAGGTATCTTGTTCTGTGTTTCTTGGCTTGGCAAACTTCTTTACATTAGTACTCTATAAAGAAACTTGTAATTTTTTGTTTAGAAATTATTTTGGTGCCCTTGAATTTCTACATGCTCAGTGAGTAAATTGTGTAAGCTGTGGTGGGACAGTTACTATGATTACAAGGGAAAATAGAAAAAAATTTGGAACATAACTGTATTGGTCGGGGTTGGGGGCCCAAAATGATCTGCTTTCATGGGGCCCAAAATTTCTAGCAGTGCCCCTGCAATCAAGCAAATCATTAATCATTATGTAGACAATATATTTATCTTCAGGTTATTTTCTTAAGTCTTTAAACAAGTCAGAGAAACACTAATGGGATTTTTTACCAAAGGATGGGAGAATTGTAGTCTTCGCCTCTAATATCCATCTCTGCATGAGCACTGGGTTTGACTGTAACCTCTGTGTCTTTGGTGTGTGCTTGTTCTCAAAGGGGTTTTTGTGGTTGGACAAAAGGGGGAGAAAGGACTTCCTGGATCTCCTGGTCGATGCAACTGCAATGCACCCATGAGCGTAAACAGTCCCCCCCATGACGAGTACTCCCATGTGGGTAATTATGACAAAGTACCCATGGTAAGAACCTCCACTTCTGTTGGCCCCGACAGTTTTTGTCATTTGCTTGTAATTGGTTAATTGAACCTTCCGTCACTTTAGATGGATAAAAAGGAAAGAAGCACATCCTCACTAGGTCTGGACTGGTATAGTTTGCACATTAAGGCCACCTAGTGACTAGTCTGTTGGCTAAACCGCTATATTTGAAATCTGTGAGTGCTTTGCCTGGTGACAAGTCCATTGACTCACCAGGTGATATGGAGTCGAATGATACATGGACACTCGGTGCAGGGAGGAAGAAGCAATCAGGATGAGGTTTAGGGTCCCTCAAATTCTTTGTTATTTATGAACCCAACAAAAGAAGAGCCAGGAGACTGAAAACACAAGGAGTGCTGAACTACCACTTGAGCTAAACAGTTTACTCTTGGCTGAGATTTGCCCAAGACTCAGCAACTGGGGGAATGGAAACGCAGCAATTAAACAACCCTCCCCCAGCTGGGACTACTCATTATTTGATGATTCCAATCTTGCTGTTCCAGACTAGGCATCATGACAGGTAACATGGGAATTCTGAGGATGCACAAGGGCAAATAAGCAACAGCCAAGACCCTCAGAGAGACAAGTGTTAGGGACAAAGCATTCATGTTCAATGTCAGCTTGGTGACAGACGACATCTCAGCTTATGGCACTTGGGACTTGATACTACACAGTTAGCCATGGCAAGTAGAAGACCACTGAAAATCCAGATCCAATGGACAGTAGTTTGAATATATCTGGTAGCCTAATATTTGAAGTAATAGACACCTTGTTGGATTACTGCATATCTAAAAAGAAGTAACTCCAGGCAAACTAAAACTACTTTAAAAGGTAACCAATTCCCCCTCTTTTCTCCTAGATATTTGTGGTCAATAATGAAGAAGAACTGTACCACCTAGACATGAAAAATGCAATTGCATTTCGAAAAGATCAGAGGTCTCTTTATTTTAAAGATGTTGGTGGATGGAAACCAATTCAGGTATTTCACACATCATCATCAGATACGTGGTATGCTTCTGATAAAAAATTGGGGTGACATGTAGATCACTAGTTTAAATCCTGTGCCTAGGGATCATATTACTGTTGGACCATTGGCCTTAATTCTGAAAATGCTCCAGAAATGCTAGATAAATGGATAAACCAGTACTCTGACCCCAAGCAGAGTACAGTAAGATGGGATATGCAAAAGCTGAATTCCTATGTACTTGCACAAATGGAAAGATAAAATATTATCATTTTGACAGAAAATTTGAATATTTATCGTTATGAAAATCCCAATAAACCCCAAAAACCGTCATAGGTTTTAAATTCTATAAAGACCCTTTTGTTTTTCAGCTTAACCCATTCCAATCTATGGACAACACCCCAGATGTGGAGGGCGTCTGCGGTGACAGAATAGTGCAGACCCACAACGGAGAGGAATGCGACGATGGCAACAAGGTGGTCACTGACGGCTGCATCAGTAAGTGGCACTAACGATCGCATCACCACTACCCATTTGGGTATGGGTCTGGTCATGTTTCACCAAGGAGACGGACCACCCAGGCATCAGGAAGAGCTAAAACCATCCAGCACCTTTTTCTTATGCAGGATGCAAATTAGCATACTGTGGAGATGGATATCGCCATGAAGGAGTCGAAGAGTGTGATGGGAAGGACTTTGGCTATCAAACGTGCAAAGTATATCTTCCTGGGTACGTCCTTGTTTATTTCTCATTGACTTTTCTGCTTGATTTCCCATAGTGTCATACCCAACTGTACATACTCAATTTTCTGTACTGTTCCAGCTTATATATTTACACAAGCTTAAGTTTCATGTCCCTCAATCTTAATGCTCTCTCCATTAGAGCAAAATGGGGCCGGCATTAGGCTTAACATAATCAATCATAGTAATACTTTAATTGTTTCAAAACAGAAGTAATGTTGGCTATTAACACTTCAAAGGACTATTCAGCAATCTTGCAAAACAGTTTGCAATACTTTGTCCTAAATCATCAAATATGGCAAGTGTAGTTTTGAAACAATATTCTCTATTATATTTATAAAAATAGTTTCAGTATGTTGTGATGTTGTCTCTTTTGTTTTGAAGGTCATATGGACAGCTCAAATGCACTGAGAAGTGTTTCATTGACTCTACAAACTGCAAGTATTTCACATGAAAGAGAGACCAGGGACTGTGCAGGACCCACCTTACTTTCCCAGGATGGAAAGGTGACTTAGGTGAAAAGACAAAGCTGCTAGGAATAAGACAAGATGATCATCTAAGAGAAACCATAAGCATGACTCTTCTACTACACTGTTTCTATAAAGGCACATAGTTGGCAGAGAAGCTCTTCACCACAGGAAACGTATCATCAGAAACCATACAGGACCACTGCATTCTGTCTTAATGGCTGAGCCAGGAGTGCTCTGTGGAGCTGAGCTGTAGACCCATGATTATGCTCCTCCCTGGGGGAAAAAAAGCCCCTTTTGGCTACAGGAGATTTATATTACCAAATTACCGCTTTTTCAGGTTTCGTGGGAGTGATTCTTCCAACTGGTCTTGACCAAGGTGCTGTGCATATTTTCAGTAATAAAACGCTGTACCATTTGCATGAGGATCATAAGGCAGAACTTAATGTCGGGTAGACAGATTACTTATCAGAATAAGCTATGTAAATAAAGCTATTTATGTTTATCCCTGTAATATTCTGTTATATGACCCAATGGGCATCCAGTGCAGGGATTCTTCCTGCCTTGTAGCCTGTGGTCCCTGGGATGAGCTCCAGACTCTCCACTGACTGTATACTGGATTAGTGGTTATGGAAAACTGGTGGATGGATGACCCAATAATTACAGAAAGGGGGAAAAATGTGCTGCTAGTTCATAGCACAGATGGGCATAAAAGATGCAGGTTGCATAGTACCCTGACCTCTCAGGAAATCATTTTCACTTGTTTCCTGATCACTTATAAGGACAGGCGGACTGCCTGATGTGATACCATGAAATATTGATTCCATTCCCAGATGAGCATCAGCAGCGTCTATTGTCTTAATGATGAGAATCCAGTCCTGTTTTTTGTTAGCAGGATTTTTGGCACAGCTGTGGCTGTCATGCTAGGATAGTAGGAGTAAATAGTCGCACGTGAGCAAATCATATTGGTCTGCCTCGTGTAGCATCAAAAACTATGCTGCCTTAGTTCTCAGTTATCTTAGCTAATGTCCAGGTAAGTGTTGAATTATCATCAGCAATTGTGCATCATTTTTATAATTGGGGTTGTGGTTGAACTGCACGTTCATATATACAGTTTACATGTCAAAGTGCACTTGATATGTTAGCATGTGCCGATACATTAAGGACTGCACTGTAGTATGCTATGAGTGGCTCACAAGGCTGTTCTTGGCCACATTTATGAGTACTGGGGTCTGTACAACGTGCTACATTCTTTGCCACACAAGTGTCGGAGCAAAAGCCTTTTGTGAACCTTTAATTTATTCCAAAAATGTCTGATTTACGCCTGTAATGTGGTTATATGAAATAAATAAGTGAAATCAAACCAAGAGAATTTATACAATCTTGCTAATGTACCCTTCATTACTCTAATTGCAATCTTTCTCCCCAATGACCTGAACTACCTTCCAGAGCTTTTAAATACATCACCTGAATCGACGGGTCACTGTTGTGGATCTTTACAAAGTGTGCTGCCGCTGTCTTGGTGAGCCAGCCAGTTGGGAGCGGGAGGGGCTGGGCAGCTCCACTCAGTGAATTGCTCTATTTGGCAGTGAGAGTGATGGACTGGGTATTGGAGACCCTGCGGCAGGACGACTTTGCTGTGATTGGGCAGTTTGACTGTGCTAAGCCTCCCCCTCAATGCTGAGCCAGCTCCTTTGGCCAACGGGTCAAGCTGACACAGCACAGGGGCGGGGCATAGCACGCCTCCATGGGAAAAGAAAAAGAGGGGTTCGAAGCTGAGATTTGCCACTAACTGCATTAGCTGGCTGCGCTTCTCACCCGAATTACATTAAGAAAATTTACTCACAGACAAGCCCGTCGAAAAGACTTGCCTAAGCTTTTTTTTCCTTCCTTCCAGCACTAATTACCTAGCCTGGGATAAATCAGAGACTTATACCTTTTACCATGACAATATTTTCTCATATATGACTGTAAAATTTCCATTAGCAGGTCTACTGTCACTTAGGAATTGGACACTTATCCTAAAAGTATTCCCTCCTGTTGGGTTCATAAAGGATTTGAAATATTCTAAAGGCCTTCTGAACTTGGCCTTGGATCTAAGCAGTTGACCGGAAACTCGACAGTGTTGTGAAATAAAAACCAGGCCCCAACTTTTCCAGTCAAACCAGTGATTATTTTGGGGCTGGCAGAAAAGTGTCACATTACTGTTGATGTGGGGCAGAAGTGACCCCAACAGGAAACAGGCAGGGGACCAGCTGTCAGACTAGGTCCAGTGAAAAAACCCTGGCCTATAGGGAGGAATTTATGGCATGCTAGGTACTCAGGAAATCACTGAATACATCTCTGGATGTAAGGAGAGGTGTGCTGTAATGTAAGGGGTGCAAAACCTGTAAAATAGGTCATCTGAGTTAGGGGATAGTCTAAGATGTAGGTTCACATGGATTTTCTCATGTGAATTTGTCTGCAGTAGTGTCTAACTCTACAGTAGAGTCTTGTTCTAGGGTTTTATCTTCAGCCATTGGCAGACTCTGGGCCTAGATTTCAGAATCTCTGACTTCATGGCCTCAAACCATGAGTCTCAAGTAGGTATCTCCATCAGGGACAGAGCAGGACAGGAGAAGAAGAGTCATCTGGAATGTAGTCAATCTACCCATCAACCCTTCTTTATCCCACATGGCCTTTACAGTTGCTGGTAAATAATACTTCCACAAAAGTAGCTAAGTAAATTTGGTTTAATAAATCTGGAAAAAAACAATTAAAAGAGCATTCTTCCATTAAAACTATTTTCTCTTGGACATTCTTTGAGAAGGAAAGGTCATGTACTAGCAAGAGTTCATATCTACATTCCAGGCTCTAGCAAGCCCCCCACACTCAGCTGAAGAATTCACTGGCTTATACGTATTTAGCGACCATAGGTCATCAGAGTGTTTTCGTCAACTGTTGGTTGAAGCCCACTAACACCAAAGCATCCGTGGATCGAGATGCTTTGCTACAGCAAAGGTAGGGGTTTCTCTGCATGAAATATAAGAATAAGAATGCAATGTATGTTTCACACACAGTTGGCAGATAAAGCAGTTGGCACCTTCGATTTGTTCACACAATAAAATAAGAGCATTAAATATCCCACAAGATGCACTGGTTAACAGAACATGACTGCAGTGGCCGAACATTAAATAAAAGAAATGCATACATATTTTCCAAAGAAAAATAAATAAAAGGTAGCATAAGTGTTATATTTATACATAGTGTATCGTTTCCATGTAGCTAGTGTTGACGATGGCGTGGGATTGTGCCTGAAGGAACAACATGTCTACTTTTGGTCGCCAAACATCCCACAACCTACCATGAGTCCCACTTCAAAAATGCACGTTATTAATATAACATCAGATACAGAATACTGCTGTGTTACTGGGTCGTGCAAAGTACACTTTATGCACGACCACCATGCATTCTGCAGAAGGAGGGCACACATCCAAATGTGCAGCTGCCGACACAGGCAGTGAGTACCCCCCCCTCAGTTACACTTGGTATTTCCTCCCCGAAATGATTGCGATAAAAAGTATCAGTATCCAGAAATGTTCTCTGGCTGAACTTCCAACTGAACCCGAAGTTCACACCATCTCCTACTGGCCTGTAAAGCCTCACAGCTGAAGATGATTTAAAGGGGGAGATTCCAACTCTGACAGATCGGTGTCCTTCAGCTACAGAGTGAGACTCGGGAGGAGAAACATCCATAAAATATAGCTGCTATTACAGGAACCTCCATGTCTAGTAGAAGACCTTTCCCCACAATTTACACCATCTTCACAACTGGTGAGGGTGAAAACAATTGGACCAAGGGCAGGGCGTACTTATTACAGGTAGAGTCTGAAATGTAAACTTAATGAGCTCCCAGAACTCAAAAGGATCAATGAATGCAATCACAGCGGATGGAGCCGAAATGACTGCTTGCAGGCTCTGTGTGCTTGTTTCCAACCCAGATGTCACCACGTACCACTGAGACCAGGTGTTCTGGAAACAAGCTCTGCTCTGATACCCTCTGCTCTGAGCCCACTCCTCCTGCCAGGGCAAGCGAGCCACTGGTCAAGTCCACATGGTCACACCACCTCGTCCGACTCCAGGCCATATTCGTCATACAGGGTGTCCAGGACACCCAGCTGCTGCTCCATTGCTGGCAGGTACATCCCGAGGTCCCTGTGCATGCCGCTAACGAAGCCCTCCTTCAGTTCATCCCCTTCCCTGGACACCAGCGCCCCCGTGAAGGTCCCATACGATGGGGCAGCCCTCAAGGCCAGCTGGGGAGAGAGAGAGAGAGAGAGAAACAAGTCAGACAGGACACTCACGCAGCAAAAGTAAGAAAAACGATGAATAACACAATGTTATGAAAGCAAAAAGATGTCTTTATAGCAAGAACTCACAGCAAAAACCCCTCGTACGACCCATCCATGGTACTGCCGCAATGTCTTCCCGTAGGCGTTATCTGCGAGGAGAAAGACAGAGTGAACACTATGGTCCTCCATAATCTGCGGAGCATGCCCAATGTGGCCATCAGCTTCGGTCACCAGCCGGGATCCTGCCACGTGAAAGCTGGCTTTGGCGTAGCCCTACAACTCACTGAGCGCTCCAGGGATGTCCCGTTCGCCCTGCTTCACTTCCGACAGGAATTCCTTGAGGAACTTGAGACCCCGTTTGAGCCAGAGCAGCGCTTCCGTGGCTGAATTCCGCACCTGTGCTACTTCCATCTCCAGCTCATGCATCACAATCGCCTGCAAGGTTGGGAATCTCTCCGGATCAGACAAGAACTTCTGATGGACTTTCTGCAGGAAGCCAGAACAAACCAATTTTAGTTATGAAACTGTTACAGACATCAAAGTTGATTGATTTGTTGACAGTTCAGCACATCATACTTTGTTACCTGACACTTTTGATAAATGTGATTTATGCTCCACAAAACTACAGATACATCTGTATATTTTACTTAAAAAGATCTAGTACCTTACCCAACAGAACAACAGCAGAGCATCCCCTGCCAATATTCTTATGAGCCAAGCTATCTGCCAACCATCCTGCTTAACCTTCTGGAGTCGACGGCATCGTCGGTTATGCCGCATATCTTTCTCATGTATTTCAGTTCATAACTCACCGAAATTTTATTATAGAAACATGAAAAAAAAACACTGACTAAATCCGTAATCTTTCTTCTTTTCAAAACATCAATTGTCAGAAGTATTGAAGTTTTTAAAATTAGGTTAAAATCTGCAAAAAAGTAAACCATGTCACCTTACTTACGCCGCATTAGCGCATATTCAAATCGCATTCGCATGGTAAATTTGATGAACAATGCAACAGTGAAATGCAGATACATCCCTGTCAGAACCATAAAGGGGGTGTCAATGGCTCATTCATACACATGAAACTACATATTCAATGAAAGGAGCCAGAAATACTGACATGGTTTTTCTTGGTTATTTATCCAACTGAATGTTGCAACTACATCATTTAGTCATCTTCATGTAGCCAAGACTTTGGTGATCAGATATCTGGGATCTAAACAAAACTTCCACCATTGCTTTCTATGTACTTTTATAATGTTTCTGCAAGTGTTCCAAACTGTATTTTGCAATGTCTATACTTTGATGTCAATTTACAAACGTCACATAAATCTGACATATTTACAAAGTACACTAACATTAAGATGAGTTTGTTGCCAAACCAAATATATAAGAAAAACTTAATTCAAGGCAAATAAATTATGATATTGAATGAAATGTGTGACCATGCCCCAGTCAGTGAAAGTGTGTTCCCTACCCCTAGACTCCAGAGGGTTAAACGCCATTCACACTTTGTAAGACCACTTGATGACCATAGCGGCTATGCTCGCTAAACCCCAAAACAGCCCAAGCAAATCAAATAAAGCCAGATGAAAGGAGAGCACATATTTGAAATTAGATCTTAGTGCAAAACTTCTACATGTTTTTAAATTAACTGTTGCAATTAGGAGACCGGAATGCCTCTCTGTGGTCAAATTAGGAACTGCAACTTGCTTTTCTACGTAGTTGAGCCATCTCCATACTAGATAACCTCCTGTGTGTATCTAAAAATTATAGAGCATTTATTCATGGTTGTAATGTTAATAGATGGTGCTTATTACAGGGTCAATTCAACCCTGGGGGGGGGGCTTCAAACACCAGAACCATAGTGATGCACTCATCCACTATGTTGCTTGTTATGTGAATGTTTTATCTAGCCCAGCTGAAAGCATAAAAAATACTTAGTGTTCCTACCTTGATATTTCCCACAAAGTCCATTTTAACTGGTGCAAATACTGTGGGGCCCAACTTATCTGAAGGAGAAAATTAACACAAGTCAGCTGCACAAATTGCCCTCATATTAGTTCAGTCTAATGTTGCTTTTAATTATGAAAAGTCATATTCCACCAGCTGGTTTTTTGGATCTATAATGTTTCAGTTCACATATACAAGTCCATAGTATCATCTCTTTAAATAAATTTAGATTTCACAAAGTGAGCTCTTTGTTAGTGATAAAAAGGCTCATTTAGCTACCTAAAGGAAATTTATAAAGAGAATTATAAAGACTGGGAGGATAAATAACAGTATCAAACAGGGAATTTGATAGAGGGAGGAGTCCGCATACCCAACACTGGTACTATGGCATAACAGGAGTCCAGAAAAGGCTGAGTCGGGATTCCAGCGTCCTCTTCCAGTTCTATATCGCTAAAGCTGTGAATCAAAGAAAATATCCAAAACGAAGACAAATTACAAATTGCACCTAAAACACCTAACATCTTAGCCTGTTACTGCAAGAAGATACATCTGTACCAATACAAGCATCAGATTTAATTTTTTTATTCAATGCAATAGAATACTGCTATTTTATATGGCTCAAAAGTGCTTCATCAGAGTGAAATTTAAGCAGGAAAACTGCAAGTAAGAAGAAAGTGCAAATAAGAGATGAGACAATAATCATTTGCCTTGGGTGATGTACATTACATTGCAATGATAGGCCAATGGATGATGTCCCTGAACAAGAATAGACAGACAAGACTAAACACCACACAACATTTTACGTTGCCAAAACATTATGGTTTAAACACTGTCACTGATGTAAAAATGTATGTGAACCTCTACGACAACGACCTCTTGAAGAGGGTAATTAGAGGCAAGTCTTCCTAACAATTCAGATGTGGATTTAACCTGTGCTGGTTACCTGCTCTTCACAAGAGAATTGTGCAATAAGGTCTGATGAAAAGGAGATTCCAGAAAACATTTCAAATTCATAAAGCTGGTATTCTGGGATGTGGAATGTTCATACTTGTGCTGTGTGCATGCCCGGCCGCAAGGTGCCCCTACTCAGACGGTAATCTGCTGTACTTGTGCTGTGTGCATGCCCGGCCGCACGGTGCCCCTACTCAGACCGTAATCTGCTGTACTTGTGCTGTGTGCATGCCCGGCCGCACGGTGGCTGCGACTCACTACTCCTGACTCACGGCCATCGACAAGTGAGCAAGTTCAGCACGGTCGGTTGAAGCAGTTACTAGGCAGATCACCTGAGACCCATATGGATTATTTATAACTTATTAGTATATTATTATTATTATTTCTTAGTTAAAGTGCATATAATTACATTATTGGCTACTGGTACCACTGTTTTTATCAATTCATTTTGTTTAGTGTAAGCTACTAACCCTTTGGAGCTACATTCCTCTAACCCCGTTTTCCCCCCATTGGATTTTAGTACGGAATTTTAGTGAACGCAAAGTTTTTCCAGGAACACATCGGTCGTGTTGTAGCAGGACTGACTGTAGCTGATTTCCATTTTATATGGCTGTGTATTTATCATATTATTCCTGCATCTACTGTATGTTAATGTTATTTTAGGTTGTATCTGTTATTTGGTACAATGTGGTAGGTAATTTCTTTGGTTTTGGGAAAGCTCAAAAAAATTTCCCCACATAAATTAACGGTAATTGCTTCTTCGCTTTATACCATTTTAGCTTACAGAAGATTTCATAGGAATGTTCTACTTTCGGATTGTGAGGGAAACCTATATAATGGTGAGGAGCCGTTTGGCTGCCCCATGACCCACATGGCTCGCCATCAGTGAGGGACTAGTATATTCTAGGACGAACCAAGATATTATGCATCAGTATTCTACAGCAGAAGGTGTCCGTCTGCGATCTCACAGTCAAAAAAGTTGGGTCATGCAACAGGACAATGATCCAAAACACAAAATAAGAGCAGTTCAGAATGGTTAAGTAAAAGGCCTGAACTCAATACTACTGATATACTGTGGCCTGATCTGAAGCAAACTGTCCAGAAACTTACATGAACTAAAATCTTTGTAGAGGAATTCCCCAAACCACCTTCCTACTAGTGTGCAGAGCAGGTACAGACAGCATTTGATTGAACTTAATGGAGGTTCCACCAGTCACTAAATAAGATTCACATTATTCCACCTATGATTTTGATTGTTTAAATGATTTAAACCATTTGTTCACTCTAGATATGGCAAAGTAAAATGTTTATGTAGGTTCTGTTCAAAAGGACTTCATTGGATATTATTAGCTGAAGATTAGATCATATTTCAGGGTTAGCTTCTGTAAAAAACCAGATTGTCTCAAAGAGTGATGTTTGTAATTCCACAATTTAGATTTTCAGGCACCATGTATTAAAAGGCACAGTAAGCTCTGATTATGTCTTCATGACACGTCAATGGAAGGGGGTCATCATACCGGTGACTCATAGTACTGAAGAATGTTTCCACCTGCTCTGGATCTTCATGGTGGGTCTGCATTTTAGCAGGGTCAACCACTTCTCCCACGCCTTGGTCAGAAGCAATCACTTCTTGGTCCCGAGGCTGTACGGGGCTTACTTCTTGTCGATCTTGGAGGTGATCAATGTCCTGCTCAGGCAGGGGTGCCTCCTCCTGCTTCATCGCTTCTATCTTCCCACCATCAGGCTGCTCAGAAACGGATGCTGGCTGAGGAACTTGTTGCTGGGCATCCACGTCCTTGGTGTGCCGATCCGGTCCTTTATTTACTTTGATACCTACAGACCAAAATCACACACACACACACACACACAGCACAGGCAAACAATTGACATTTCAAAGACTGATGAAAAAGCTGGAAATCATCTGGAACAACTAGGAAGAACTAAAAAGTTTCCAAGTTATAGATGTACACAGGACTGTGCCTGAAAACAGGTTCATGTTGCTTTGATCCATTAGACACCAACCTGGGCTTAACTGAATTCCTTTTCACCCTCGGATGTAGGGCAAAGGTTAGCAGTAGCTGTGTAGCTGGCATGGTGAGGTGACCTACCCTCTGGTTGGATTTTTGTGTTTTCAGGAAATGAGTTTAGACTCATCGGCCCATCCATTACAGACTCCAGTAGCTCACTCCCCGAGACACTTCCGGAACTGCTCTTTCGTTCCTTTTTCCTGAACAAAACAGATAATCAAACCTTAAAACACATTTCTGGAACATGCCCAGATCTTTACATATCATTGTTATCTTGAACATGGATTGCAACGAACACCAAAGTGGAGAAGCAGTAGAAGTTACTAGCTAAAGCAACCTTAAGAAGCTGTACTTTTACACGTTTGACTGTGTACAGACTCAAAATTAATTTAGACAGCTGTGTAGCGCGCACCCAAAAGACCTCATTAGTGTCATGAAGACATGGCATTCAGACAGAATAACCTACTTTTCAATGGAGTTCTCACTTGACTGGCTCACAAGTTTGACCTATGAGAGAGGGAGCAGTTGATTATTAGATCAATCATGTGACAAGTATTCCTTAAAGAGCAACGGATACAAACAGGGGCTTTCAAGACATTGGAAGGCCTTCGTAAGGTACAATACTTAAATGCAAACACTACTAATAGTACTTTCCTCAGAGACAGAGTACATTGTAATAATGTGAATTTAAATATTACACCATTTAGGCAATTATTTGAGAATAGACCCCTGCGAAAACACCTTGTCTGCACAGTGTCGTACTAGTGTGTGTCCAGTTTTTATAAGAAACTTAAAGTGCAAAATAAGTCTAAATTAAAGAACCATATTTAGGAGACAATTTAATGTAAAAAAAGAAATAAAATTTAAAAAAATGGCATTTTCTTTTGCTGTGTGGTCCCTGCCTTGTGGCCTCACCTTGTGGGGTTTGATGGTCAGCACCGGAGGAGACGCCGGTGGGGTCTGAGTCAAAAGATCAGAACTGAAGGTACGGCTGGCGATCAGCATACACTCCTCAAGTGTCTTCAGGAAGGTGGTACAGGTGGTTTTTACCAGGCTCCCCACAGCTTCACCCTCCTCCTCCACCAGGGAAAGAGCCGTGAAAACCCAGAATGATCACTGTACACTACAACTCCAGCAACTCTACCTCACCTCTGCCTCAGCGGCTGATAGCTCAGCCTGAGAGCCACCCTTTATCATGGTGACTTGCTGAAGGAGAAGGTCGCAGTATATTCGCAGCTCAGACATCTTGATTTTCAAGGCTTCTGCGTTCTCCTGAAGCTCTAAAGAGAATAATCAGAGATGCTGGTGAGCTTTGAAGATCATAAATAGATATAAATAGAATTTTAGCTGTTTTGAAAGAACACAATTAGAAACAGAGAACCAATCAGAGGGGAAACAGTACTGAGCTGTGGCTGTAAAGTGGTTGAAGGGTAGGCAGGGGGGACAGTGGTGACCGAGGACAATAAGCACACAGGAGCTCGCCTTTCTCTCTCTTGGTCCGGTTGTCTGTAAGACAAGCCTTTGCAGTTCCCAAGGCAACCAACCACTTCTGCCGTTGTGCAGCATTGATTGCTCTGAGATAAAAATATTGTTCCCCTGGGATGGTGAGGTCCACCCTGGTAGAGTCTGAGGAGTGAACTGGAATAAAGCATCAGAAAGTGTAATCACTCATGTGGAAAAATACACCCAATTTAATGAAACATGATACATTGCTGAGGCACTCTTACCTTGTATTTCACACACAGAGATTTTGATACTGCCCTTGCAGCCTTTCCAAACATCTTCTTGAGAGTCATAATAAGACAGCGTGTCTCCTTCAAGCACAAACCAACGGGGCTGCCAACCTAAGTCATTAAAAAGTCATTTTTCACATCAATAAACCAGGAGTTACTGGTCACATGCTGCATATCTATGCGATTAGCTGTCCCCATGACCTTTAGAGAGACACTCGATGTGGGTCTTATCCTGCTTAAGGCAATGTTGTCAGTCGTTTATCCTGACAAACCAGTACTAGGTGCCCTGCCTCCTCGAATCATTCACAGTCGTCAACAGAGGCGACCAAAGTTTTATTTTATGAATGTAAACATGTCCGACTTTAGCCGCATAAAGACATATTCTTGGCAGTAGATGTTCTATATTTGGATTAGATGCTGCTACACAAGAGAAGTGTCTAAAGTAGAAAACAAGGCAATGTTTTGGAGCAACTAAAAAAATAAACTTCCAGAACAAATTTGGAAAATTCCCGAAGAAATTAGATACTAAATGAAGGATTCCTAATTTAGCTCGTTTAAACTTAAATCCAGTGTTTATTATTGTCCGGTCTTATGCATAACGATTCGGACGAAATAAAAAGTAGAGCCAAGTAACAAGGTATCTCAGCATTTACAGTATTTAGCTAGCTGGTTAGCTACAAACATCAAACGCTTTTCACGTTCACGACACTTACGTTTAGTTAACAAACGTCACCATACTTACCACTTATATAATTAGTCCACTTATAAAGCATTCCTTCCATGATTTAAGTTGTTTATCTGTCGCAGGTCATTATTAAAACGCGTGGAAACCTTCGCTCATCCTCCGGTCTTCATTTAATTCGGGAGCACAATTTTCGTAACTTTCTGAGAGAACAGCTCTCTTCTTACAAGCGCTTGGCTGTTTGTCGGCGTAAAGTCTTCGTGAATGCTACGTACATGCAAAGTCCCGCCCTATTTTCTCAATTCACACAAATTTGATGTATAAAGTGACAGAACTAAAGATGGTGGATTTTCTCCACTAAGCGACCCGCAAAGCAAAACCATGCTTCACAGCAAATCGACAAATATTTAATTTTTAATATATTTTTAAAAACTTTACTCTCACGACCATCTGCGTTCCCCATTGACTCCACCGGGGTTTTTGAGTCTGTCAAGCTGCAATTTTAAGAAGTTAAACGGTATTCACCATATAAAACAAAACGCAAATGCATCTCACGTCTTTACTTGTATGTAATACATCAAATTTAACTCAATTTACTAAAAACGCATCATTTGCGGCTCCTGCTGAGAGAATGGGTGTGGTCTATAAAAGGAGCAAGCGATATATCCAATTAAAAACGTGATATCTCGTTCAAGGCGTTGCCTTCCTTACATTTCAGCCAATGGAGTGCAATGTGGGTTTTTCTCGCGAACTGAAGAACTGCGTCTGTAACAAAAATATCCCATCCTAAAAAAAATGCCAGGGCTGCCACGTATTCGGGTAGCGGCTATATGAGTAACGGCCAGAAAATCTTCATACTTGAAATACAGACAAACTGTCAACAAACGTATTCTTAACGTAAAATGTTACTTGCATGTATCAGTTGGTTTTGCACATCATTTTTCTTATATGTCACTGGAGCAAAACTTCCAGAGCCGGAGGTGAAAATCGAGGTTTTACAGAAACCTTTCCTCTGCCACCGCAAGTCCAAGTACGGCGATATGCTCCTGGTGCACTACGAGGGATTTCTGGAGAGCAATGGCACCATGTTCCATTCCAGGTGAAATATCGACTTGGTTCGGCAGTAATTGGCAACTTATTTATCCAAAGAAGACGTATCTGCTGCTGACACCAATTAGTCATTCAATCATGTTGTATGCTATACAGTTCTGGATCCTGCCTTAATTGGAGATCAGTGATCTTTGATCGTGTATTAAGCGTTGGTAAAGTTAACTGATTACTAGTTTTATCATTTCGCATAGTTCTATAATTGCCGAATTTGCTTCTCCATTCGCCACTTGCTTATCGTAGTAAAATACCCTTCTGAAGATATGTTGGACAAATTAATATTTAAATCATTGTTAAATCGCGTACAACCACGTGCTGGGGGTAATCATATAGACCTGAAATAAGGCCTTGATGCTCCTAAAAATTAGGCAGAGAACGTTTACCATTGATATTCACCTAAAATGCTTTGCTGAATCTGTTTGCCCCTCGGCAGCCGCACCCATGGCGATAAGCACCCGATATGGTTCACTTTGGGCATCCGAGAAGTGATCAAAGGCTGGGACAAGGGTTTGCAGGACATGTGTACAGGGGAGAGGAGAAAACTGACTGTCCCCCCCTCCCTTGCATATGGGAAAGAAGGGAAAGGTAAAGTGTCTTATCAGAAATCCACTAACATATGAGTAGTATTATGTATGGGGTGGGGAAGTGTACAACTGAGTGGGTTAAGCCTCTGTATCTGTGATCAGAAGGTTGCTGATTCAAGCCTCGGCAAAATAGTCACATCTCCACTGGGCTCTCAAGCAAGGCCTCTAACTCCCCCCCCCCCCCCAAAAAAAGAAGGGAGGGCTCCAGGCAGGCTAAATAAATGGCCTCTCCCTGTGCTCAGGGCAAGCAGGATGGAATATGCAGTAATATGCATTCCATGTACCTGCACTCGTGCAAATGGTAAATAAAGGGTCATTTCATTTCAAATAATAACTGGAGACATTTGCTTGTTACATTTACAGGCAAATGCAAAGTATTTTCATTAATGTGAAACTTTGTCTACTTAGGAAAAATTCCTCCCGAAAGTACACTGATCTTTGACATAGAGATCATCGAAATCCGAAATGGACCAAGGTCTCATGAGTCGTTCCAGGAGATGGATCTTAATGACGATTGGAAGCTGTCCAAAGCAGAGGTGAGCTTTCATGATGCTGCCTTGTGAGAAACGCTGCTTGCACAGGATGAGTTTGTTTGTCAGGGCTGGGGGGAGCACTTGTGTGTGTGTGTGTGTGTGTGTGTGTGTGTGTGTGTGTGTGTGTGTGCTTTGCCATTAGGTTCGTAGGTGTCTGCATTTTTGTCTTTGATGCCAAGTTGAAAATGCTTCTGATTGCTTCTCACAGGTGAAGGAGTACCTGAGGAAAGAGTTTGAGAAGCACGGCTACCCCTCCAATGACACCCACCATGAGGTTATGGTTGAAGATATATTCGACAAAGAAGATGAGGATAAAGATGGGTACATATCAGCTAGAGAATTTACCTACAAACACGATGAACTCTAGACAATAATGGAATTCATACATCTCAGAGGATCATTTTGGTAGTTTTAACTGTAAATCTGGGTGTCATTACATTTGATATGTACTTGGATTTGATGAATTCCTGTGAAAATCTTTGGATGTGATGGACGAAGCCATTTCAAGCTTCCAGACATTTCTTTTTGACATTTTTCCATTTCCCTTTGACTGAGGATGTTGATCTTTGTATCTTAACATTTTTTAATACGCACCCTGCTTTTACACTACATTTTTAAGTTTATTACTAGAATAAATTATCCATTTGAGAATAATTTAGCTCTGCATTTGTGTCTAGAAGCCACAAGGTGGCACTGCTCCTCTGATGTGGGAAGACTGCCGCGCAGTGACTTCAGCTTTGGGTTTCCCTGTATATCTGTTGATGTTTTATTTTCTTTATCTCTTATTGAAGGTAGTGTCATGGAAAGGCTATCCCAGGAAGCACAGGGAACACTTGGTCCAATAGGACGGCAATCCCTTACACGGCACACACACACACACACACACATGCAGGTTCTTAATTATATCTTTGTGGGGACTCTCCATTCATTTCTATGGGGGAAAACTCTAATGCCAACATGATGACCTTAACCCCTACTCAGCCCTGATCTTAACCTTAAGTAACCAAACAAAATACAAGACTTTTGGCAGTTTTAGTTTTTTGATTGCATTCTCAGATCTTTGAAAATGGTCCCCACAATGTCAAGACAATCAGGTCATAAACATAATTCATACACACACAAACTGCACATTGACAGAATTGAGCCAGTGTGCAAGGCTAAAGACGTATCTACACTTATCCTCCAAATATGGAACAAATAATATATGATAGTTAAAATGTTGTTAAATGGATATTGTATATAAGGTTTATGCCTCATGCATTTAGCTGAGCACTATCACCCACTATTTTCTTTGGGCTATTCACAAAGGGTTTTGCTCCCCAGTGCTTTGTTTGATTGCAATGTTCTCTATACAGTTGAATTTGGTAAGTCCCAAATAATGATAATAATACAGAACATCCCAATAGTAATAAATATACAGTAATAATAAAAGTAACTACAGACAGTACTGTACTGAACAAAGTAACTACATGCAGTACTGTACTGTACCTATAGCCAATGATCCGCTGAAGCTGTGCAATGTTTTCATGAGCGTCACAAAGTCGTGCGTGCGTTTGTTGTTATGAACCATTGAATTTAACCAGAATTTTTAATTTAATAGGCTTTGTAGCCGTTTGTTCTTAAGTATGAGTTGCCCATCAGTCGGATGTTCTTAACCTGGGAACTGCTTATAATTTATTTAGCTAACCGTGTTCTGTCTCGCCCAGTTAACACCCTCTTCGGTTTGAATGTCGTCTGTTAGCCCTTTATACTCATGCACTGAGAGATAATGACATGGTGGTTTAGACTTATTAGTTTATAGCTTGATAGACAGGCATGGAGACAGACAGCCCTGGATACAAACATCTTGCTTCTCACACATGAGCTAATGGACACTGTGAGAAAAAGCAGAATGGTGTTGTGGTCAATAAAATGAGGGGAGGTTTTTGTGTTAAACTGGATATAGATAGCTACACCAACTTAATACCTTGGTGATTTGAAGTCCTAAAATTGACTTAATTGCTTCCTGGTTCATGTAATTTCTTGTTTTTAACCAGTTTGTTTAAACTCCTCAGAACTTCCTGACTGGGAATTCATAACCCATTGCTCATAAGCGGTCATCCATTTGGTTTGATTAAAAGAAAATAAAATGTAAAAAAAGAAAAACTGAAATTTTCTCCAGTGCCATAGGGGGCAGTAACATACTTTTACCTTGGCCCAAACCAGTAGGCATGACCAAAATATTTTATGGTTTGCTTACAGTAACCCTAAGAATATGTTATGACACCGACAACTTACATAACCTTTGACTTTTGGCAGCACTCAGAAAGAACAGAAAGTGAAAATAGATAAGATTTATTATTTCAGTTTGATGTTGGCACACACTACTTTTCCTTTCCAAGTAAATTGTTTATCAGTACAACTTCTGATTTATTTTTTATTTATTATTGGGAATGACAGCTTGAGTTGTGCTTCTTCTAACTGAATGAAATTTATTCGCTTATTTGGGTAATATTTACATCAGATTCAGCTATTAGTTACTACGTTCCAGAAGGACATTCAGTACAACTTTGTTCAGCAGAAAATGTAAGCCTCTTTTTTCACTCAAATATTCCCACGAAAGGACATATTGAAGCAAGAATGTTAGTAAAGCTGAGGATGAAAGAGGCTCAGGTTTAAAAGAACAGATATTTACACACACAAAGGCCAGGGAATGTATCAGTGCTTTTTAGTCATTGATTTTCAGAATACCAAGCACATCTTGCTGCACTTTCAGAGGAGATTAAAAGAGAGAATGGGTTGGGCATAAGATTTTCGGTTCAATACAGAATTACAGTTCATTGACATACATACAGGAAAAAGACATTTAAAAACATCAGTTTTAAATCACAGATGAGTCATGCAAAATAGGTTAAAATTTTGTCAAGAAATGTCTTTAAGTCATGGAAATTTAAATATAACTTAACGTAAAGCTCTCCATTTTATTAATACAAATAAGTACAATGTAATTTTAACTGCATGGAAACAAGTTAAACGTTACATATTTCGTTTGGTGTGCATTTCATGTAAGATTTGGACTGACTCAGCTGTGAATTATGTGATATATTGTGTAAGGAAGAAAACTGACAGAATAAATATTCACCCTTCATTTACACTCTTGCCCATAGCAATTCTTCATAGTATGTCCTTCATAACAATTACTGAAATGACATCTCCCCACCAATATATCTGCTCAAGATAATAAATAACAGCCTATGAACATACAAAAATTAATATAATATACTAAAACAGAAACAGGCCTATATTTGGATTTTTAGTGTACGTTGTGTCTTGGTCTTCTTTAGATGATTTTCTTTCCCCCCAAATCGTTCTGTAAACTAAATAATGTGCGTTTAAGGCATTAGCCTACTCTTCGGGGAATTCCTGTGTCATTTTTGTTCGGAAGTGTCTATATGGACCTATATAATGCATATCTATACATCTCAATTTTCATTATACACAGAAAGCAGCCGGTGTTCTTCCGTCAGCGGAAAGTGTCCTTGCCAGGTGCGCCGTTTCCTTCGTAAAAGTTGTTATTTTCGGGTAGCGTGGCTCTTATCCTGCGTTTTTCTTTAAAACGTCCGGAACGGGAAACTTTCCAGGTGCGCCGACACGTTTTCTCATTAAACATGGGCTCAAACTGCGAATCGTCATAGGTTTCATTGCTTATTAAGCTGGAGTCCTTATTCTCCTTAGATTCTGCGGACGGTTTGCCACCGCTGGCCAGGGTCTTCTCCGGACCAGGCTGGGTCTCCGGACCGCTCTCCTTATGGGCCACTTCGGAAGTGACTTTCTTCCTAACCATAAAAGGTTTCCACCAGGGGCTTCTCTCTGCCATTTCTTTCAGCGGTCGTAGGAATATCTACGATAACAACACCGGCAATAACAATAATTGGCTTTACATGATAAAATATTAACCGAGTGTTCATATCATAGAAATCATGATGGTCCGTTGATCTCAAAGTCTCCCAAAGATAATTTTTAATAGTTTAGTTTTTTATATAATTATTCTAGTAAACTGTCATTCTTTTATTATCAATAGGCCTATGTTAATATGAAAAATTACCCGGGAAAACATGCATACAATGGAACATCCGAAACTACAAATCCTATGCGATCGATAGTCACGCACCTGGTTATAGTCGGCAGCACTAGTTACGCTTGCCTCCGAAACTTAGTACGGAGAAAATATGTTCCCTTTAAAAATGTATTAGGTTATAGGTAATCCATGTTAGGGGCTGCGATGGTAATCCATTTACGATGGAGTGAGACAAGATTGACGCGATTTGCAGTGATAAAGCATATTCCCAGATGATAATTAAATCCTCCTTGGTCAGACAGGTAAATCTTTCGGAGAGATGTGTAAACGCAAGCCTGCGGAGTTGATTATATTCTGTGGACGCGCAGCATTCCTTTTGCACCGATTGGCTCATTCTCACCTGTTCAGCCGTCCTACCAACAGGTAAAGCGCTGTCGAACAAAGTTTATCTAAAGCAAAACTGGGTAGAGCTGACAGTGGAAAAATCAAGCTCTGGAGAAGTGCCAAGGTCACCTGCCAAAATATACCTGGAATAATTAGCAAGCACAGATAGTGAGCAAAAGATATGTTGAATATGCTGGCTGCTGGGCCACTGTGACTAGGTGATGAAAAACTGTTACAGTTTGTACAGTATGGTGACAATCAAATCTCTAATTACAGACATATATGCAGTTCTGAAACAGGTGTGCCTCGCATTTTAAGCGAGCATCCATCCATCTCTCCATCCATCCATCTGTCCGTGCATTCGTTTTTCCATCCATCTATCATCTTCTAGCAGAGTATCCTTGTCAGAATCACTGTGACATTTTAAGTAATCACTTAGCACTGACATTTATCATCTCAATAGCAATTTGAAGGATTCAACACCCATATTAGGTTATTTTTAGATTTGTTAAAAACAAATTACCCACTAAATAACTTGCATGCTCTTAAAAGAAGTTTGATCTGAGCTTGTTTTACTCGTACACCTGTGTTATGTCTGGAGCGAGATGGGAAACTTATTGTAAATTTCCCTTTTTGTTTCCATAAGATTCACACGTCTCTGTTCATTTACCTTATGCTTTTATCCAAAGCAACTCACAGTGGAAGGAAAGGTTACAAATAATGTGTGTGCTTTAGGATTTGAATCCACAACCTTCATGTCATTAGTTTGTTGAGCTACAGGAGCAGTATGTGAGTTTCTTTATGAATTTACCTTTTCATTTTAAAAGTATGGCTTATTGGCTAACTCTGTGATTAGTATGGCCATCTAATCCATGTCAGGAGGGACAATATGAGTTACTTCAGCTTATACCTTCTGCTTTAAAACCGAAAGGCTCCTGTGCTCAGCTAAGTTGTTTGGTTCATCTTGTACTTTTACTAGTTTGTTTCCTTGATTGAAAGACTCATCCAGCAGTTTCACATTAACATTAGTGACACATGAATGATTATAGGAGACTGACCAATCAGCACACCAAGTAAAATCCAGCTCCTTTTAACTGAAATGGTCATAGCTCATAGTGTCCCTCCTGATTAAGTGGTCACCCCACCCCACCGTTGCAGGGGCGTGGGTTTCATTCCCTCCCTGGCCTCCCTGGGTCTGGAGTTTGCCAGTTCTGCCCATGTTTGCATGTGTTTCCTCCCACAGTTCAAAAGCATAGTTTGCTGAGCTAAATTGCCCTTAGAGCGTAGAGAGATTCTTGGGAGAGGTTCCAGACTCACTGCAGCTCTGTACTAATAATAGGGATGATAGATGTATGGAAATTTGGCATATTCCCCTGAATAATATGCATAATTATGTCGTATGCATTATTAAAGAGACTCTTCAGATCTACTTTTGACATTATGACATTATCTAAAAATTTACCTTTTTAAAAGTACTCCTTCCCTGTAATAAATAAATAAATTTGATCACTCTGATTCAGTCCAGTTTTACCTTAACTCTGTTTATTCATTTTTGATAACTGTTTGTTTATTTCGGCCAGAGTAATGCAGCGTTTATCCGAAGATAGACAGATGCACCCTGTAAAGAATCTTGGGAGACACAGAAATGCAAAATCTATACATACATTTACACTGGGGTTGGCTTCAAACCTGTATCTGCACGGCTGTAGGGCTACGTACTTATAACACTAACAGTCATTTCATGCTCTGTCACTTGAAGCAGTCATCAGTTTGGGGACACATTTAACATCTCTAACAAACAAAACCCATTTACACAATTAAAAACTTTATGCAAAGCTTTATGCAAAAAAAATCTGAAGGCAAGTTTCTTTTTACAAGTGAGTTTCATTAAGTTTCAAAATGAAAGAGTCATCAATTTGGGGACATATGTAACAAATCAAGCAAAAAAATCCATTCACTAAATTAAAAACATACTTATTCTTTATGCAAATACCATCTGAAAGCAAATTTCTTTTTTCAAGTTTCATTACATATTAACCAAATAACCAGATAAACTGGGATACAAGGGACAATCTTTTCTTGTGGGTGAAGTGTTTTTTTGGACTGAGAAGGAAAATACAGATGATTAAACAAAGACTAGGCAGTGTACAGGTAACAGTGTAAGTGACAGTAACCTCCTGCCTATATTCTAAGAGGTCCGGAGGCAACATGCTCTCCTCTGTCTCATGCACTCATTGTACTATAAATCTTGTTTTGTAAAACAGATGAAATATGGATGTCTGTCATTTTAAGCGTGTTAACCATTTTACATAGTTGACTACTTAACATCGGAAATTCAATGCATAGTCTTTTGGCTTGAAAAAGCCCCTCATTTAAAAAAAAAAATCAACAGAATCCTAAAAGAAGACATCTTTGTTTGCACCTGGACAGTCCTGTAGAGCAGTGGTCCTCGGGGTTCCCCGGAAAGTTCAACATTTTTGCTCCCTCTCAGCTTCCTGCCAGACAGTCCATATTTTTGCTCCCTCCCAGTTCCCAGAGCAAAAACATGGCCTGTCTGGGGGACCCCAAGACCTGGATGGGGACACACTGCCATAGATAGACTGCTGTATACATTTTTCTTCAAGCCACAATTTAAGTTGTCAGATCCTTCAGGTACATTTCTTGCCCAAGTCATTTTTTTTTTGCATTAAATCTGTCATACTCTGAAAACCACACTTTCCAAAACTCTGTTGGAATTACTGTTGGAGGTTTCAATGCATATTGTGCAACATTGAATTAAAAATATTTGTACTAGTGTTGAAAATCTCACCCTGAGAATATACCCAGTGACTTCACTGTCTATAAAAGGTGACTCCATTCTGACTCTTTAAAACAAGACGTCTTCATGTTCAATCAAAAGCTGAACAATTAATTTCTGGTGCTGCATGTCGTTCAGGGTTTCTAGAGTATCGCGGCTTGGTGGTTGCATTAACGTAGGCCCAAACACGATACCCAGATTCTCTGCATTCATAAAATTTTCCTTTTCGAACAAGGTGACCCTAAGGGGAAAACAGAAAAACAAACATTGTTAAAATCAAGACGTAACACAGAATGTTATAGGAAGCAATCAGTAACCCCAAAGTCACTCGTCCTTCAATGGTGGTCACATGACAGGAAGCATCCTGGACTCACCTCTTCAGGTGCGCCAGCAAGAAACGTAGTGTCTCGTGGTGGGCGGCCGGCAGGAGTAGCAGACCTTGGCGAACAGCTGCCAGTCTGGCGCCTGGATCTGGAATTTCTACAAGAAATCCACCATTACAGAAGGCCCCACATCCCCATGGAAATAAGCAGCAGCACAATAGGTCTGTGAATGTACACAGTACCCATACTGTACACTGGGAGGTGTATGCCAAGCAAAACTATAAAACACTAAGTCGCAAATAAAGTCTATTGTCTAAGACCCATTCATCTATTCATGTCCATAACTGTTTATCCATTACAGGGTGTCAGTGTATCTTAAGAAAGTTGTTATCATTAACATCTTGTAATAGATACAGACTATATATTCAGGGGCTCGCTGCATGCTAAAGTTGTCTTACTCGCCGCATGTATGAACTTGGGGTAAACATCATAAGTAACGATGGGAACTGGTAGCTCTCGCAGATAGAGCTTCAGCGCTCCGGCGATGGCATTGATGTCCGCGTACACACTGGCACTGATGTCTGCTTTCTCTCCTTCTGCAAGGTGACAGAGGAGTTATGCCAGAGGCGGCTGCGATGCCCGCGTCTCTGCACCCGCCCGCTTGTGTTAAAACACATCCAGGATGCTGCCCAGCTTGACCCGCCTCTTGGTCCTGCATCTCCCCGGGTGTCCCCAGCCATCACAGTTTAGCTTCACTTTCATGCTGACTTAGCCTGTTGTTTTTGATGGGGAAGGGGGACGGCAGGCGAGGTTGCTATGCACCCACCTCGATCGAAGGCCAGCTTCACGTGCTCCACATGTTCTGTGCAGCCGGAGACCCTGTACAGCCCTTCAGACTTGAGACCTGCAAGATGATGACGGCACTTTTTGATGCTACGCAGAACCTTATGCTATTCCAGTCTTCCCATTCAGTCCTGGGGTGTGCTGTTTACAGGATCCCTCACCATTCTTTAATTGAATCCCTCACTATCAGAAAGAATCGCAGGGTGTGTAGGTTGTAGATTTCTAGATGTACAGCAATACTTTCAAACACAGCTTCAAGGCCTTTTTGAAAACACACACACATCTCACAACACACCTCTCTGCTCTATCTCCCGAATACACATGTCCACAACCATGGGGCGTTCTGCATTGTGAGCCTTGACCAGCGTGGTGAGGTCACAGCTGAAAACCCTCTTTATCTTCCGTGGATCTGGCTGACAGTCCCTGGGTACATGCCTGGCGCATTGCTTGTGTGCGTTTAGCCCGCAGTCTGGAGAAACCAGGAGAAAGTGGTCACCAGTCAATGCCTCAAAAACAGTAGAGGAGTCAATGACAGTGCAGCACAGGACCTAAACATTGCAAATATACAAAGTAAAACACACAAAAAAATCAGGCAGCACTCAAACAGTCAGTCGGTATTATACTTCTGATTGTATTGCAGAGAGGGATAGATTTACATGTGTATAGCAAATACTGCACTTGGAAAACAGTAGTTTGCGCATACAGTACTTGACAGTATTGCACATTATAAATAGTACAACACACAGTTATAAAATACATATAGAGACACTCCCTAGGTTATGATGGTCCATATTACAATGTCAACTTTACAGTGGGTATTTCAGTTCCATTCTGTTTTTCACTCTCGGTACATTATTCAATTACATGAGAAATTCAACACTTCATTATAAAATAGGATTTGTGTTAATGATTTTACCCGACTGCAGGCTAATGTAAGCATATTACAGGTGGGCTAGGCTAAGCTCTTATGTTTGTTAAGTTGTATTAAAATGCATTTCCACCTCACAATATTCTTGCCTTACAATAGGTTTTTTCGGAACATAACCCCATCGTAACCCGGGGAGTGTCTGTATATTGCACTTCAATTATAGTAGTAGTAGTCAGTGTTCTGCAGAGTTACTGCTCTCAGGAAGAAGCTATTTTGTCATTTGGTTGTTGGGGTGTGGCCAACAGCATTTTCCTAATGGCGGAACAAAATGTCCATGGTAGGGGGATGCTGGGCGTGTGGGGCTTTCCGGAAGCAACGAGTGCTGTAACTGTCTTCGAGGGCTGGTGGCTGTGAGCCGATGAGGCACCCAGCTGCCTTAAGCCCCGGATTTAGGGCTTCTTTGTCAACAGAAGAGCAGGTGGTGTCCCTTACTGTTGTGCATTAAGTCAGAATAGATTCAGTGGTGCACTTGTAGAAATGTTTCAGGGGCTGTTCTGGCAGGTGAGCTCTCTGCAGCCTCCTTGGGATGTGTAGGCTCTGCTGTGACCTTTTAAGCAAACAGGAGGTGTTGAAAGGTCATGGGAGGTCCTGAATGATGTGTATTTCGAGGAATTTAAAGCTGCGAACCTGCCCTACATCATCTCTGTTGATGATCCTTTGGAGTGAATGGCTGAGTACACCCTTCTTTTAATCCACTATAAGGTCTTTTGTCTTCACAATGTTGAGGACTAGGTTATTGGCTGTGCACCACATTGCCAAGTAGCATCCTCATTTGATGTTTATGACCTGGAAGCAAACTGGTATTGGCCCTAGGTGGAGGTACAGCATCATGAGCTCTGGAAGCTGTAGCACATACTTTCAGAAGATCCTGGACGTTGTTGATTATCCATGATTCCTGGTTAAGAAACACTTGGATGTTTTATTTATCCATACATTGTCTATGCAGCAGTTTATGTAATAATTTCATGCCATCCCTCCATTTGCATAATTGCTTATCTGTTACAGAGTCACTGTGTTCCTGAGGTCTACACCACAGCCTACACCACACCACGAAGCACAAGACACACAACAGTAGGCACCCAGTATGGGATGCCAGTCCATCTCAAGGCCCACACTCACAACTGCAATCTCTGGACTGTGGGTTGAAGCTGAAGTACCTCCAGAAAACCAATGAGCAACATGAAAACTAGACAATCCTGTGGGCGTGAGGCTACAATGCTACCTATTGAACCACCATGTGTGTTTGTGTGTGGTCTATGTAGTTCCTACTTAATGATTCTGGCCTCCAGGCGCTGGATTAAGGTTGCTACCATCATGCCTTGTGAACAACGATATTACATTCATAAAGTAACACGAGTGACCTTGATTTTCCCTCTGCCTATTTCCTTACAGTCAGTCTTTTCACAGGTGATAAGACAAGTGCTCGAACCCTTGAGCAAAATGTTTAATAGGAATCACTCTAATGAAACATCCAGGTGTATAAGCAAATAAAAACCAGAACTCAGTCTAGCTTATCCGGGGAGTGGCATGTGGCTCAGCACGTTGGAAGACTGTGCTCATCAAAGTGAAATGACCAGGGGCGACATAAAGGGGAGGGATGTTGAGTGACGGGAGCCTTAAAATCCTCAGCACATAAATAAATTGGTCTGGGTTAGGTGCCCGATATGATATGCTTTCATGGGGCCCAAAATCGCTAGATGCTCCCCTGATGAGAAGGTTGCCAATTCAGATCCCCCGGTCGGCAGTGTGATTCACCATTCGGCCCTTGAGCAAGACCTTCAACCCCAATTGCTCCAAAGACTGGCTCTCTAACTGCTTTGGACTTTTTTAGAACTGTCTGCTAAATGTAAATTATAAGTAAATAACCAAATCTAAAAATTTCATGGAAATGAGAGAATACTGAATTATGTCTCCTGTGATACATTACATTAAGAGTTATTGTACCTGTGTTTGCTCATACTTTCTCTTAATGATGCAAATGAGAAAGGTACTGGAAGACAGGTACTGAGGGAAGGGAGTGGAATTGGAATCTACAGTTTCTTTTCTAGGAAAGTGTCAGGGAGAGAAAAGCCCAGAGCTAAAATATCAAAATGTCAGCAGTCTTTCAAAATTTTAAATAGATCAGTAATTAAATATTATTCTGTCAGTATGCCGAGTATTAAC
>JAODKF010000147.1:18898572-18916582 GCA_026779585.1 Mormyrus proboscirostris | reverse complement strand
CCCGCCCCCCTGCACGCATCATTGCACTGTCCTTCTGACACTGAATCAGCCATAGTTATGGCAAAGGCTTGGAGGTTTGTACATATGTGTGTGTACGTGGGCGGGGGGAGAGGGGAGGGGGGGGTTACCAGCATGCAGCCGGTTCCCAGGTTTAGCCACGCTGCGTGATTGTTTCAGGCCGGCTGGGTGTGTCCCATCCATGCAGTTTCAGCTCGTCTCCGGGGCGGTTAAATATAGCCCAGGCCCGAGAAAGGAGCAGAACTGGTTTGTGTCAGGTTTCCTGGAGGAATGTGAAATGCCTACATTTCAGACCCAGTACTGACTCACAGGTACAAAATCAGTGCAGGGCTCTGCAGCAGACCCACAGCACTGACCGGAATCAAGTCTAAAACCTGTTTGCACCATTCTGTTCCACTCTGACACAGGTTTGGTAAAATGCTTTCAGTAGGTTAGAAAGAGTTTACAGATCACTTAGGAAAGCACAAGAGGTACAACAAACAAATTCTGAAACATCCATCGACAGCCCTACACCAGCAAATCACTGCATACAGTGGTGACAACGTTCATTTCATTTGTTTAGCAATCTTTTAGACAAAGCAACGCACATTTTCGAGGAAGCAGGGTCAGAGAGCCCCGGGATCAGATGCGGGTTAAGGGCCTTGCTCATGAGCCCAATGGTGACATAGTGACATCACGCTGCCGACACTGGAATTTGAGACGACAACCTTCCGATCACGGAAACAACACTCTGACCTGCTGGATCACACACCACTCCCCCTTGACCAACTTGACCAACAAAGACATTTATATGGAATATAATTGAGGGATTAGTTTTTTTAGAAACTAAAAGTATGGATAGCATTGAATATTGATGTCATGGACGAGCAGCATGGCATTTCCTGGGCGAGAGAGGAGCAATTACCTGTGCAGTGGAGCCCCTGGGTAATCAAACCCCACATGAAGTTGGCACAGAACTCACACCACTGCGGTCCTTGGAATGTGTGTACCTGTAGCACAGGAAAACATGCAATCATTAACCAACTCAATCAGCCATCAAGACACTTGATCAGTGTCTTCCGTGATAGACAAGCTGCAGAACCCAGCTGGGAAGAAAGCAGCAGAAAATGTCCACCTCAGATCCAAGAAAACATCACAACTCCAGCTCTCCACAGTGGCACTACAGTTCTCTAAGTACCTACCCTTTCCAAGAAAATACTGAATTACAATGAACAGAATCAAATGACTGAAAAAGCAACACAGTTACGACTGCTGTCCAACCCATAAAAAAAATATTCTCCTTTTAATTATATCCCCTTCAGTGCAACTATTTCAACATTCATTGCATCACATGTCCTGGTAAAGATAAGCACATCCATGATTGACAAGAGCCTCACAAATGGGTTTTGTACTGGTATGCAAGTAGGCTGAGGCGTGGTTTACACACGTTAAAGCATGAATTGTCAGAGGGGTACTTTGTGTTTCGGCTTGAGCCTGGGAAAAAAAGAAAATCTGCTGGTAAATGTAATGATGGCTCTGTTGTTTTGCCAGTGTGGGAGTCCATGTAGGGCGTTGTCAGCCGAGGCACCAACAACGGTGGCATTTTCCCAGGCTGGGAAAGAAAAACCTTGTCAGTGAAGCGAGTTTCATGGTTCGTAAGTGTGCGATAGGTCAGTAGGGACTTTGCACTATAAAAACATCTGCGAATAAGACAAATTACAGGATTTAGAGAATTCTGTGAGGTACTGTTGAAAAGTTAATTTCTGTTATCGCACACAAACAAAGATTTGTGGACAAGCTCAGACACAGAACAATGGGCTTATGTTGTGATGATGTCGTAATAATGTTGTAGAAATGTTAGACCCAGCTACACTTTCTTACTTACTTATTGTCTGAATAACACATCACCACTAATAATTTTTAATGAGAAAAAAAAAACGTGAACAGAGGCCCACTCTCCGCCCGCATGAATCTTATCACCTTCAGGGATTCTCCCTGCAGGTCACGCCACCAGGGACATGCCCAGACACAAGCCAACCTGTGGCCTCCAAAAACAGCGCTGAAATGTAAACACAGCAAATCGGAAAAAGGCCCGACTTAGTACACGAGGCCCTGGCGAAGCGTTGCCTTCCTTCCGTAAATGGTGAGAGTGCGACACGAAAGTGACCGAAACCCAGAAGGAACAATGGAAAGAATGCGTGGAGGACAGCAGGAGGGAGTATGAGGATGCCAGTACCACCTCTCACGTAGAAAACACGCATTAACATGCGGGGGTGGGGGGGCAAGGAGGGCAACCCTTTTGCAACAGCTGATCCCATCAGAGACGCCCGTCACTCGCCGTAAAGTAAACACGGCTGTATGGAGGTTCTCTGCACGTCTGCAAATCCTGATGAGTACCTACCGCCACATTGACACTGAAATCTGTGGCAGTTAGTCGTCATGCTTAGGAACCAAAGCAACGTTTCCCAGCAACCCCCTCCTCTGTCCTAAAACATGGAACCTATGGCAAATTCCTGAAAGCCCCATCCAAGTACCAAAGAACAGAGGGCCTCCACCCCAAGTACTTAAGGCTCAACAAGGCTCAACACTACTCATAGTACTCAGATGTTATTCAAAGTACTTGGCTGGAGAATGAATGATGCATGTACAGTGCAGGCCTGGGAGCAGGTAGTGTTCACAACATGTGCTAGATGAATTTCCTTTTAAAAAAACTGCAGCTTACCTTGAAATTATGGCCCTTTTCGTAGGCACGGCTCCTCTCGTTCTCCGCCAACAAGCGGGGCGAGGTGAGCTTGGGGCAGGCAAGGATCTTGAAGGGCTTCCAGAATAATGTGTGGCTACTCAGCTTTAGCCCTAGTGTGAGGGCCAGGATCTGCTGCCGAGTGTAGCCCCGCTTGGGGTTGTGCCGCACCAGGTCCATATCGGACCTGGGGCCCTCCAGGGCTGACGGTTCTGGCTTCCGCAGCGAGTCCATGTCCTCGGCCACGTGCACTTGGAGAGGAGGCGCCTTGGACAGGAGCTGCACTCCAGCTCAGCAGCTACTCTCTGCAGCGATGACCTGGGCCGACTGGCAGGCAGGAGGGAGTCCGTGTATCTGAAAGTAGCAGTGCGGGGGTGCACTGGGGGGCGGGAGTGTGCCTCACACAATAGGTCCCATTCACACTTAGACAAGAAGAACACGAAGGGGAGTTTTTTTTGGGGGGGGGGGCTGTCAGGGCTAATCCACATGGCTCAAGAGTCTCCTAAAGCAGAATTGATTTGGCTGTCAGACACCAAACAAAAACAAAGTCCTGCCTTCGGCCTGCTGCAGCCCCCCACCCCCACCAATACAAAAACGCTACAGACCACCCCCTCTCCTGACTACTGGAATCTAGAGCCTTGCTATTTGAAGCCTGTTGAATACAATAATGACCTCACATTCCTCCCTGGTCTGCTACATCTGAATGGGTTACCTGAGCTCACCCTGTCTGGGCCCCCATTCTCGAGACGGCCACCTAGCACCTAGGTACCCCCCACCCATCCCCCCAGATCTACAGCATGGCACAGAGGGGGGACATAACACCCACTAGAAAGGTAGCTCCATTGGCAGCCCAGCAATGCCTGGAACCCCCCCCCCCCCCCCAAGGAGCAGCAGATGGCTGTCTCTGCCTCGGACAGCACAACAACATCTCCTCTCACCAGCGGCCGGCAGCCTCGTGGCTCCCTGAAAGCTCGGACCCTACAGCAGAAGTGATTGCACCAGTGGGTGGCAGGAGGTGGAGCCTGAAACGCTATAACTCAAAAACCAGGGCTATGAACAAAATAAAAGCAGCGTAATGAATCACTGGGGTGTAATAGCCACAGGCTGTCTGATCAGTTGAGGTATTCTCCACAAATGTCTTCCATTCACTTGAACAATGGGAGCTGTACATACAATGCAGAGATTTTATTACAGGATAAAAATACCAAAATAGCAATGAAAAACAGAATTATTTCAAAGCGGTCGTTTAACCAAATATATCCCCTGCTACTCAGTGCAGTGACTACACCAGCATGGGGGCCATATTCCCAGCTCTACCTAAACAACAAGGAGGTGCTGAATTTCAGGGGAGGACCCTTCACAGCCCTAAATGCCAGCTGACCGGCCCGATCTGGTCCGCACACCTGGGCTCACAGGACAATGGGGGCAGGACAGCAAGCAATTGAGGGCCTCCCCCATCCAATAGCCAACCAGGGGAGCAGGGTGGGGGGACACAAAAGGGGACAGAGGGGGCAGCCAGGGAAAGGAGTGTGAGAAAGGCATGAGCTCTTTGTTCCTGAGCAGATGGCTCCTTGTGTTCCGCAGGAGCAGGAAGACGAGTACAAAAGCTGCACCCCACCCCCCCAAAAAAGGACTTCTCTCCAGTTGGTTCCTTTCAGGCTTTTTTTTCATCATCCCAATTTAATGGGGCTGCACTGGGTTCTGTACTGACATGGCGCCATTTAGCTGAGAGAAGCACGTGATATGACCGGATACTGAGCATGCCCGGACAGCCAAGGGACGCCAAGGCAGAGCGTGCCAGAAACCGGGCAACATCTTGGACACGCTCTGCAGGAGCCAATCAAAGATCGCCCACATACTGCTGCTGTTTACACTGAAGCAGCGTGACATGTTAAATATGCCTGTGTTATCATAACAGAGCCGGGTCGCTGCGCTCTAGGGCCTCAGCAGTATGAACACAGCAGTCTCTGATACTGATACAGATTCCAAGGAGCTAAATATTCAGATAATATCACCTACATCATTTTATATGGTGCAGACACCGTAGTTTCGCTTAAACAGTGCTTTAGTGGTATGGTTTTGTCAAACTTAAAATAACATAAACAATCAGTTTTGTATAGGATAATATTTATGTTCCCTGGCAGTCAATAAAAACACTTTTATCTTATGTCATATTTGGCGTTCGATTATGTTTTTTCCTTCGCTTGGATGTTTTCATTATAGTTACTTATTAATAATAAAATTAATTATTTTAAAAAAATTATTTGATGTTAATTTAATTGAATACCATACTGACTTTTTCAGACATCAGTACTTCTTTACATATGTGGGGAGGGGAGCGAAAGAAGCCGTGACACGAATGATAATCACTCACTGAGGGAAATGAACGAATCAATGAACGAATGTACAAAAACCATGAATCATTTATGAGCAACACAAATATAATGTCTTATGATGTAAAAGGTAGCGAAGGTAGACTTTAAACATTTAGTGAGTGGATTTCTGACACTGGCGGACTCACATATGTCTAGCTGCTGTAAATAAAAGTAAAAATGTATTCCAGGGTCTATCCTGTATATAACTACACACTCATCAGCCCTAAACTCACCATTTTCTCCAGTGAGACTGCCCCTCTTGTAATCATGATCAGAACCAGGTTTATTGGGCAAGTATGTTCACACACCCAGGAAATATGTTGCTGGTTATCAATGGAGCTTATACATGCAGTACACAGGTCACCATGCAGAGCAGGGCTGCCAACTCTCACACACCTGGTGTAACACTCATGCTTTCAGAATCTTACGCACATGTAAGAAACCTTAGGGCAAATCTATATTATTCCATTATAAACCTAACATTAGCTACATCAAAGTGTTGGGTACATTGCAAACCCTACTGACTGTTTTCAAGGTAATAAAACTGTTACATACGTGCATGTGCAGACTTGTCTCAAATTTAAAATCTCACGCCAGCCAGCTGACCAAAGTTGGAAAACACTGACAGAGTTAAGACAAGACAAGACAATTGTCACATGCATTCTACTTGATATACAAAACAATTCAATAAATACAGTGAGAACAAGTGGGTACAGAAAATGGATGGATGGATAGATGGACAGATGGATGGATGGATGGATGGATGGATAGATGGATGGATGATAGGGGTATTGCTTATTGGGGGGGTGACAACACAACTGAGCTGAGGCAACTGGATCAGCTGCCCATATGAGTGACGTTTGTAGGAAGAAAATGTTCTTGTGCTTGTTTGTTTTGGCACCCAGTGATCTGTATCTGCTGCAGGGGAGAACTTCAAAGAGGCTCTGGGTGTGAGAGTTTTGTGATGATTTTCCCTGCCTATTTCCTGATTATGGAAGAATACAGAAGCGTGAGCAGGTCAACATCAATGTTTTCTGCAGACTTGACTATTCGGTCTAACCTGTCCTTGTCTTTTGAGGTGCTTGATTTTTTTACAAATGTTTAAAGATACATTATTGTTATGTTATCTGATCTGTTACAGTGGGGCATGGCTAAGGGGAGGATGATTCATGGAGCTGCTCCAACAAAAAGGGAATTTAACAAACTGAGCAGATCACAAAGGGGAAACTCGAAAATAAAGGGACCACGAGAGGTCAAAACCAGAACAGGTAATACTAACATGAACTAAATGAATTGCAAAAAAAAAAAAAACACAAACACTGGAACTTCAACTACACTGGGACAGCTAAAGCACTGATGAGTAGGAGCACAGGGAAGAGCATAGGACTAATATACACTGTGAACCCCGAGCTTTGCCATTTCATCTCTCTGTATACTTGTATATGGTGGAGATGACCATAAAGTTCACTTTGTCTTTGACAAGCAGAACAACTACAAACACGCAGAACAGATAGTACAATTACAATAAAGGATTAATGAACAGCGTGAGGGCAGGCACTTAAATCAACACAAATAACATAAAAAAGAAACAAGGTACAAGCAGCGTAACCATAAACACGGACACATAGATAAAACCATAACAGGCACTAAAGAAAACATAAAATCAGTAAATATTAAGTAAGAGGTGGGGGTGGCCTCTGGTTAGCCTTGAACTCAAGGCTAGAGGGGGTCAAACACTGAACTGCACGCTCAACCCACTGACCTGGGGAGCAGGGAAACACACTAGGGGCTGAAGGGCTATAAAACAGAGGGGGAGAGCAGGATGATGCCCTGCTGGCCAAAAGGAAACAAGACACACAGAACAGGGTACAGATGGGCACTGACCCTAACAGTTATCGACATAGCGATATAGCGGTTGAGACCGACTGCTCACTGTGTCGACCTAAGGGGGGGTCTCTCGTGGTTTCTGACAAACATCAAGGATGGAGATGCAAACTTCACCTCCATCTCGATCTGTACTTGCTGCTAAAAACATAAAAAAGCAAATCTCTTGAAAAGTGACATTCTTTTCCTGTCCATCAGCTTCATACTTTGAAGAAAAGTCAACACTGTGAGGTTGAAGTTGCTGAGGTGTGGTGTGCCTACAAGCAAAAAGAAAAAAATAGCCCTGTAGCAAAGATAGGGGTTATAATTAGCTTCCCTGGAATCTACATTGCAACCAGTTGCCTGACACGACTGACGCATACTGAAATTGGCTTTCGTATGAATGCCATGGTGATCAGGGCCCACACAATAGGCAAGGTGTGTGAACCAAGAGATCAAGGAGCAGAGCTGCTGGACAGGTATAGTCAGCCGTGATGACTGGTGTCCATGGTGACAGAGTGGAGCGACTACGCATCGCATGGATACATACTTACCTAAGCAGGACGGGGAGAAGCCCCACAGCACGTTGGTGCATCGGTTGCGCGGCCGTACCTTTGGTGCAGTGTGGCGTAGGAAGGAACAGGACAGGAAGCCAGATGCTGGGCATCAGGGTCACTGATAGAGATTTTGGACCCCATGAAAGCATATCATATTGGGCCCCCAACCCCCCAGACTAATGTAATTATTATGTTATATTTTCTAGCCCCCCTGTCATTCAACGGCCCTTGGCATCATTCTAACTCCCCCCCCCCCCCTACCCTTTATGGCATCCTTGACCATTTTTAGAGCTGGGAAAAGGTATGGGAAGGGTTAACTGAGCACAGGTCAACAAATGTTACGTGTAACACGAGGCATAATGGTACGTGCGTCTGTGAGGCCACTTACAGTGAAATACTCAGAGCTGGTGAAGCCCACCTAGACCTGCTCAGAAGCATCTATCTATTCTCCATGACCTACCACGGGGTCATGATGCATGTGTAGCTTTTCCAAGAAAGCACCGGGTACCGGGCATCCCTGGATACAGAGAACCTGCAAACTCCACACACACACACAATCATACCCACAACCTTGGAGACATGAAGACCACCAGAATATAAGACCCGAATAAAACCAAAATACTACCAATGACACAGCAAGATATAAAATGTCATGTTGAATAATAGCCCATCTGTGCCTGCACCAGTTCCCAGTAAATGCTTATCCAGTGATTCAGAGCCTACCATGGTGGGAATAGCTCTTTTCAGTACGATGACTATTCAGTTGAATTGTCTCATATGAGACCTTTTTACTAAGGCCCTCTATTGTCTTTGCCTCACATAAACAGAGACAGCAGTGCAGAGTCTCATTGTGAAAATTACAAAAGTTAATAATAAACATTGTCTAAGGCCAATTTAGAAAAATGTAAACATGCCCCCTCAGGAACAGAACAGTCTAAAATCAAAGCATCTAACATTAATTCTAGCAGGTTTCTGTGGTGCTGCATTACATATCAAATGGTATTGCCTATAGGGTTGTTTGGCCGCAGCTTTTTATGTGGTGAATTTTCTTGCCGAAATCCAAATGTACTTTATTAATGAGAAAAGTTAAAGCTGAGAGGTATGAGTTTGACAAGTACAAGTAGGTCTTGTACTTGGCTCCTTTGAATTCAGGCCTCACTGGTTAAATTCTTTCACTGAGGGTAGGGGCAGGGTGTGCATCATTTACCATCTCCTAACCAAATCAATGCTTATATACAAAAGGCATTCTATCATTTTTAGACAGATGTCCAGCTTCAGAAGCAATAACTACTGCTTCTGTTGCTGATGTATTTTCAAACTCTATGTGCTGAGCTGCACATTGCTAAGCATTTCTGACCATTTTGAACCATTCAGCTGGAAATCAGAAAAGTGATACTGAATAATTTAGCATCATCCGATGACTGGTATATTATATACAAAAGTTTTCATTATTAATGCAACAACCCTCTTCTGTCTATTCTTGGTCAGCATCTGGCCATGTGTTTGAGTTACTGTTCTCATTAAAATTACTCCTTTACCCATAACTGAGGTGTTTTTTTTTGGTTTCTACAATGTACAGTCTGGGGGCTGTTTTTTTATTCTCCTCCTCTCTCCTCATGTAAATCAGTTTATCTCTGTTCTTCTAATATCCCCCCTGACTTTCTGACCTGTCTGCCCCCTATAATGTGATGTTTGTGTACATGTATGGTCGGGTTGATGGCCATTATTTCCCTGGTACTTGTGACTAGTGACATGGTGTATTGCATCAGCAATAAAGGGTTTTTCCATCCATCCAGCTTCTGGGATAGAAAAAGTAAAAAGTCATAGAAGAAGTTGGAATGGAAATAGATGTTGGATGCTAGATGATTATCGGAGTTTTCCAAAAATCTACTTGTGCTGGAAGGCAGTGACCAAAATTATACCGATTTATGTTCCTATTTTGTACTTCTTGAGGACTTTACACTGGCTTCCCGAACCACCTCCACCTAGCTCCTTGTATTTATGAAGCTTGCATGTTCTTCCTGAGAATGCATGCACTCCAGTCTCCTCCCAAACACATGCGGTTTAAGTGAAATTGTATCTCTAACTATTTTTTCCTGTCATGGACGGGTATCATATCCTGATAGTACCCAGGCTTGTGCCCCGTGGCTAATCACGTTAACTTTCAAATTAATTGTTCACGGGCTCCACCATGTGGACAGTTATGGGACAATACCACAACGCAAATGATATCATTTCATTCTCAAACTTGGAAACCTGAAATGAGATTTTGGAATGCACTGACGCCTCATACCCCCAGCGTTCTGAGTTCAAACAGAGCCCCCGCCTTGCCTGTTCTGTTTCACTCCAAAGACGTGGTTAAATTTACCATTGTGTGTGTGTGTGTGTGGTCGCGTATGTAATGCATTGTGGGGAGCAAATTAACCCACAATGGGATAAAAACTATTATGACGTTGTGGGGGCATTTTTATCCCAATAAAGGGAGCTCAAATTTATAAAAATCTGTGAATGCAAAAAACTAAAAATGACCAAAGTCTTGTACTTTATTTAGTTACTTATTGCTAAGCTTGTCGCAGTTGGAATTAGGATTTTGCTCATAGAAATGAAGAGTCCCCAAAAAGATTAAAAACACCCTGTGTGTTTGTTTGTGCGTGCACGCCCCTTGATGAAGTGGCACTGTGCGACCTCTTACTTAATATTTACTGTGCGACAGAAGACGTGTGGATTTGCGTTACTCAGGATAACGACGTTTGGTTTGCAAACTACCCCAAGGCTGTCAACTTTGGTCAGCCGGCTGGCGTGACAAGTCCGCACACGCATTTACACCTATGTGACAGTTTTATTACCTTGTAAATAGAAGGGTTTGCAAACTACCCCAACGCTTTTGATGCAGCTAATTTTAGGTTTATAATGCAATACTATAAATTTGCCGTAAGATTTCTTGCGCGAGCGTGAGAATCCGAAAGCGTGAGTGTCACGCCGGATGCGTGAGAGTTGGCAGCCCTGCTACCCCAACGCTTCTGTAGTGTTGTAGCTAGTTTGAAGTTTATAATGGACTGGTTACTAGACCTAAAGATACGTAAGCTATTCTAAAAACGTTCAAGCAGTTACAATACTTCAGTGGTGACAAGTGATTAAATATCTCTCTTCCAAGCTGGTCACACTAGATGTCTCTTTCCATGGTCAGACACTCCAGCTTCTTCTGGGGGATCCGTAGACGTTACCCTAGCTGTTACCCGTTCTTTCCGGCTTTCGCACTCACTGATCACACCACCCACCCCATACGCACCAAAACATGAGCAGACACTGCGCATGTTCGCCTGATATTATGTCACGTGACGACAGGTCATATGACAATTCTTTAAGCATGTATCTCGAGTTTGTGTGCTGTTTGGGCCATTGAGGAAGGGGACGCCGTTGTTAATAGAGTGTTTGCTGGGTCAGTATATATTTAAAAAAAAAAAACCGATTAATTCAATTGTGTCATTATTAAATATGGATAACTCAATTCAGTGTTGTGCTTTGTTGAAATAACTGCGCGCTAGCAATGCATTGGAATCGCTGCATCCTCAAGGATTATAGTACTGCTGTGCATACAGTTATCGCAGGAGAGCATTTGCTGATTAATTCTTGGGTGTTTTTTTTTTTAGCGCAGCGACGTTGGCGTTATCTAGCGAAAAGGAATGCAGTTATCGCCAGGGTGCCTAGCTTAACACTTCTTTCTTGAAAAATAATACAAATTTGTTCACTCATGTATTTTCTTACACAACACTGGTTTATTCCCAGACGTGCTCTCAGTCACCCCTGCTATCAGAAGCTATATTTTGATATCCGATAAGTCTAACTGCTTGTATTTTCTGTTATTCAGTCCTTCAGTTCAAACTCCACAAGATGCTGAAGGAAACACTTTGTCTCGTTTTTCTCTGGAGCCTCGTCGATCTGGGTTTATCCACTGGCTGTTCCAGTTTTTTCTGTCGAAGATCTCGAAGGGCAAGCAACCTTCAGGGACCCGACCCGGGAAAACCTCTATTTCTATCGCCGTACATAGAGCAGGGAAACATCGAGGAAGGTGAGTTCTCTACATTAATAGTGAACGGCAAGAAAGTGGTGACTCCTGCGTCCTTCAGTCAAACTGAATACTGGCACTTTCCCCCTACATCTGTCTTTTATATTGCAACATAAGTATCAAAGTTCCTTTGTGTTTTGGTCATTTCAAGGAAGTGAAATGTCTAAACAAAGGAGGTTTTTTAATGTATTGTCAGCATAAATGTTTAGTATGACAGGAAAGCGGTCTTCTCTGAAATGAGTAGATCTGATGTATGGAGTACAAAAAACTGAACACTAGCCCCCTAATTAGTAAAACAACACTTTTGGGTGACATTTTGTTGTGAAAGGCACTATATAAAAATAAGTTAATTTGAATTGGCAGTGTGTAGGACTAGGTGAAATCGTAAGAATAGTTCATTCTGCATACATGTGACATAGTTCTGTGGCACTTTTATCCAAGCCAGGAAACTCAGTCTTGTGGGACCTCTACCTGGAGCCAATGTTAAGAGTTACTCCGGGTACCTCACAGTGAACAAGACCTACAACAGCAATCTGTTCTTCTGGTTCTTTCCTGCACAGGTAAATTCGACTGTTGCCCTACACCAGTGTTTTCCAATCCGGTCCTCGGGGACCCTCAGTCCATATTTTTGCTCCTTCCCAGCTCGCTGTCAGACAGTCTACATTTTTTGCTTGGACTGTCTGGGGGTCCCCAAGGACCAGGTTAGGAAACGCTGATCTGCACAGAGGTCATGTACAGTACCTATGTGACTTCATCTGCTGATCGCTGGGCAGGACTTCGGTTTAATAGAAATTGAAGGAAATTGCACATGGAGTTTGTGTCTGCTGGAAATCTTAGCATTGAGTGCCACAGTAAGCGTGACTGTGCTTCATTGGTTTCAATGAGCCTGTAAATTAAACTCACAAATGGGTTTTAAGGACCTTGTTCTGCAGGCCTGCCTGTTTTGGAGCACTTGCAGTTTTCACAGCTTTTCCCCCTCCCAGGTAACTGCTTGGTTTTTAAGTACTTTGGAGGGGCGTTTAGCTGATTTGGTCTAGATGGTGATTGCTGGAATCATGTGATTATGGGACTGAATGCTGTAAAAGCTTGTAATTTGCTGTCCCTTTACAGCTTAGTGCTGGGCAGGACTTTTGAAGAACTTTTCTGACGGCAGCCTTTCATACTTTTCTGTGTGTGTGTGTGTGTGTGTGTGTGTGTGTGTGTGTGTGTGTGATTACTTTTCCTCAGGTGCTGCCTGAAGGTGCCCCAGTCCTGCTATGGCTGCAGGGAGGGCCAGGGGGCAGCTCTATGTTCGGGCTTTTCGTTGAGCATGGACCGTACGTTGTGTACCAGAACCTGACAGGTAAACATCCTTTCTGCAAATGGATCGATTTCGGGTGATGGGGACACTGTCCAGTGACTGACAGTTTCCGCGGTACCTTCCATTTTGGCAGTTGGGCTCCGGAGTTATCCATGGACGTCCCGATACTCCATCCTGTACATCGACAATCCAGTGAGTCGCTCCACCCCTATGATCCCTCAACACTCTGATAACTGGGCCGTCTGAGGCAAGACTCCCGACAGGCTCCTTAGGCTCAAGTGTCCCCCTGTATATGTCAGGAATGGTTTGTCCCGTTCTGGCGTCTGTGTGTCTGTGATTTACACCCCCCTTCCCACCAGACCAATTCATCTACTGCTTCTGTATAACCCTTGGGGGTTGAACTTTTGCTCTAGGCTGACTGAAGTATTAATTTTGAAATAAATATAAGACATGGCCATCAGTCCATTCCAGTGTGAAGACCCCAGTCATATCGTGGGCATACACCAGCTGCTGCTTAATCTTCACTGTTTTATCTTTTTTCCTGTTCCTTCCAGGTAGGCACAGGCTTTAGCTTTTGCGATGACGATGCAGGCTATGCGCGTAATCAGGACGACGTGGCACGAGACCTATACAGGTAGGAGATGGCAGGGTGAGACAGGTCACACGATGCTGGCTTATTTATCCTGCTGTTTTGTTGTTGATGGTAGAAGTCTCTCTCTCACTCTTCCTCTCTCTCTCACTGCGGGATTGTGGGTAATCGTCTCCCATGCTCGGTCTCAGTCGGCGTCCCTCACTCTCTCTCTCTCTCTCTGTCTCCCCCCCCCCTCCCTCCCTAGTGCCCTCACTCAGTTCTTCCAGATCTTCAGCGAGTTCCAGCCCAATGACTTTTACGCTACCGGGGAGGTGTGTCCTGAGAACGGGACGCCCTGCCAAAATACATAATATAACAAATAGTTTTTGGTTTGCTTCAAGATCATTCATTGCAATGTGTTTCGTTATATGTTTTTTTTTAATATTTACGCTTCCTTGTTTCTTCAGTCATATGCAGGCAAGTATGTTCCTGCAATTGGATATTACATCCACCAAAACAACCCCTTGGGCAAGGTGAAGATCAACTTCAAGGGCATCGCCATTGGCGATGGCCTGTGTGACCCGGAAGTGGTGCGTGTCGTGTCCTCCGCTTGTCCTCCTTTGTGTGACCGGTGTGCCGGTAGCGCTGGCCTCCTCTCCAGGGAAAGGGGAGGGGGTTTATGTAGCTCTGTGCTCATTTACTTGATTCGCTGAGTGGGAGCCCGAACTTTGGGGGTGCACCAACCCCCCCTCCATGATCTTGATGCCCCCCCCCCATTCCATGCCCTCCTCTAACCATCAGATGCTAGGAGGCTATGCTGACTTCCTGTACCAGACGGGCATGGTGGATGAGCAGCAGAAGCAGCACGTACAGGAGCAGACAGACATTGGTGTGCAGCTTATCAAGAGCCAGAAATGGCTGGAGGCTTTCTTGGTGAGACACACACACACACACATACACACACACGCACACACAGGCTTCCTAACCCTAGTAGAAGGTCATATTCTTCCAAAGCAGATGAAGCTTTAGATGAAGCTCAGGTTGCTTTGGACAAAAGTGTCACTAAAATAAAGTATATGTGGTAAATGAAGTCATAAAATGTTATTTTTGTAGGAACATCTTCACAACGTCTGTTATCAGACCTAGACATGAACCTCTTTGGATTTCACCCCCCACAGATCCTAAACCCAGTATATATGCACTCCAACAGTCTATTTGTTGGGATATTTTTTTTCTTGGGTCCCCCCACGTTTCAGTATGAAACTGGCATGCTTCCCCTCTCTCAACGCAGGTATTTGACAGCTTGCTGAATGGAGACATGACCCCCTACCCCTCCTTCTTCCAGAACGTCACTGGCTGCACCAATTACTACAACTACCTTCAGTGTGAGGTACCTATGGTTTGCAGCCTTATGAAATCTATAGGATTTTTTTTTTCTTGATGATAAACATTTTTTTTTTTGTTTGCTTCCTACACAAATCCAGCTCACCCAGCAGTAATGGAAAGGTGACCTTTTGTTTTGCGGATTTCGTTTGTGTGCCACAGGAGCCTGAGGACCAGGAGTACTTCGCTCGTTTCGTGACACTCCCGCAGGTGAGGGCCGCCATCCACGTGGGGAACCTCACCTTCAACGACGGCTCCCGCGTGGAGAAGTACCTGCAGGAGGATGTCATGAAGTCCATCAAACCGTGGCTGGCCGTCCTCATGGATAACTATAGGGTGAGCGCTAGACATGCGCAGCCATCATACCGGGGTTCTGCATGGCTCGCCAGTTAGGCTGCTGCTCTGCTCTTTGCGGAAGTGTAAATGCTGATTTTGGAACCTCAGAGCTTTGAGGGAATGGTTACGCAATGGCTGATCCTGGGCAAACTCGGGTGGTGATTTGCAAGGGCGGGCAGAAGCAGGCAGACTGGTTGGTACTGGCTGGTATTTTTAAGGAACAGAGTTATTCCACATTCATATCATGTGAAAAAGTAATTAAATGGTAAATGGACTGCATTTATAGAGCGCATTTCTACTCCAACGAGTACACAAAGTGCTTTACAAGTCATGCCTCACATTCTCCCATCCACACATCGGTGGTGGAGGCTACCATACAAGGCACCAGCCTGCACACCGGGAGCATTTTGGGGTTCAGTGTCTTGCTCAAGGACACTTCGATGGGGTCAGGAGGCTCAAACCTGCAACCCACCGTTTGCCGATAGCACTACCTCCTGCACCACCATCGCCAATTACCGCTGATTTCCTCTTATTGTATATCTGCTGCACCTAATGGTTTCAGATCTTCAGGCAGAATGTAACATTAGACAGAGGGAACCGTAATAAACACCCAGCATATTTTTAAAGTCGTTTATTTAAGGAACAGGATTATCCCACTCATGTCCCCCCATGTGGGAAAAAAAAATCCATATCCTCTTCCTGATTTCCTTATTTCATATTTATCACATGGAATAGTTCCAGATTGTCACTATCCCCTGGTAGAGATTTCTCCATGTCGCCCACCTCCTCTCTTTCTCGTGCTCCGTTTTAGAGCAAACTGATCTCACTGGTTCGGTGGAATCCCAGAGCCTTAGAAATGCCTTTCTAACCTCATAATAGGCTGATAAAGGAATTTTCTTTTTATGAGTGATTGCTGCGTGCAGTCACTCTTCTGGTCCTGGGGGGTCAAAGTGCAGTGCAGTTTGTAGATTTTCCTGCATTGACACATCTTAATTCCTTAAGTATCAGGTTTGTTTGTAGGTGTGTTTTTGCAGGGAAATCGGCAAAGTGTGTTGGATTATGAGTTAATGGATGGATGACTTTTATTTTGCCGTTGTTTAGTTTACAAATAACTAAAGTGGTATCACATAAGAGGTATGCAAGTTGACTTTGTACCTTAAATAAAACAGTTAAAAAATGTTAGATGTTTGCTCATCTGCCCTTTGTTTAGCATTGCATTTTTTCTAAAAATCTGAAACTGTTCAGTGAGACAAACAGAATTGATAGAATTGGCATAGGTTTCAGATCCTCCTGCACCCTGTATGGGAAAAGTAATTGGAAGAAGGATGGATGGTTACCGATAAATCATGGCGATTTTGTGTTGAGAGCGTGCAAAAGCCGCAGTTGCAGACATTAAACCTCGACCAATCCACCGGGCTGAGAAAAGGGCAGGATGGCGAATGTGCGATCCTGATTGGCCGCTGACAAGTCTACTTCCTGTCCTGCAGGTGCTCATCTACAGCGGGCAGCTGGATGTCATTGTGGCGACGCCCCTCACCGAGCGCTTCCTGCCCACCGTGGCCTGGAAGGGGGCTGAGGAGTACAGTAAGGCCGAGCGTCTCAGCTGGAGGATCCAGCCCAAGGACCGGGAGGTGGCCGGCTACGTGCGCCAAGTGGGAGAGTTCTTCCAGGTGGGGACCAGCGGCTCAACAGTGTTACACAGCCGCAGAGGGGCCTGTGTCTATGGTTTCTGGTAATGTCACATTCTGGATGCCATGTTCCACAGCAGCTAATGCAAGCGACTTCTCAAGTGATTTCATTGTCGCAGACAAATTTTCGGTGTCAGAATAAAATCATGAGAGCTTTGCTATATTTGTGGTTAAGGCTTCTGTCATCTGTCGTTTGCTGTAAGGTGGTCAGGATAGCTGTCGTAATCTTTTTTTTTGACATGATATTCTGAATAAATCCGAATTAAGTGTTTAATATTAATCATAGGTCATTAGTCTTAGCTCATGCAAATCGTGACATGCACGTTGTCAACAACCAATAGATGAGCGGTCTCTAGCACCAAACAAGAAGCAGCAGTGTATGTACAAGATCTCAGGTAGGGTAGATGTGGAGCATTCCATTTGTACAGGAAAAAACTAAAATTTTGAATTCCTTGTTAACTGGTACATCCTGGTTCAACTGGTACATCCCAAAAGGTCTGAATTCTCACTCAGAAAGTCACAGGAACTTCTGCAGGCCGGACCCCCAGAATTCAAGATGGCTGTGCCCTTCATCAACAGAAATGAAAACTAGTTATATACGGTCTTTTAGCACTTATGTCTGATTTATGTCTCGTTAAGTCTCACAGTACTGTCCAACCTCTGTCTGTGGACATATCGGTACGGTTTTTTTGTATCCACAAAATACCACGTACTGCATTATCAACTGGTATTGCGAACGATAGCTAACAATGTACCTGGAAGTGGTATTACTGAATAGCTTGCTATTCACGCAACCGGGGTTGTGTCCATATTCTCTTATCTCTCGCTGTTTTATCACAGCAAAGAATTACAGACACAAGCAGCTGTAGCCAAAAGCTGTTTCTGTTCCTGTTCCATTGTTCAATAGGTTTTCTCTTCCTGAAAATTTACACAGGAGCATGATGGGAAATAATTTCAAAAGGAATCTAGTTGCAGTCTTGCAAATAGTTGACCTTGCAAGTTCCCCAGTCTTTGCAATGTCTCTGAATAATGACACATTGAAAAACCTCTGAATAATGACACATTGAAAAACCTCTGAATAATGACACATTGTCTTTATATGTGAAAGGGTCTTTAAAAAGTCTTTTCAGAGGT
>JAODKF010000147.1:18883422-18894387 GCA_026779585.1 Mormyrus proboscirostris | reverse complement strand
ATGTGTTCAGAGATGTTCTTCTGCATACCTTGGCTGTAATGAATGGTTATTTCAGTTACTTTTGTCTTTCTATCAGCTTGAACCAGCTTGGCCATTCTTCTCTGACCTTCTGCCGTCAAGTCATTTTCACCCAGAAAGCCACTACTGGCTGAATGTTTTTTTTTTTTTTTTTTTTACTTTTTCAGCCTATTCTCTGTAAACCCTAGAGATGGTTGTGTGTGAAAATCCCTGTAGATCACCAGTTTCTGAAATACTCATACCAGCCTGTCTGGCACCAACAATCATGCTGTGTTCAAAGTCACTTAAAACACCTTTCTTCCCTGTTCTGGCACTTGAGGTGAACAAGTGCATCTCCTCACCAATATCTGCATGATTTTATATATTGTGCTGCTGACATATGATTGGCTGATTAGATGTTTGCTTCAATGAGCAGTTGAACAGGTGTACCTAATAAAGTGGCCAGTGAGTGTACATTTACTTATCAAGAATGTACTAATAAAGACCTTTTTACTGTGCACAAGTACTAATGACACCTGTCATCAAGCAGCGAAGAAAATTTAGCTACTTGTCAGTATTAATAGGCTATATTGTTATTTTTAGAGGTTTGCTGTATAAAAAAGTCTTTTGTGTGCTAAAGGTGAGTGATCGAAGTGTATAATTTTATTACACATTCCTACACTTTAAAGGAAGTGGATTTCAACGATGAAATGGTATTTGTGTGTACATATTCTATTTTAAAACATTCATTTGGTTAGGATTGCCATTTCTACTCGGCGGTTTTTCCTATGAACAACTCCGTACAAGATAATGCTGATCAATATTAGGAAGGTCATCTCCTATAATATACGATGGGTTTAAGTAGGAAAAGCATATTGGGCAGAAAGTGTATTTTTTTTTTTCTTATGGGAATCAGTGCTTTTGAAAAAGACAGGGCAGGCTGTGGCTTAGACCACACCAGACAAGTGAGGTAAACCAACATATTATTTTGTCATTTCGCAGCGTCTAGACGGTCTCAGAAGTTGGTTGTTTTCTGTGAAGTGCTATTTGGGGCGCTGGCTAGTTGCAGCGAGTCCCGGTCAGCTGCAGGGCGCCCTAACCTGGAGGCTGAATCTGTAACCAAAAGTGGAGCCCGAGCAGCAAAGACGAGCATGTGGTCCAGCGGACGCTACGCTGGTGCAGCCGCTGCCATTGCCGCCGTGAGTATGTGCCCGCTGGGGTCTCATGACGGGCCAGCTTTAGCCATGGTTATTTATAATCCTACAACACACACACTACTGTGTTGCGAAACATGAAGTCCTCGTGCATTACTGATATATTCCACTGACCCTCTACAGCAGCATTATCGAGTCAGACCTGCACTTAGACCAAACGTCACTGTGCGGTATCGATGGACCTATCTGATGATCCACCGGATCGCTGGTTTTCAACCCCGTCCTCATCCGAGTCAGTCCGTATTTTCGTTCTGTCCTACCAGCTGCACGCATAACTTTATGTCGACTAATTATAAAGATTTAATTATAATTAGCTGACAAGCAAAATCTAATGTTTATTTCAAAATTGGACTGGTTTGAGAGGGGGAGGGTGATAGATTCGGTTTGAGATTAATTTGCCAGAGTTGTCCTGGTGTGGCATGAAGTCCTAGCGTATCTGTATGGTCCTGCCGAAATATTTGTCAAAAATGGGCGAGCCCCTGTAGATGTACGTTTCCCGTGCAGTAGAACATTGGCCAAAGAAGGTCCTGCTGTAGAAGATAGCTCATGTGGGACTGGTGTTCTGAAAATCAGTTCTCCATAAAAAAACTAGCATGCGGCCTCTCTGGGTCATGTTATAAAACAAGTGCTTTATTTCCATACTGTACTGTAGCTGCAAGTTTCACGTCTGTACAAATGCAACAGAAATGCAATGACAGGTGACAGAAATGGATCGAGGCATTAACAAACACATTAATGTACAAAGTTATGCAAACATATAAATTCATAGTTCATTATGCATAATCATCAATAAACATGCCCTATTAGCGGAAATGAGTTCTGACGTACGTTTTAAAGTAACAAGTGCTATATGCAAACAATATTTACAAATGTACCAATCGTTTACTCCTTTCGAAAAGAAAGGTGGTTGCATTAGGCATAAGAGATTACAAAACAAGTATGAGATTCTATACAGTATTTATAGTTTTACATTTAAAACGACACTTTGCACACAGGTCGTCTTCTACCTCGCACGTACACGCATACACACAGAGAGACAGACAGACACACTGCTGTTTTCCAAGACAGCTTGCACATCATCGATGTGAAACGTAACAATGATCATGTATTATTTGCAAGGTCTACCGTAAAAATTTCCAGTTGATGGTGAGTAGAGGCACAGCATGTTTTATATGTATGGTGATTACATCAAAACAATTCGTTTTTACCCAGAAAAGGGCAGGAAAATCCCGATTTTTCGAAACACAAAAGAACTAGTAAGGAAACCAATTGTAATGAGTTCCATACCAAGCTTAAAAAAGAAAATCAGTTTGCTCCTGAAAACACCAAAATGAAGCAGGCTGTTTATGCAAAAAAAAAAAGGCCCATGAACACTACATACAGAGCGTGCTGAGGTGTAGCTCGCTCTCCGACCAGAAGGGTAAGAGTCAACCTCCACCCAATCGCCGAGAAGCCGGCGACGCGCCCGCCCGCCGGAGCGACAGACGGGGTAAAGACGCGGTTCCAGTTCGCGATACTATCGGCTGTCTTCACAGTGTGCAAAATTGGACAATTCAAGCTACCGAGGGAAACAAAACAAGGAAGCATTTTTAAAGAGCAACGGGAAGGACAAAGGCATACAACAGTGACATCTGGTGGAATTATTAAAGCTCGAGAAGCAACTCACTCCCAGGAAAAAAAACACCAAGTCCTGATGTGAACTTTCTCTTCTTCTCCGAAACACACACACACACACGCACGCACGCGCGCGCGCACATACACACCTGACATGGTCCGTATCTCTTTTACATGGTAACACACAGACACCCTTGGCCTCGCTCACTCAAAAAGAAGTGCATCTCTTGCTGGTGCAGGAAAATCACGAAGTTATCACTGAGATTTTTTCAAATATGGCTCTTTCAGCTCCCTGGAGTCACAGGGGGCAAAGTGCATAGACCCATGCGTGACGATTACCCATCTTCACATCACTGCCAAGCGATCGATCGTACAGGGCTGTTCAATGGGTGTCATAATGCGACAAAATCAGGGAACACAAAGGGATTATATATATACAGTATATGCTGGTTTCAGTGGGTGACCTGCTCTGGAAAAACAACCATCTAGAAAATGTCCAAGCAGATATTTGGGTTAAACATGTGCATATGTATATACTTTGAATTCTAGACTGCTCTCACTTTCAGAAAATTCCAGAAAACCTGAAGAGATTATTCCTATAAGAAATTTTAGGAAGTAGTTCTTCAACCTGGTCCCAGTGCTTGAAATGGGGAAAACAATATACAGATGCCAGTAACGGGAGAGGCGTGGGTACGTAAGAAATGTCCCCGGTACTGACTAGAAAAACTAAGCTGATGTCCCAGTGAGTATCGGCCCACTTCATGCGCTGCCTGGTCCTCTGGAGCTCCGCAGAGGGTCCGAGATGGCAGCCGGTTTCTCGGAAACCTGGAGGGCTGTCTTAATGAGATGTTTTTCAAACGAAACACTTTTTTCCTCTGTCGTCTTCTCTGAAGCTGGACAGAGGTTTGAGAATGAGACAGTACACAGTCACGCTACTCGTGTCCACCAATGGGTGTACTGTTCACACTCAGTCGCAACGCTCTAGCACACTACCACGTTAATAACGCTCACCGACCCGGCTGCCAGATGCGTCTCTTTATGGGACGTTCTGGTGATCGGGGATGAGTTTTGTACTAACTGACTAAATCCAGAACTGCCTTTGCGAAAGGCTCAGTTAGGTGCCGTCTTATCAAAACTAATACGGACTGAAGTCCTGTTTCAATCTTTTGATCTTTTGAATAATACTGCTGCTCTTTGTAGAAAATGGCTTTTCTCTGGCAAACGGGTGATGGCTTCACTCCCTTGTGGCTTCACTTAATGCTCTACACCAATGGCAAAAGATCTGCGTGAAGGACGCCCGGCCTGCGTCACTGGACCGAAGAAGCTGGTAAGCAGGGTCCCTAGAATGTTCCAATTCCAAATCCCCTCACGGCTCCCCACCAGGCTTGGGTTGGTCCTAGCAGTAGGTAGCAGTAAGAGCGTGAGCTGGCAGGCAGACACACAAACGCCGTCCATCCACAGCGCTGCTGGCATGAGGGAATGGCTTGGGCACTCGGGCTGGACCTAAAGGTACGAGTGTGGCTGAAGGCGCGATAGGCTCCCTGCATCTCCAGCCCAGAGCGAGGCCGCGGCTACGGGAACAAGTTCCTACAGCGATTATGGCTTCAATACTGAACGCTCCTCAGAGCTCGAAGAACGTCTGGACAATCCTTTTAAAAGGCATCCCTGCAAAAGGGAAGGTGGCTTTATTACTTTGACTTCACAGAGGAAAAACCATCTGATCCCCAGATCCTTAGATTTAAGGCAGGACTTATTGATTACATGCTCCAGTTATAGCTGGAGCATTCGGAGTATGACTTTTGGACACAATTGTCATATTGCATAAGCGCTTCTTTAGGGTAAATGTCATAATACTGCCTAGACAGTAATATTTTAGAGTGGGACACTCTGGAAGATGAGGGAGTAATGTAGGAGTCACGGAAGCTAAGTTTGGGGTTCAGGGTCCCACTGCAACAGGTCAGCTAGCTCTAGGAGCTTACTGCCCCCAACAATCTCTTGTATTTGTACCAGAAGCAGGAACTCTTTGTATGATTCCCCCCTCCCGGTTAATAGTGCATGAATGGCAATTCTCCCATTCAGCTTTGTAAAAAATAGAAAACTGACAGGCTACATAAGATGCACGAATGAGATAAAAGTCCATAAAAGAAAATGTTAGGAGTTCTACAGGAGATCCCGCAGGTTGGCGCTGTGGCCAGGGATGGGTAGAGGTCGGGGAGGGGCAGGAGGGCCAGTCTTTAGTGGATGGGGTTGATGTCCACGTGGTGGTTGAGCGGGCCCAGCGCGGCGCCCCCTCCAGGCGCCGTGGAGGAGGTGGTGATGGTGTTGTGCTGGATGACTTGCTGCTGGGAGCACGCGGGGGCGGGACTTCCTGCAGGGCTGCTCTCCGGACCTGGGGGGGAGGGGGGTGGAGTAGTGGGCCAATGAGGGACTGGACCTTGCGAGACCGTGCTCTTGGAGCATCCGCAGAGTATAAGCGACCAGTTACATGTGCGCACAAAAAAACCCCGCAGCACCCTCTCCACACCATCCAGAAGCAGGCCATATATTTATATAACTGTGTAACCTGAGGGGGGGGCAGGTGCTGATTTTAGCAGGAGGCTGAGGGCAGAGGGACTGTCTGTCTTGCTTCACTTCATCCCTGTCAGATGAAATATGGCGACGTGTCTGTTCCCCCCCCCGGAACCCTACTCTAGCCTCCGCACACCTATACCCGTGGCCCAGATTTACTTATTTCTCCTCCCACCAAAAATTGGCCTTTTCAAATTTCATGTTGTCCCTCTGCCTAGTCCATCCTGTCCCAGCCCGGACAGGGAGGCCCCTGTGCAGTCGCTCCTGTTTTCCTTTCTGTTCTTAAACACGCTGGTTTTGCCCCGCAACAACTCGTCAGTTTTACTTGCCTGAGTCATTCATCACAAAGCAAATAAATGATGTAATGCTACATTTCGCCAAAATTCCAGTGATCTCACCACTACCTACATCTCTTTCGTCTTCTCCATGTGTAAGGGTCGTACTTTGCTGTCTTTTATACTATAGAAATAAAAGTAACATTACAGTACTTGAAGTAGTCATCAGTCACATATATTAAAACGAGTAGTATTTTGCTCACAATGTAATTAGTTAAGAGTAATATCTATAGCACACGATCCGTCATCAGTGAAGGAGGCAAATGTTTTTTTAGTACACTGCCGATGACATCATCACAGCCGTTTCTCATTGGGAGTGACCTGGGAGGGTGGAGTTTACCACTGCTCCAATGGAAAAGGCATCGGGAACTGGGAGAGTGAGCATGTTTTTCCCCATTCTCGATGGGAACGAGGCGTTTATTGCCAGCAGTGCCCGCGTCGGAGGGCCTGTCTGTGAGGTTAGCTCACTTTCCCAGCGGCCAGGCCAGTCTGCGAGCCAGCTTGGAGGAGAAGAAACTGGGCTTTTCTCCTGACAGAGGCTGAACATGGGCTCTTTGCTGCTCAGAGATGTCAGATTAGTTTTAGCTGCCCTAGGAGTTGCTGCAGTTTCATTCTTATTATAGCTAATAGGCTAATACTGGCGGTGAAGGTTTTTTTTTGTGGTCCATAAATGTGTTCTGACAGATAAACGTTTGGTACGCATGGGGTCTCACCCCTCCGAGCTTGTGAGTTTGGACAACACCCCCCCACCCACCAACACCTGACCCCCCACACCCGGGTACTCACTGAGATAGCCCTGCGACTCCTTCTGTCTGGCTGTGACGGGACAGTCCTTGTGTGTCAGCAGGAGCTGCTTCAGCTGTGTGACTTCGTTCTTTAGCATGGTGACCTCGTTCTGGGGTGAGACGGACATGTAGGATCAGCAAAACCGGCAATGTGGCAAACGACGATTTGGGGTAACAATAATCACCGTTACACCTTCATGTGTACCTTCTCAGGGCAGTGTCAGTAGCCATCTGTGTAACTGCTGGGTTTCTGTGACATAATCACCTACCATAGTACAACTGGAGTACTCTAACATTACACAAGCTCATTCGCTGTCACTCTAACCCAGTGTTTCTCAACCTGGACCTCGGGGACCCCCAGAAAGTCCATGTGTTTGCTCCCATCCAGCTCCCAACGCACCTGTACCAGGTATTCATTGTTATTGAGCGTGTGGTGCTGAGGTTCTCGCAGCATAAGGAAGATCTCGCCCTAACCTCTTAAATTTCAACTAAAAAGCGCAAGAATCGACACGATATAGTTAAGGCAATTACAGGCGTCACGTTTAACGGGACGAGTCATCTGCAAGGCGGCCCCTACTGAACACCAAAGCTTTTTTGGGTGACATAACATCAATTAAAATGTAATTGTCAGTGCGTGGTGTCTATGTGATGACTGGCACTTTTTCCATGACTCCTTGCTGCCAAGAGTGGTGGGATTTCAGAAAAGCGAGCCGGTACAGAGTGCCGTTTGGGGAGGGCCAGGCAGCACAGGTGCACCTCTTTGTGCCTCCGGTGGCTCCGGGTGGACAAACAGACATCTCTTATTGTCTGCCCTCCACATCCAAACTGACTCCGGATTCAGCACAGATCTCCAGCCTACAGTCTGGCAAAGCTCATGTGTGACCGGTTTAATAATTAACTTTATGTAATAAATGTAAACATTGGAATCACACTCCCCAAACCCTTGGGCCTCTCTGCACTCGATGTAAAAGCATAAATGTTGAGCGTTCATGCGTTAAGATATTAATTTTTGCTTTGCACTTGGCACTGATGAACAGTAAGCTACACTTCATTTATGATTTCATTTGAGGGCGTAAACCGCAAGGGGCAGGTGACCTTTCTTAGGTTCTCCGCCTTCTGCTAGACATCAACTACCTCGGCAAAGCCTCCTGTTCCAGGTTGTGCACCGAAAAGACGAAAAACCACCGTAATTCATTGTTACATATAAACACTGTGTGGATGTATCTCATCATTTAGGTATCGGCGAAATGTGACCAACTCTGGGAGCAGGGAAAAGATGAGACCAACATGCTGATTAAACGATCAAATTTGTGACTTTCATTGGTCACCCAGGTGACCCGCAATTTAAAACCTGTTTAACGGCTATGCGTCAGGTCCATGTCTGTGCAGCTGCTCAGATGACACCAGGGGCTCTACCTGGAGCTGCATGTTGGTCTGTGTGAGCTCCTCCGCCTTCTTCTCCAGCGACATCACCCACACTTTCCTCTTCTGCCGGCAGCGGGTGGCTGCCGCTCGGTTCCTCTCCAGAAACTTCCGCCGGCGCTCATCTGGGTCCTCGTCCACCACCCGCCTGCGTCTGCCACCACTGGGGGGCTGCTGCAGGGTCTGCGTGGGCTGCATCTGCTGTGCAGCCGGGGACAGCTGCAACATAGTGGGGGATGGGGGGGTGTGTGGTTCAGACGCGCGCCACCATCAAAAGCCCCCGCAACGACCAACCGCCAGGCCCCCGCCCCACCCGCAACCGCACTGGCACCCGGGTCGCCCCTGGCTGGCAGCCAATGAGATGTCTGCGTCCTCCGCTGCGCCCCTCCCCCACTCGGCTGGCAGTCATCTGGACGGCGCAGCCCAGCATCGGGCCCCTCTGCGACACTTCCCTGTCTGGAAGGAGCCTTAAAAACAACACACCCACAGAGGAGGCCTCCACTGCCTGCATAACTCAGCAGTGGCATGGCTCAAAAGCTGACTGATTTACTGGCGTCCCCGCCTTATTAAAGAGGTGTCAGGACGGCGCTTTCCAGCCCCCGCTCAGGTGCATGGACACAGGCCCCTAAGGAGAGGGAGCGCGTTTTAAAAAAAAAAAAAAAAAAAACACTGGGAACATAAAAACTTAATACTGGCAACACTTAAGAAAACGTAAAATGTCATGTTTATGGTTCAGCCCATTTCAGAGGGCCGGGGAAAACGGCGCAGCTTTGATGGTTCCCATTGACCTGTTGCCAACAGACGTTGCATCCTTGAGTTACAGGATCAGGTTCTAGACTTTGACTTGGTCTTCAGGCCTTATTATAGGTCTTTATATGTATTTGGTCAGATAATATTTATAGGCTGTCCATGTGCAGCATGGCAGTATGTATAAATATCTGTGAGACATAACAGTGTCTCTGCCTCAGTATCAGTCTTGTAATCAAATGGTTTTGGTGTAGAATTCAGTCTTCCCTACAGTCTTGAATATGGTCTTGATTACAGTCTTGAGTATAATCTTGAATACATCCTTTATTATGGTTCTGAATACTGTCTTGAATCATGAATGCAGTCTTGAATATGGTCTTGACTATAATCTTGAATATGGTCTTGAATATAGTTTTGACTGCGATCTTGAACAGTCTTGATGGTGACCATTGGTCTTTTCAGACAGTTCCATCTCAACCTTATTGCTGTACTTCCGTACTGCTTTACATCCCGGCAAAAGCACGTGGAAATTCTCATGGGTCAAGACCGCAGTAGGTGTGGACTGAGGAAAATACACACGCCTAATCAAAACAAGACCCAAAAGTGCCAACCTCAATTGTAGAACATGACTCCAACATGTAAATCCAGAGAGCGGGCAAGTGCCATGAGCTAACAGTTACTGTCTGGTTGAACATGCCTCCTATTGGCTAGTATATTGGGATAAACCTGGAAGTGGCGCCCAATGATCCCAGCTACCATGGCTTTCAAGGCCCACTTCACCCAGCTAAACCACGTCTGCAGCGGGGTTAACACGTACCTGTGAGGGCACCCCGGAGTGGAGCGGGCCGTGTGGAGAGCTCTGGTGGTGTCCTGGGTGAAGGTGGGGTGGTGGTGCGTGGTGGTGGGTGTGCGGCTGCTGGGCGTGGCCATGCTGGTGATGCGGGTGGTGGTGGTAGGCGTGGGGTGGGGCTGCCAGGTGTTGGTGTGGGTGCGAGTGCAGGTGGTGGTGGTGGCCGGCTGCTTCCTGCTGTGATGGCATCATCTCCATCATGTGACCCATGGCGTTCATGTTGCCGTTGGCGATGGGGTCCGGGTGGTGCGTCAGGGTGGCTTTCAGCCTCTGTGAGGGGAGGGAGAGGAAAAGGGGAGGCCATCTTTATCCCAAATGAGGAAGAGCCTGCCCACCTTCTTGGCAATGGCTCAGTCGGTCCATCTGATCCTGGAGCCAGGATATCCGCCGCGGTGGACGGACGTTCTCACACTTCACAGAGAACGACTCGATAAAAAGACCAGGGTTCAAGGGTTCCGGTCGCCACCACAACTCAGCACCTTCCTGTCTGGCCCTCCCCGGGCCGGGTCGGGCTGGGCTGGAGTCATGCCCAAGCTAAGCGACTCCGGTTGGGGTTTGGACGGCCTCCTGCACCTGGCCGGCTCTGCGCTGGAGGCGGGCTGTGTTGACACTACGGCCCGTTTTGTTTGCTTAACTGTGTGGTCTACTTAACGAGCGCTCCCGGCCCATCAAACGAGCTACGCGGGCCGACACAAGGTGCACTTGTTTTCGATGCTCCTGCCGCACCAGTCCAGGCCGGCTTTCGTGTCCCCTGTGGTCGGCCATAGAGAAAACAAACATAATCATCAGCAAACATAAGGAAGTGCCAACGCGGGGCCGGCGGCCCGAGCCACCAAAAGCACATCCCAGTAAAAGCGCTCAAGCCGAATAAACGCGTCTACACGCACTTCAGCGAGTTGCGGAGAGCGTTGACTTTTAAGGATGACTTCTTCATGGCTCTACAAGCTTCAGCCATATGGCTCCTGTAGCTCAATAAGTAGAGTGCTGTACTAACGACGCAAAGGTTGTGGGCTCAAATCTCAAGAAACACAGATTATACATAATGCACCTGATATTGATCACTGAATTTGTGTGAATGTCTATTCGAGATGGGACTGGCATCCCTACTTCTGTGTCCCCTTGCTTACTGGGATAGCGTGACCCTCTCGTGGATAATCTATTGTGGGAGATAGATGGATGATGCATAATGAAGCATAGTTATGTTTAGCAGGTTAAATTATTTTATTACAATTTATGCAACCATATTACCTGAAGGGGCACTAAAAGCTCCTTAGATGGAAGTGGGATACAATCTCAGTTAGTCTTCAGCTAAGTGCAATTCTCAATGGTCTGTAATTTTGTTAACTTCAGAAATTAATATAAAGCCGAGACATTTGGTTCCATACAGTCATTTCCATTTCTCTGAAGTTTTGTTATTTTTAAGGGGTGGGTGG
>JAODKF010000147.1:18871162-18883322 GCA_026779585.1 Mormyrus proboscirostris | reverse complement strand
GGGGGCGGTCAATTAGCCTCGAGGCGGAATGAGGCAACAGGTCCTGGCTCCACCTGCTGGACAGAGCTCTGGGAGTGTGGGCGGTGCCACCCGACCTGTCAGCGGGGCATCCAGACATTTCCTGTTGGGTCTGTTCTGGGTGGAAAATGGGCTTTGGCTTGTCTGGGAGGGATCGCTGCGGCTCCCTGAGGCTGATGCAGCCAATGAGGAAGGGTCTGTAATGGTGTGCGGCCAATCAGCTTCTGAATCATGTGAATCAGCTCCAGATTTAGAGATGTAGATTTAGAGATGTGTCTGGGTGTTACTGGACTCATCCTTCACTTCTTGTAATATCATTTTGCTTACAGGATACTCAGATTAATGAGGGCACCGATAGACTTGAGATATTTGGTATTAGTAGCACCTCACATTATTACAGCAAAGGTCAGTTAGAGTTATTTTACTGATTAACTGTAACTGCTGTAACATATCCACTGCCTTTGAGCCCCAGAAGACTTTTTTTTCCCTCAAAACAAACACCTAAAACAATCTTATTATGCATTAATCTTGTTAACATTCTGCATGTAAGTAAAGCAGTAAGCATGTGAGTGGCTTAGCCCATGGTTGCTCACTCTCCTGCTTATGCTCTTTCTCACCAGTCTTTCCCATCTCGCCCCCCCACCGCCCCGGGTTTCTCCCACACTCACAGCTGCTGTCAGTCGGTATCGCCCCGTGTCGGGGGCTCCACGGCTCTAACAAGCTGAGCATTCATAACCCCCCCGGGGGGAGCGCAGGCCAGCTGGCCGGGATATAAAAACCCCAAACCCTCGCCCCCCACCCCTCCAGCCCGGCATTGAGACCGGCAACCCCCACCGCCTGCCCCCCCAAGCCCACCTTCACGAAACGGGTCCCCTGCTCAATCAGTCCCCAGCCTGGAGCCACATCTGCACCACCGCCTGCTGAGCATCCAAGAGTTTGCCTCCCCCTTCCTCTAGGGGGCAGCAGATAGCAATGTGTTTAATGGTGGGGAGTAGCTGCGTGTGTTTCTCCTTAATGATGTCTGGACAGAATGATCAACTCCTTGCCATGCAGGGCACTCAAGGCCGAGGGGGACTGTCGCCACACAGGCGATTCAGCCGAGCACTTGGTCTAGAGGTGATGAGGGACACAGGGAGGCATCGCTAGACCTAATGGTCCAAGGTGACATGTCCCCCCAGTCCATCCCCCATCAAAGCAGCTCCAAGATGGGAGATCTTTCCGGGAAGACCTCCACAACAGCTGGGTTCCACCCCAACGGTCACCCTAAACGTCCCGTGTACAAGACTGAATGAGTATAAAAACCCAGTTCTGTGACCAAACAAAAAATTTAACTGAACAAGCTGATCATCATTAGGGAATCAAATTAACTGATTTTCAGCCTCTGGAACAGACACAAGTTAGCAGTTTGTTCAGACTATTCATCAAAACTAGCATTAAACTGATTATTGTTTGCTAAGCGGTAGTTTCATTGCAAGGGGAGAACTGTTCCATAATCAGTGTGTGGCTTAGTGGGCTAAGCTTGTGTGGCTGTAATCAGAGGGTCGCCAGTTCAAACCCAGCCTCAGCATGTCCTTAAGCAAGGCCCTTAACCCCCAGCTCCCAGGGTGCTGCTACGGGTGGCAAAAGACAATTTCCCCACCGGGATCAGTATCCATTATTATTTAGTATTTTATCTGTCTCAATTTTTAATTTTTGTTGCAGAAATTCTCCTTCACACGGCAGCAGACTTTCAGTCAAGAGAGAAACATCCCCCAGTTTGTAACATGCACACTTGAATATCCTTCAGCAATTGGCTGTCTGTCATCATGCTGACGATGCGGCCTGTGTGAGAACCAACCGCTGCCCCAGCAAGCTTATCTCCCTCTGGCCCACCAGACACCCCCCACCCCAACCCATTCCCACAGAGAGGGCTGGAATTCACCCGTCCGGCGCTGTCTAAGAGCGCATTAACGAGCCTCTAGCGGGCAGGAGAGGCGTCTGGACCTCTGCCAGGCCCAAGGTGGGGTGAAGGAATGGGAGTGGGGGAGACGATCAATCGACATCCCCCCCTCTCTTGGTGGAGTCTGCCAGCCAGCCAGCATTTCAGTCATTTGTCAGGCGGCTTGCTAACCATTCAGCTGGTGAGCCTGTCTCTGTTTATTAATTCAAATACTCTGCCCTCCTTTCTACAGGCACCCCCTTGATGTCTCTCCACAGGTAGGAGAGGTGCTCAGGGAGGGGGGGGGGATAAGAGCATCGTCATGCAGAACTTTGCCATCACACAGACGCATCGCCATGTTTGATGTCCGGCGGGCATCCTGGTTAACTAGAATACATCATCCGGAGACTGAGGGACAGTGATATCATAATAAAGAACAACAGCTACGAGCCCAGGCTGTGCAGACAGCCAATGACTACAAGCAGGACATGTGGCAGCTGGTAACCAATCAGACGGTGGGTACTGGTACCAGAACCAGTGACATTTCAGGCCGCAGACTAAAGTCTGGCCGTGAAAGAGAGGAGACTTTTTCATTCCGCAATAAGCTGTCTTTATTCCTGCCGCTTTAGGAGACCGCCAATGACGCAAACGGGGTGTCGATCGGCGGGCGGGAGGCTTTTCCCAACTCAGATGATGATGAGTTTCGCAAAACCACCGTGTGCGTGTTGACGGGACGCAGGCTCATCACAGGGGCCAGCCGCCCTGACCTCTAACGAAACGAGCCATCCTCTAATTGCTCCGGCGTGGAAAACAATCATTACGGGCCGCGAGTCAGGACGCCGGTACGGGAGGTGCTCGGAGCCAAAGCAGTTGGGTTTAATCCCGAAGCGGCAATCCCTGCTTAGACACCAAATGTGGTAGAGGGACGTCTTCTAGGGACCCATATGAGAATGCTGGGAATCCTTCATCACTGTTCACCATGTCTTACGCCGGCCACGTGGCCTGAACCCACACTTTGGCGATAAACTCGACACAACCAGCTCAAGCACATGTCTGAATAATTGAAGTCTCGAAGTTTTCAGTGACAATGCGACAGAATGTTACAGGAGTCAATGAAAAACACATCTGCATGCTGGCGGCACAGCTGGCTGGTGATGGAGAACATCTCCGTGTGAACGGGGCGGACTTTGTGGTAAGCTTTTTCAGGGGAGCATGTTACAAACCGCCAGTTTGGATTGGAGGCCACAGAGTACTGAGCATGTGTCCATCTGCATTTTCAACGTGCGTGAGTGCGTGTGAGTGTGTGCACGTGGTGCATGTGTGTGTGTGTGTGCATGAGTGTGTGTCTATGTACGTGTGGCGAGTGTATGTGCACGTGTCTGCGTGAGCGTGTGTGGTGCATGCGTGGTGTGTGCGTTTGTGTGTGCGTGTGTACATGGTGCGTGTGTGTGTGTGTGTGCATGAGTGTGTGTCTATGTACGTGTGGCGAGTGCATGTGCACGTGTCTGCGTGAGCATGTGTGGTGCATGCATGGTGCATGCGTGGTGCGTGCGTTTGTGTGTGCGTGTGTGTGTGTGTGCATATGGAGAGTATAATGGCCAAATAAATCAAGGTAGTAACTTTCCTGGCAGTGATGTTTGTGGGTGAGGGTCCCCATCTGCTGCGAGGGAGCAAGGCTCTCATTACACCCCCTCTCCCAATCCTGAGAGGCTCTCATTTACCCCCCCCCCCCCAAGAAAGCCATACCCGCGGCTCAATGCTCCCCTTTAACCCACTTTATTAGATTTTCCTCTCGCCTCGAGAGGCCGTAACCCATAACTGAAAGCTCACTCCCACCCCCCCCCCCCCAGCCCACAAGGGGCGGGGGGGGGTGGCTGTTAAACTGTTTTTTTTTTTTCAGGAACACCGACCTGCTCTGAGACCTGTATTGTTTCCCCGGGCCGTTCTTGAATCTGCAGCAGTTCTGCCGAGCCAGATTCCCCAATACCGCTCTATGGAAACATCTCAGCGTTCCCAGCCCAGGGGAGTCCGGTGCCTATTCTGCCCCACCTCCCCTGACGCTCCCTGACAGCTAAGCGGATGGGCTCTGGGCCTGGACCAGAACCGAGGCCATCCTGGCAATGAGTAACAGAGACATCAGCGCATCTGGAGGTGATGGATAGGAGCACAGACAGTACAGACAGGACGAGCACAGCAGGAGTCAACAGACAACAACAGCAACTTGATGTCACCCAAGAGACTTTTCCTATGGTCATGTTATGACGGTCCTGAGACTGAGGGGTAGGTGGGGAAAACCCCATGACACATCAGGACGGGTAAAGTTATACGTAGCTGAGTGGTTGCCCACGATGCCCAGGCACTACTTAGACCTGGAGATGACAAGGAGGGATACCATGACAACCCACAGACACACCCCCACAGGACTGAGTCATTGGCGAAGGAGGGTCCCTTTTTATGGGTCCCCACTGTTCAATTTCCTGAGTAAGTGACCTATGAATGATAGCTCCAGTGGCCTATCAATGACAAGCATCCTGAGGGGGACAGGACCTGGGTGCCTACCCATGACCATCCACAAGGGCTAAAATAGGTACAAATACCTCAGTGTAGAGTACTCCTATACCACAACTAGGCATCCAAAGGACTGCTGAGGTGCCTGCAGCAATCAGGCCCTTGACTGTGCATATGCAGTCCCCACTTTCAGTAAGACCAGACGAGTTGCATATGCACTGATCACAAACATAAGCAAAGATCTCAAGCTCGAAAGAGCACCACGTCCCCCCCAATCACACATCCACTACAATCTCCTATTGGTCACTCAGGGTGAGACATGCATGTCAGCACTTTCAGACCAGGAATCAGGATCTATGGCAGTTAGAAACACGCAACCTCCACCGTGGACCAGAACATCCACAAGGCAGAGCACAAGTTTCCCCATGTACTGCAGAGGTAGGTGTTTCTGTTTCTGGTCTAGCTAAAGTTCACAGTCTCTGGGGCTTGATTTCTCCCTGGGTTGCATCACCTACCCGGCCTAATAGCCAATCAGCTCTCTGAATTCGGACTCTCAGCTGGGGGGAAAAAAACCCCTCATTTTCTGTTTATTGTTTCTGTAGGTGTCCTGAGTGATTTGAACAATAAAAGTGCAGAAAAGTAATCAACCATAAATTTACAGTAGAAATTGCAGATTTATTTTGTCTGAAAGAGAGGTCCAGACAAGACCATAACCTGGATTTCGGAAGTTTCCAGGAATCAAATGGACTATTGTTAGAAACATAAACTGTCTTTGTGGTAATGCACGTTTTGATTACTTAATCTTTTTGTGATGGTATCACTTTCTAAGATGAGATTTTCCTTCAAGAATTCACCTTTTCCCTTATGTGAAGAAGCCCACATCTAGTGCGAGCCAAGAATTATGTCATCAGATGAATGGGAGCCAGCGTTCGAACCGGCAGCATTTTAGTGCATGAATATATAGCATCTCACCAAAGAATATTTCAACACCTACTCTCAATCCAAGCAGTACAGTTATCATTCCTAGTAACAATGTAAACAACAGATAATTACTAATGTAAAAAAAAAATCACACAGTCCAGGTCGCAAACTCGCTTCGCCTCGATAAAGGGCTCGTTTAGGCTTTGGACTTCGAAATACAGCCCAACGTCCAGATGAGAGACAAAAAAAATGGTGCAATAGCGTTCCCCCCAAAATGGGGGGTCGGCCGGAATGCCGGCAGCTCTTTGAGATCCTATCCGACTCAGATTTCCGAGCTCGGTCGTCATGAAGTTGGCGCAGCCGGGAGTATTTTCTTAAACGTGATAAGGGGGAGGGGAGCCTGCAAGACTCGGCAGAGATAAGTCAGGGGGCCCCTTATCGTGGAAAGCGAATGTAAGCGATGGGAAACAAGGCTCTATCTCCACCTACATGTAGCAATAGAGGGGCGGCGTTTCTACAAGAGGGAGCACAACCCTCAGAGATTAATGCAGGCATGCCCATGATTACGGCCTCCGGCCTACTGCTCATCCTCACAAGGGTTCTGTTGAACGGCAAGGTGCAGGATTCCCTCATGATGTCAACCATGTTTGTCCATGTGCCATACTTGAGACGAACCCCCCCCATGTAGGTGGGTAGGCATGTGATTTGTATGAGTTTGGCCCTTTTTATTAGTGACCCCGAAATCCTCTGTAGGTCTTCCCAAAAAAAAAAAAAAAAAAAATGGAAAACAGCACTTTCCATTGGTCCTGGGCTCAGAGGGGGATCCCAGTGAGGGAGTGCAGTGCTCCTCAGCTCATTAAGTATTTACACCAGAGACAGTGTGCAGAGAAGCTACATCTCTCCATAAAATCAATTAGCACCATTGCACGTCACAGAACCCACCCCCACCCCACGTCCAACAGGAAGCCGACCTTGCCGTGGTGACCCCTCTCTGTGCCCCGTGGCCCGGGCGGGCAGCTCATGCTGCCATCTGGGCCGAAAAGCAAAGAAGCCCCCACCCCTATGCGTGGGAGTGTGGGGTTACGCGGGGAAAGCTCCTGCATGCAGATAGGCGATGTGAGCGGGTAACGTGATTAGGGTTGGCTGAGACACATGGGACTGTTCACCGCCCTGTCATCCGATAGCGCGGCGGTAATTACGGTGCGGCGGCGGTGGCGGGGGGGGGGGGGATATCGGAGACCTGCCGGACGTTCATGAATCCATGGCCGTGAATAATGCAATTAAAGCCTTCCTCTTCCCTCCAGTCTCCAGATTTCCTCCATACAGACCATAATCCTTTGCTTTAATGTCAGGTCGCTATGCATGTGCTATTTCCTTTACAACACTGGGATTCGAACTAAGAAAATGCAATTCGTAATTCCGTACGTCACCCTGGAGCATTCCCGGAGAGCTGTCTGCCTTGGGATGAAAGGAACTGAAGTATATTTGGCAACAGATACTTGCAGAGAGTATTTTCTCTGTTTTTACACACATATATATTTCTGAGAAACTCAGGCAGCTTCCTGGGGGCTCGGTGAGGTGGGGTTAACCCAGGCTGCTGCCCCCCCTGCATGGGACCTGTGAGACCCTGATCCCAGCCTCAGCTACACCAGCACTGAAGCAGTTATTCCTGACAAGGTTGTCTTTTAATGGTCGCTGACAGGCAGAGAACCCTTGACTTGCTGCAAGACAGCAACGGATTTCACCCTGCTGACACCCAGAATGATGCAACTAGGCACTAACCTGGAAAACAAAAGAAAATGTCTCCGACTATCATCCCTCACATTAAAACACGGAACGCTCATGAAGAGTCTAGAATACGGTATAAATCGGTCAAACTGATGAACTGATTAAACGCTCTTAATGAAGCCTTCACAGCTTACAAACTGTCAAGGTAGTAATTCTGCTGTCAGTTTCTTTCATCTCACTTGCTTTATGCAACGTGGGGCCTGAGAATCATCAGTCCAACCGCTTTATGCCTGTGTATCCAGCGCAGGGTTGAGGGGAGACTGCAGCCAATGTCAGGAAGCCCTGGGTACCAGTGCAGGCTAGGGACACCTGGGATGTTGGTCCACTGCAGGGCATTGACACCAGTCCCCCAAACCCAACCCAAAATATCCAAAAGAAAACCAGCATGACTGTGACCATGAGTTATAAACTCAACACAGAGATCTATGGACAGGGAATGAACACACAGTCGTGGGGGGTGATGTCACAGTGCGAGCCTGCAAGACACTGTGCTGCCCAAAAAAGAATTACATGTGATTCCTTTACAGATAAGGGCATCCACAGAAATACAGGTTATAGCTAGCTCATGGGAGTTTTACTTACACAAAAATGTTCTGAGGGCAGAATAATCCTTCACGTCATGTATTTCTATCGGATGTGTCCCGAAATATTTTATATAGACTTGGAGTTTGTCCTGAGGCTAACTATAAGCTCATGGAAGTTTTACCTACACAAAAATATTCTGCGGACAGAAGGAAAAATGACTGGATTAGGGAGCTAACCAATCAGATTGGAGAGGAGGTAGGTCCAAGTAACTAAAGGAGGCAGGAACAACCAATTAGGTGTCTTAGTCCCACCTCCTCTAGTTGCTTGGACCCACCGCCTCTAGAATCTGATTGGTTATCTCCCTAATCCAGTCTTTTTTCCTTCTGTCCGCAGAATATTTTTGTGTAGGTAAAACTTCCATGAGCTTATAGTTAGCCTCAGGACAAACTCCAAGTCTATATAAAATATTTCGGGACACATCCGATAGAAATACATGACGTGAAGGATTATTTGTGATAAACATACATACGTATACACGGCTGGTAAGAAATGCTTTGCTATCCCTACGATTTTTTTGTTTGCTTAAAAAAAGCCTCAACAAAGGGAGACAGTACTATTTACGAAGAGGTTAACCAGAGCAGATGCTTCCCGTAGACGAGCTGAAGGAGGAGCAGTGATCTGAAGCCAGGAGAGAGGGAGTAGGAGCTCAGGGGCGGGGAGGCGCACATCTCCTCGCAAAGGAGAAAGGCAGCTGGATCTGGGATCAGATACGATTACCCCCTGTGACCTCAGAGTCAGATGCACCGCCACACACACATGCGTGTTTGTGTATGTGTGTGTGTGTGTGTGTGTGTTTGTGTGCATGGATCCAGGGGGACAGACTGAGAGAAACCCACCTGGCAGAAACAATAACCTCCAAAAAATGCTTGTGTTTTGCGTGTGTTACAGCTACCCGTCCCCCCCCCCCCTCAACAGCTTTCTGCACAGAGGCAAACTCAGAAAGGCTCAGTCACATAAATGGGGAGAGGAAGAAGACTCCGTCTGCAGGTGGGGGGAGCAGCTTCAGAGTCCATGCTCATGACGTGGGTTAAAAACAGAGAAAAGGGGAACTGAGCTGTGGTGAGAAGTGGCAGTTCACTAATTACGTTCCATATAATCAAAGCACCAAAACACTTAAAGCTATGCAAAGAGAGGACCTGGGTGAGACATGCAAACAGCCTGCAGAGAATCACGCTAAACCGCTAAGCAGAGAGCAAGAGGTTTCATACTTCAGAGAAAAAGAGATGCATGGGATCACACAAACCTGCCCTGACACGAGGTGATTACTTTGACTGTCAGAAAGGGCAGTCCTGCTGGAAGATGACCCCCCTCCCCCTGGCACATAGTGAGTTTGAACAATGATTTGCCGACTGAGACAGGAGACTGGCACCATCTCGCACACCGCCTGGCTCTTTACGGACCCACCAGAAAGGGGGGGGCTGTTTCTGTAAGGGGGTGGGTAACAGTAGCACAGCTACCCGCCTTGTCCGCACCGCAGGTGCCCCGCCCGCCCTGCCCCGTCGGGATGAGGTAATCAGACGCTCGTTCCAGCTTGCGCCGGACAAGTGTGAACAAGTCGCAGGTCCCAGGGAGCACGTTCTGTACATTAAGATACACATCAGGCTCTCTACGGGACGGCCCCCGCCTGCCACATAACGGCCCCTTTATTCACCCTGCCCCCCCCAACGATCTGGCTCTGTGCCGGCCCATCCAGACCTGGCTTCCATTCAGTACCAAGCAATGAAAAGCCCACGGCGGGACGGGCTCCGGTGAGGAGTCCAGCAGGCGTGTGCGTGTCCATGAGTCAGCAAGCTCCACGACTCACCATCTTGGCCTCTGAGTGGATGCCGGGGACATGGGGGGAGGAGCAAGAGTTGTTGTGGGCAGGGCCTTGCATCGCCATCATGCTGGAGCTCATGGACATCTGTCTCTCCATCTGAAGCGGTCAAGGTGAGACACAGGGGCGATCAGCACACGAACCGGCAGAGTCCACACCTCCACAAAGGTGCCCTCAATGGGGTGTGGGAGTCTGTCTGTAGTTATGCAGTTTGGCGCAAAGGGGGCCTCTTCTCCGTTTCTATGACCTCGATTTCACACATCATCCCTGTGGCTTCCCCGCATGGTTTGGTTCTCAGTAGTTTAAATGGTGAGTCAAAGAGAAACTAACACAGGAAGACACCCGCAGCCAGAATACATCTCCAATGGCCTAATAATAACTGTGGCTGATGGAACCCACGACCTGCACCGCAGCCGACTGTGTGCTCCAGAGGCGCTCGCTCGATGGCTGGTGGAGCCTGCGTGTAGCATGGCGTGAGAAAGGTGTAGGGCAAATCAAGCAGGTGCAAAAATATTCCCTGACTGAAACCTGGCAGAGTTTGTGTGGCTCTGAAGCCATGGAGACCAGAGCAAGGTAGTGAAGCGTTAGCTTCCATCATACAGGCTGGGGGCCACCATCCGCAGAGAGGTTGGGGCCCCGCGATACTGGGCGGGAGGGGGCAATTTGTGTTAAGTGTGTTTAGCGTGAAAATACCATTGGGATCCACGGAGTCACCTCAGGAACACAGACAGCCCCACGATTTGACTGAGACTGGACATGCCAGCAAGAAAAAAAAAAAAAAAACACAGATCATCTGGCATTGCATGATGTGTGATGTCATTAAATGCCGATGGGTGGGGCCGTTCTTCACCAGGGACTCGTCCTGGCTCACAGACCCACACAGTCTGCCTCGTGGGGCCTCGGATAAGGACAAGAGGTTTTGCTTCAAGTGTACTTCAGAGTTGCTGAAAGCAGCTTTGTGCGCATGTTAATAAGGGGAAGTACAGCAACAGAGGCACCTATATTTTTTTTTATTACTGGAGGGGGGGGGGGGGTGACAAAACAGAAATAAAAGGTAAGGAGCAAAATGGTACAAAATGGCGGAGCTGCATAAGGCTGCACATGGGAGGGGGGATACTTACGGGCATGAGAACTGCAGAGGAGCCCGGCATGGTGGGGTCCGGCAGCGTCCCAGCCATGGAGGCGGGCAGCGGCTGGCGCGGCCTGTTCCTCATGTGCAGCAGCGACGACAGCGAGTTCGGCACGGGCCTGCAAGAGTGAAAAAACTTGGTCAATTAACATGCGAGGGATCTTGGGTCCTGTTGCCGGGGTTATGCGCTGTGATGCCGGCTTGGCCGCAGACTCTCGAGCTCGGTGCTAAATTAAAGGCCTTCGAGGTTCCTGTCTGGATGTGTGTGACACTTCAGCAGCGGCTGCTGACGCCACCGAGCGACAAAAGAGCGTCATGAGAGGCCAACGGGGAAGTGGACAGAGCTTTGGGAGCCTCGGGAAGGCATGTGCTGAACTCCCCCTCCCCCCCCAGCTGTGTGCTGACGTCTCCCCCAAGACTGGAGTTATCTTCTGACATGGTTCACCCTCCACATCTGCTCAGCCTTTTGACTGGGCCCCAAACTCCCATAGGAACTATGATTCCCCCCCAGTAACACACACAAACTAAAAAGGCAGACAGACAGACAGACACATGATTATATAGATGGAGAGATAGAAGTGGTATAACAGATCGCAGTTGATCCATGATCTGTACAGGTTCCCCCATGGTTCAGCGTGCAACTGGATCACGGATTAACTGCAAAGTTTAACTTCTGCTTTTTAAAGTGATAAATCTCGATGCCACAGAGGACATGCATTTAGAGCCTGAAATTCCTTTCTCACAATGGGGGACAATTCCCCCCTTATGTGAAGCACATGGGGGGTAAATATTGATTTTCAGTGGGGATGCAATAAAAAATAGTGTGAATTTGATAGCATTCGCCATGGCATTTTTAGTGCCACCCGCTTCCCATTCTCTTGACACGCGCTGTTTGAAAGGTTTTCCTGACGTTTGTTATTCTATGATCACAATAAAATAACTTGCGATCTCAAGAAAACTTTGGCTATGTTGAGATTATGAGAAAAATAAGTCAGAAAGACAGGAAAAGACAATGATGGATGTGCTCTACGAACTTCCGTATGAAGTGGTGAAAAGATAAAAACGAAGCAAGTGTGCGTTTACATAAACTGGGCATGATAAAAGTTCCTTGCTATACGTGTTCTTTAAGTTCTCTCAGTAATAAATGGAAAGCAAAATAATCCATTCCGTGACTCAAAACTGTAATACGATACAAACCAGACAGACAGAGAGTGATATAGAGATAGATACAGGTAGACTGATAGATAGATAGAAACTTAGCAATGCCAGAATGATTAGCCCCAGAGTATGTCATGATGACTGCGGGAGAATGAGGATGTTTGAATTCACATACGAGACAGATATCTCCGCTGAACTCCCCTTAATCTCTGCGTGTGACTCGACTGAGGAGGTCGATCCAAACTATCTGGCCGCAAAACCCTGCAGGCGACCGAAGTTGAGGAGAAAATCCTGGGATATGGGGGCGGCTTTGGGGGGG
>JAODKF010000147.1:18844985-18856295 GCA_026779585.1 Mormyrus proboscirostris | reverse complement strand
ATATAGTATATTTACACACTCACACACACACACATACAAACACATATATACACATATACACACATATAAGTAACATATAGATGTCATTTTTGCCACATTGCAAACCCTGATGACCGTTAACCCTCCAAAGGTTTCATCTACACAGTAGGAACACCTTAGCGACATGCTCTGCAAAATCCGTGAGGAGGAGATACTTCTCCAAGTGCTCTTTGTTTTTTTCAGTCTTAACGCGGCCAAAAGCCTGCCGCGACTCGCCTCCTGTAAACGAGCTCAGCAAAGGGGGGAGGGGGGGATTGGGTCTGCGATGGGACGTATCCCAGACACCGGGGGGTGTACTGGACAGGCCCCCCACGGGTGTTATATGCCCAGGTTTCAGGTGTGTGGGTCCTTACTGCTCACAGCCTAAGGTGATCTCCCGTCTACCTATCAGAGTGACTCCGTCAACAGCCAGGAGCATGTTTAGATGTAATCCCTGTTAATCCCCATGTTTAAAACCCAGGATATCTACAGCTGAAGGCCAAGTGCGCTAGATGCGGGGAAAAAAAACTAAAAATTATCACCCCTTTTTGTTAACCTTTCACAGATATCTCCACCCAGACTGCTGAATCTCTGACATCTGCCTAAGTAAAAAAAATAAAATAAAGAAAAAAGACACAACATAAAGCATACTCGTTACCCGCTTGACAGCGGAGGCGGAGCCCCAACGGAACCTTAGCTACTGACGGGTGACCGCCGACGTCGCCACTGCACAGTCACCGAGCCGTTCCCCCACCTGCTTGCTGTCCTCTTCCTCCTGGGCTTTGCAGAACTCCTGCTCTATGGAGCAGTCCAGGTCGGTGAAGAGCCCCACCTCCTCACAGTTCTTCAGGAACCGCGTCGGCGTTGGCGTCTGGTCTGAAACGACAGGGACACTCGGGTGCTTATCCAAGCATGAGAAGCCCCGCCGAGAGGTCCGTCGTGTTCCCTGAACCAGTTCTCAGAAGTTTGGGGGCGGGAGGCTAATATGGCAGCATGTTGCATGTACTCCATGCACTCCGATGGCTTCAGTACCTACCTGCAACGTGTGCATTTTCATGTCTGTCTTTAATGGACCACCTTATTACTAGAACCCTTTTACTGAGGCATGTGGCCCAGTATTTATGCGCTGAGCCCCAGTAAAGTCAGTCTCCCATTCAGCTTTCAACAACAAAATAATTTATTTGGCATTGCATTAATTTAGATTGATAATACCAGGAAAAGAGTAATGTTTTCTACTCTGAAAGTATAGCAACATAGTTTAACCCACAAACAGAAGCAAAGAGCATGGTTGTATGTGTCTGTGCGCATCAGGTAATGGGGGTCGGGGGTTGGTGCCCCAGTAGAGCTTTATGTCTAATGGCCCTGGAACTGAATGAAAAAAGTTGATTGACTGGTATGGCAGAGGACTGGCTTAACAAACACAGGTTTATTACAAAAAAATCTATGACCCACCCACTGTGTGTATCTGTATGCTTACTCAGAGTTTGGTTACACGAATTACGCCGCACGAGTCTGTTCTCTCACTATGCTGATAACACCAAATAACTATACAGTGACTCATGCTCAGGAATACTCACGCTCTCCCTGTTAGCTTGTAATGAAGATAATAACACTATCATCCCACAGAAAACTTCGGGCTCTTCTTATAGTCTTACGGTACGGTTCTTTATTTGTCTTCACTTTCAACATTTTGGATAAGTGTTAACAATAAAAGCACAAGAGAAGTTGGCTCTGATTAGAGCTCGGTCACACCTGCATTAAATATTCAGTCTCCCTGTTTACTCCAAATTGATCCGGAAAATATTACACTTTAAGAGTAAGACAAAAGGTCATACTTCAGTGCTCCATTTGATTGAACCTATTACATTTTAGTTGTTTCATTACACGCTATAAACATAATATTGCTGAGTAGGCAATATTGCACAAATTTCTGCATTTTAGATTTATCCACTAAACAAATGGAGGACAATGCAACTAAACTCCTGGGTAACCGTCAATGCACCATAAGCCCTTATCCAATACAGGGTGAATCTATAGTTTAGGCTGCGACGCACAGGGCACAAGATAGGGGATGCCCTGGACAGGATGCTGGTTCATTACTGGGCACATGGGCAACAACACCCAGCCACAAAAGCCATATGGCCTTTTACTGTGGGAGGAAACCAATGGACCTGACGGAAACCCTCACAAACACAGGGAGCTAATGCAACGGGCAACTTTGCACACATTTGCGTAAAATCTGGGCAAAAACTAAACCCACATCCCTACAGGTGTGACACCAAAATGCTATCTGCTAAGCCACCGCTTAGGCCAGGCCATCCGGCAGGTATTTGTAGCAGAATTATTTTTAACCGTGAAATGCAGACTAGGACTAGGACATTTTCTCTACTCACAGCCGCAGAGAAAACAAATGGTATCAGAGATGCAAAACCAATATGTGTTTCCTTCCAACCCTAATTAAGATTAAATAAAATGCTTTGTGATGATTTTAATTGTGTCCCCTACACTTGACACAAGCTCGAGTTAGGACAACGGGCAGCCACAGAAGAGCAAAAGGTACGCATCTTTAAAAACTAACAATGTGTTGCTAGTCACATTGACTGATGAGTCACATTGTTATGAAGTCTTTGTCAATTGGGCTATCTAGAAAGCCCAAACGGTATTCCTCATTTGTGTGACATGCAATAACTCGACAGGGTAGGTAAAGGGATAAGCAGGACGCAGAAACCTTAGGAGCTGCAGATATCGTCATTGCCAGCAGCAGTGGTGAATGAACCACAGAAAGGGTCACTTCCTTACCTGACAGGATGTTATCATTCTTTATGGAGGGGAACTTCAGAGTCATCTCATGCTTGTGTCTGTGAATCATCAGATGGTCTTCTGTGGGGAACCTCTGTTGGATGGAGATGGCAGGCTTTTTAGAGTATTTGGATTGACACAGCAAAACAGGCCAAAGGAAGAACTAGGGACTGAGTCACCCGTCCAAATATCACCCTTGTCAAGAGGATGCATCATGGCAATGCTTTCCAGGAGAGATATTTACATATTTAGCAGATGCACTTACACAAAGTACCTTTTTGAGAAGGCTGGGTCAGCCAGACTCTAGAACTGGAGTTAAGGGTCTTGCTTAAGGGCATGACTCTGCCAACTATGGCATTTGAACTAGCGACCTTCTGTTCACGGGCACAGAGTCCTAACCCGCACAGGCACAAAACACCCCACAGTGAGCACTTCAGAGTCACACAGCATGGAACGTTAGACGCCTCTATTAAAACTACCAGTCCAGCTGATCCATACCTACTCTTACAAATCATCTGGATTTCCAGGCGACAGGAAACAATTTAAAGATAATATTAAAAACAGCTTCACACTCTGGCAGTTGCCTTAAACCCTTAAATCATGAGAGGAAGAGAGGACTCTAGGTATTAATTTTACACATATGGTCTCGATTTTCATTCTGATGTTCCATCCTCATTGAAAGATACGCCTGTGACTGGTAAACTTGGCTCGCATGTGGGGATCTGATTAAGTCTCCATTACGTATAACAGTAGAGCACCAACGGCAGACATGCGTGATGTATGGCTAGAGTTTTTATAGTGCATGTGTCCGTCTGTCGTCCTTCATCAGGCCGCAGATAACAGCCTGCAGCTCGTTGCGGCCTCTCGGCACGTACCTGGGAACAGCCGGGGGCGCTGCACACAAAGGGTCTGTCCTGCTCCGAGTTCATCACTGTCGCCGTCTCTTCATAAAACTGGACGCCAGCAAAGGAAAAGAAGGACATCAGGTTTCACTTCAAAGAAGGGAACACAGGCGTGGCAGTGCCAACTCTGCAGGTCAGGTGTCGGCATTGAAGACAAACCTCAGTGTATGTGTATAAACTCAGTGGCCACCTCATTAGGTACACCTGCCTAGGACTATTCAAGATTCCCTTTTCCCTACTGAACTGCCTGAATTCTTCAGGGCATGGATTCAACAAGGTTCTGGAAGGTGTTTAAATTAAAGCCAGCCAATACAACCCCCTGGACCCTTTTAAATGGGTGGAGAACTCAACCCCCCCAATGCTCAACACAAAGGTATGCCCTTGGCTTGGTCCATGATTTTTGTACTTGTGGTCATTCCTGTTGGTTTTAACCAGTCCGGCCATCAGACCACACTAATTAACAAGGTGCTTCTGCCCTCAGAACTGCGGCTCCCTGCAACTTTTTAATGCACCGCACCATCTATTCTAAACTATAGAGACTGCAACACATGAAAACCCCAGGATGTTGGCCATTTCTGAAGTGCTGGAACCACCATGTCTGGCACGAACTAAAAGACCAAGTTCAGAACCACTTCAATCACACGTGTTGTCCATTCTAAAGCTTTTCTGAACCGTAAGTGAGCCTCTTAACCTTGTTTGCATGTGTAGATGAGTTTTAGACAATTCTCTGTTTGTAGGAACAAGCTGTTGGTGCTAACGAATGTGTGTGCCTAATAAAGTAGCCGCATCAGAGTGTATATTATACAAATACATGTATATGATCACACACATATATGGGCAGTGGGGAACAGAGTCACCTGACCCCTGCAAGGTTTAAAATTCATGTCTTGCCACTGCTCTGTGTATATGGAGATTGCATTTTTTCCACGTGTTGCATGAGCTTCCTCTCAGCACTGTTCCTTCTCACAGTACACAGATATGCAGTTAGGCTAATCAGTGTCTCTAAATTTCCCATAGCACTTGTACCCTGCAGCGAATTGGCACTCCATCCAGGCTATTGCATTGCCCGGGTTCACTCACACAGAAGAGTGATTGCAAGTATGCTATATGCAGGGACTTATCTTCCAATTCTCAGTAGAACTGGAAGAGCACAGATGCATGACCATCATTACCAAAGTATGGGCCTGTGGCACCAGGTCTCAGGGAGCAGAATGGCCGACTCAAAGGGCAGCCTGAAGGAATTTGCTCTCTCACACAAGTTCAGGAGCTATTAGAGCATGTGACAGCATCATGTTCTGTAAACCAGTTTGACAGCCAACTCTGGTACCGGCTAAGCCTGAATCGAGCCCTTCTAAGAACCCCCCCCCCCCCCGTCTCACTTAAAACTAAAGGTAATACATAGCTTTTTATTATTTAGAAATTCATAAGTTTCTATTTAAAAAACCCCCAAGTCCACGCCAACATGCTACAGAATTACCACAGCAGCCGAGTATCCAGAACCTTCCGTTTCTCTCAGTATAACCTCTGGGCTTCACATAGAAGCATGTGGTTTTTCCAGGTAGTGCACTTCTGTGGGGCAGTACCATGCATGATCTGCGCCAAACTCGCCAGGCTTCTCAGGTATGGCGGAGAGATGCGGCTCTGCAACGCCCGTTAGAAGGCCAGGCCCCGGCTCATGCACAACACAGCCTCAAATGCCTTTGTGAACAAACGCGCCCTTGTCTTGCACCGAGTTCCACGGAGCTTCAAACATTCCCCCAAGCAGACCTGTTGAGTCACTGGTTTACATAGTTAATTAAGGTATGGAAGTTTCCATTAAAAAGAAGAAAAAAAAAACATAAAAATAAATCCAATTAAAAAACAGGTCTACAGAGAGCTTCAGCTTCTGCGTTTGTGTAAATCACTGATTGCTCGTTAGACAGTTTTAGGCCCACTTGGCCAGATATTTTAAATATACTATTTTCATTCTCTTGAGGATACTTTTAACTTAACGCCCTCAAGAGACTTATAGCTGTTCACCATCAGTTGCAGTCAGAATATAGAATACTTTTATAGATTTCATATATATATTTTTATCACCCATCTCCAGTTTAGCTTTGTATGTAGTTGAATATAAGCACAACAGAAAAAATGGTTACTATGAAGAATCCTTTGCATTATTGCAATTTTATCTGTGGAAAATGGTGGCACAGCAGTTGAGGATCTCTAAACTGCAGGTCATTTCAGTATGGGGCTGGGCTTAGAGCTCTTGAGGTGGAAACTTAATAGACAGCCCAGAAACCAACTGCAACAACGGCAAATGAGTAAAATGCTCCGGGTGAAGGTATAGCCTATGCAAAGCTTCAAGCGTACAATAAATTAATGCAAAACGAGCCTCCGCTGTTGACGGCATTGTAACGTCAAGGCAACCATTTGGCTAAAAATAGGCGCCGGAATGTAGCCTCATTCATGTTCCTCCACACAGGTCATCTCGGCCTCCCGCCACGGCAATAGTCGCGTTCCCCACGCAGCCCCTGCCGCCGACAGGATCAAGCCAGCGCCTTGTGATCGTGGCTCTCGCGGGTGAGCAAGACTTCTATTAACAGTGCTGACGATCTCGGCCGGGGGGGAGGGAGGGCCGAGCCCCAACGGCACAAGGTTAGCCCACAAAACCAGCATCGAGCAATCACGCCCCAAGTCACTATTACTAAATTAGACAGCGATGAGGCCCGAGGCCCCTTTCTCTTGCATTTGGCCATCTCTTCAGCTCGAAGGAGAAAGATACTTAGCTAACTCGGTGCAGAGAATGGTCCAGATGGCACGGGTTGCCTGTGGACTGAGAGGGGTCAGCTTACAAATGGCCCAGTTTTATACTTTGACCTTATTTGTTTTTATGTTTTCAAAAGAGTTGAGTAATACTTTTCACCATCACTCTGGGAAAACAAATATCTGAACCTCACTCAAGACAGCTACCATTTTGGGTTGCTGATGAATAAAAACAGACATAAATTCCTCTCAGGCCATTACTTCCTCCGCTAGTGACCACAGGGGTTGCATTCATTTGCATTACACTTTACAATGCATAGTTCATCTCTCCCATGATAATACTGAAATACAATTTTTTTTTTTCCAAATATTAAAACTGGTCTTCTGGCTGGTGCAGGGAAGCGCAGAAAAGCAGTTCCAGTTGTACCAGGCTGCCTGGATTTGAAGGACTTGCTTGTCAGTGTCACTCTCCTACACAGTTTTATATGCTGTCACAAACCATTAGAACTTTTCAGCAGAAAGACCGCAATCATCTCTTACAGCTTGGCATCTCCTGAGCATTGAACAGAGACGGTCTCTTGCTCAGGCCGGCCCTCTCATACCCACGTTACAGTTACCCAGATCCCTCTCAGACGCTGAAATTAAACTTTAACATGGGAATCTGACCGCTGCCAAGACTGAAAGGCGATCGGGTCTGAGCTGGGCGGCCGAAGGCATTACGTACAGACAAACATATGCACACGCAACAGCAGGAACACGTTAGGTTATAATATCGTCGCTCAATTGATTGGTCATAGACATGCTATCTGCGTGACCTTGCTGGAATCAGAGCAGTCCTGTCCGGGTCAATATCAGGCCATGGAATAGAAGGGTTGCAGAATATAGGATTAAGAGAGTAACCAAATACAAAAGGATCATAGCGTAAAAACAAAATGTCAAAAATAACTCGCCCTCCTTTCCGCTAGAGAAGATTTGAAGAGTAAAAACAAAACCATGCGGAGGGACTTTATTAGGCAGTAATTAAAATTCACTGCGTTGGTCTGTAGCCGAGTCATGCTCTGCAATAAGAGCCAATTAACCTTGACTTTGTTGAGCGTAGCTTCATAAAACGCGTCTCACATGCCCCCCCCCCAGCAAAGGATCAATCGATTGCTCACTTGAAGTGGCCGCGCGGCCTCCCGGCCCCATGTGCTCGAGGGCCCCCGACTTAACCAGACGTCTCGATAGGCCAAGGAAATTTTGTCATGCCAGAAGCGGCTCCTGATGCGAACTTGCTACATGATTGCGGAACAGGGCGGGGGGGGTTTCCGGTTTCATGGGACGCTGCAGAGGAACACTCAAGATGCACATATCGGGGAGGGAGGGATGGGCACGGACTTGCCGCAGCCCCAAATCTCCCGCTCTGCCGGCCTTATCCAGTACAAGTTCGGGGTGAGATCACAAAGAGCCCCGAGGCTGGAAAGAAGGCTTGCTAAGGCAACACGCATCAGCAGCTCTTAATAACAGTGAGACAGAGACAACCCCCCCCCCTCCTCAGAGCAGTGAACCAAGTCTTCAGCAACACATCCCCTACACCCCATAAGATGAAACCTCCCTAGCGTTCCCACAGGATTCAAACAGCCTTCACAAGACTGGAGAGGGGGTGCCTGTCACCAACATACCTCCAAAAATCTACCCCTAATGATCCTATTTGACTCACATGATAATTAAGACAGAGCTCACAAACAGAATGTTCTGGAAACTTTGAAGTCCAGTAATGAGTGCTGAAGTTTTTAAATGTCCATTTATAAAAATGTTTTTCTGAGCAAATGGGGGGGGGGGCAAAAACTTTCAGTTCTTCATTGTTCTTCAGCAGAAAAACCAGTAGGCTTTGGTGAACATGTAACCCAAGCATAGTGAACAAGGTTCCTTCAGTCCAAAGACGGCATATATGATCGTCATCATTGCTTAAAAACCAACTGGCCATTACTGACGGTGGCAGACTTCCAACATGTTCCTAAATACTGCCACATAACACAGCGCAGGCCAGAACTCCACTTCTATTTGTTGTCCCAAAAATCCATGTGGTTTGTTTTGCTTAGCAAAATGACATACAACACATTCCTCTGAAATACTTTCTTTTCTCAAAATGTTTATGTCAGTATGTGATCAGCAAGAGTGAACATGTCTAATGAAGTATTGTTATGCAACGCCAAACATTTGCACCTCTCCTAATAAGCCTATCTCTACAACTAGAGATTTACTTGGGTTATTGTTTCAAAGACACAATAACGCACATAAACAATAAGTAAAACTAAAGTAGCCTCGTTTTCATTTTATCATTACATAAATGTCTTCTGGCATTACGCTTGTAATTATGGTTTGTTTATTATTGTAATTTTAAAAAGTAGATTTAAGAAAAAGTAAAGTTGTAAAAGCTATAGCAGGCTACTGTCCTTTAATAGTAAAACCTTGACTAATATATTTAAGTTAAAATTAAATCTAAACATCTCCTGCTGTCACATTTAGGTCAAATCAATTTAAATTTGTAACGTTAACTATTTTTGAATAAACGACTCCCACAGCAATATCAACTCTGGTTTCGTAACATGTTCAAATGGGTGATCTGCCCCATCACATTGAACATAAGTAGAGCATTTAACAAAAATATGACTGAATATTTACTTTACGTAGCGGAGAACCCTGTCTAAATGTTTTGGGTTTTTTTATAGCTTTTTGGATGAATGGCGAATATAGGCATGCTTAACATTTAAGCTCGAATCACATAATTAGAGTTGTATACGGTAACTATACTTTTTACAAAAAGTTTGTCGATATTACGTTTAATCTGATTATGAAACGTTCAGACACACAGATGACCTAGCACAAGCAAAAGTAACAGATGATCAAACATACATAAACAAACAAATTCTGTACCGGGTACGCGTGGTATTCCATGACAGTAAATTTCCTGCGATGGACAAAACTCCACAATTGATTACAATTTGTTGGGTAAATGGGTAAAAAACGACAAGTTCGTAGTAACTTCGCGGCCTCAGATGAGAGAGTTTTCAGCCCGTGGGCTTTTAAGCTTGAGGGTGCTTCGTCAGCAGGTCCCTGGGACCCTTCAATATCTCCGTCGCTTAATCAAATACTCAGACTGCCCTGCAGAATGACGTAATGCCAAAATATATCTCTCTCGTTTGCAAAAAAATAATAATAATAAAAATCATGCAAACACATTTCTCAGTGTACCGGAAATCAATTGAGGGTAAATACAGCATTGTTATTTTCGACATGTCACTTATTGCGCTTCAACACAGAATGAAACTATGCCTAGTGAGAACCCGCCGGTGATGCCCGTGCACTTGACTCGGGAGGCTGCAACGACTCTTTGTTGGAGCAAAAACTTGTAACTATTCAAAATACCACTTGGTATGAAGTCTCTGGCAATACGGTGATGAATGAACTGACTAGCGCATGAGATCATGGGGACTAAGGTGCCAGCCTTTCGCGGTTTGTCCCGGGACCGATTTCTTTCGGTCCACCTCACCTATGCAAAAAAAAAAAGTCTCTGAAAGCGAATGCACGGCGGATAAACCTTTGAGCCTGTGATACTGTAATCTCAGTGTATCGGACGGGAGAGACAAGTTCGCATGCGCTGTTTTCGTAACAGGACGGGTTCAGAGGAGCGCGCCTGACAGCTCGCCGGTGGAGACAGGCACTTGTCTGCTGGTGCAACAACTTCAGCAACATTCAACACGCAATCTCATCCCTTTATTTGTCAGCACCCTACTCCCGCAGGTAGCTAAAGCTGTCACATCTGACTTTATCACCGAAAACTGTCCATTACGCAGGCACTGAGTCAAAGCTTAATTACCCACAGGAAACGTTTTTAAAATTATTTTGGGCACTGTAAAATCAGACTGTTGTCGGTTGCTTTTTCACAACTGAGAAAAGAAAAACAGTACGAAATTAAGTTAATTTACAACTCGCATCTGCACGTACAATGTGAGGTGTAATACGAGTTGTTCACGGCGGAAGGCAATTCTAATAACTTACCAAACAAGTGCAGAAAAGAAGCAGCACTCTCGGAGAACGAACCACGTTGAACTGAGAGAAGATTACAATGCGTTCTATTTAGAGAAGCATTACATCACCTTTCGGTGACGTCACGTGGGATTCCTGAACTTCTAAATCATTGCGGTCCTCTTGGGGGCGGGGAAAATTGGGCGGGGCCAGCAGCTTCACGCACTGTGTAGCGTAAGGTGGGTGTGCCACTCGGCCAGCGACATAAACGGCCGGTTGACGGGCCTGTGCCGTGCTGCTGCATGTAGACTGCGAGCCTTAAAAAGTCAAAACATCCATGTAGAGCCATGTGACTGAATTTGTTCAACACTTATATAAGAGGTTAGAAGACATCTGTTAGGGCATTTAAAGAAAGCGTTTTGTGAGTGCAGAGAAATAAAGTGAATTTTTCATAGGAAATCGGAGAGATGGGTGGAGTGTATACCAGTTCCAATAAACACTGTTTGAGCGGCACTGTTTTGTAAATTACTGACTCACTTGTATTAATACGACTAATGAGTAATACAGCGGATATCAGTAAATAAATAATTGCGAAAGGTAGAGACCTTAAAGTTAGATATAGATAGGCAATACCAGTCCTACTGAGTCATTTGTTTAGACATAATCTCCTGAGTTAGCGGATTTCTTTTAAAGATTCATACTTTAAAATGTTATTATGACCTTTGTATAACATTGCTGGCGACAAATAAGCAATATGAAACGTCAGGGGCGCCGCTAGCAATTTTGGGCCCTATGACAAAATATGAGGTTGGGCCCCCCTACCAGTGTTATTATTAAT
>JAODKF010000147.1:18805287-18821804 GCA_026779585.1 Mormyrus proboscirostris | reverse complement strand
CATACTGCATGCTTTAATTGTTCCCATTCGTTTCCTGTCTGTAATCTGAAACAGTGGATACCTGCAGATTTAGTGGTTTTTATACATTTGCACACTTGTTAGCGTTATGTATTTCTGCCAACTTTGTCATTACGGTGCTAAATGTTTGAAAAAAAAAAAAAAAGAAAAAAGAAAAAAAAAGTATGAAACGTACCTTGGAGACAAAATGGCAGCTGTGAGACCAGCCCGATCCCTGGCCCTATCCCGATGGGGCACAGGGCACGGGAGGGCGCTTGGGCACGAACGGAAGAGCGTTTGACCAATGGCAAGTCAGAGGGTTGGGAACGAACGTCTCCACTTGAACTCCATCATTCCAACAGAGAGTACTCTGGTAGTCAGCTATCTAGGGTTAGCTTAAACAGCAAGCCAGTCAGAATGTTTATAATCAACTTTAGTTATCTGGTATATAACAAATGTATGTAAAAATTATGCTTTCAGAATCAGTTTTGCAATGTATGCTTTATTACCGTGTTTCATTCTGTAGCATATTTTACTCGTGATACTTTGCGAGCATTTTAGGCTTAAAAGCTGCTTAAATATTTTGATTTTTTTAATTATTTTTTTAAGTTTATCAGACCCAGATAGTTATGACTTCTTTGTGTTTGATGCCAAAAGACGATCTCAGGTCAATCGTTTTGCCAGCAATCAAGAAACGTGATTCTGCCCAAACATTCCCGCTGGGCATCACCCACGCGCGCGGGGCCCAGGGTTTCCCTCGCAGCAAGGAGGGGCTGCTCCTGGGGGCAGTCGGAGGACGGTCGTCCCCCCCCCCTCACCTGGGTGAAGTCTTTTTAAAGCACTTTGTTGTTTCCGTTGCCAACGACCCGCAGGGCTGCTGTGTGCCTGGGAGCCCGCAGTCCCGCAGGGAAAACAAAACTGACCCAAGAGCTATCAGCCTGGCAGCACTGCTGTCGACACACGTTTCATGTCCCCCCCCCCCCGCGTTCCCGTGACTCCCTAGTAGGCCGTGCATTTACCCGATCTCTGACCGCCTTGTATTTTTGATCATTGCATTCCAGTATATGCCTAAGTAGCTTTATGGTGAAACTTCGTGGAGTATTTAGTTTGAACCTTTCGAATCGATTTAGTATTCTGCCCATTTCGTGCAGCATGAGGTGTCCGTTTTAACACAGCCCTGCCTCCTTCAGAACGCGTCCGTATGGCGTGGATAGGGGCACGGTAAAAAAAAAAAAAGCCACGATGAAAGCAGGCATCTGCTAAGCGTGCTATTCTCGGCTCCTTCCTGCTTGGGAGCACGGTACCGTGCACTGCGGCTAGTGCCGTCCCGCGGAGGAGACAGGGCCGTCTGACACTCTCCAGCAACCCATCGCTGCATGATTATGAATATTGTTAAGGAACTCGGTCATACTTAGCTTAATTTTGTGACAGTATTATACAGCAGGTTTGGAGGGGACTATTTTGATATATTGTGTATAGTGAATGTATTGTTACGTCTCCTGTAAGTGCTTTAAATTATATTTTCGTATGTGTGTAGAGAATAATGTACCAGTATGTATGAAGGCAAAAAGAGGATATGTTTTGGAACCGAAGGTGATATATTCTGTCAAACTTTCCTTTAAAAAGCTGCTTCTTAAATGTAAATCTTATTAAATTTTAAAGTATGAAAGGCTCATGTGTGACTTTGATATGGCTTATATAACACATCCACCACAGAGACATTATAGGAGTATGATCAGCCTGGCAGAGATACAGGTAGGTGTGCTGAGGAGTCACTGTCCCTCCCTCATACTGTGAAATATAGTTTCCTGATGGCTACTCCAACTATCCCATCCATTTGAGCCCATTCAAAATTACTTCTATAGTAGGTGATTTAATTTGACTATTTAAAAAGCAATTAAGGAACAGGAATGAGCTTTTTCATATAAAATTTTATTATTCCGTTTAGTTTTACCATGAACTAACAGTGGGAATTAAACAGAAGATCCAAAGGCTTTATGATAAGATTAGTTTCACAAACTTTCTATTACCAGCTTTTCAAAAGCAACACCCCCTTAACGGAGAATCACATACAAGCGTAAAAATCGGAGCTAAAAGAAATCCTGTATGACGGTAAAACAGACCAAACAAGCACTGAAACTGGTAAAATAACACAGAGCCAACTGGGAGGAAAACAAAAACCATGTGAACTAAAGATCGCACACTCACAGGAATCACTATCTTACCAACTCCACGACGGCAACACAACACCCCCACACGGCTGATACTCTCCAGTTCAAGATATTCATGTGATTCAGACCCAACTCACGCAATAAAATGAGGGTTACTAACCTGACCTGCACTCACTGGCACAAAGAGAAGCAGAACTACTGGTGTCATTAAGCTAAATCTTCTCGCTTTCAGTGCATGCAATTAGGTCATTAAGGTGTATGCTTAGCGACATGGGCAGCAATGAGGACGCGGTCGCACCCTTCGCTCCTCTGCCTCCGGGGGGCCTAGTCGAAGTTGAGCGCTTCGCCAGAGAAGTGCGTGAGCACGTGCTCCTCGAAGGCACCCTGGTCGCAGTCCAGGGGGAACTGCGTGCCGCACATGGGGCACACCTTCCAGTGGCTCTCCACATGCTCCTCGAACTTGCTCTGCTCGTAGTTGGGGGGGAAGATGACCTCGCACAGTGGGCAGCGCTTCTGGACCTCCGAGCTGCAAAGAAAGGGGTGGGGAATCCACCCACATCCGCACCTCACTTTTTGAAGCTTATGTAGACAATTAGAAGCATTTTACTACATTATTTACAAAGCCTTTAATCCAAAACAACTCGCACTGCTACACTTTATGCATTTATTAATCTGCTCCACTTTAAACACTTTTTACTGGGACATTTTGAATTTAGTTCCGGACCCAAGACACACAGTAACATGACGGGTTTTGAACCTATAACCTCTTGGTTGTCAGATCCATTCTCCCATCTGTCATGCTTCCGACCACGCTCTCATAAAAAGGCCCCCGATGGCTTGCTGATGCCCTGAGAGGCAATGTAATAAACAGCATGTGTCTGCCTGGGTGGGCCCCGGAACCACCGGCCAACCCGGCGGCTCTGCCTGTCAACAGCCTGCCATCAGCATCGTGGTCCCGCTACCGGGTTTCCGTGGACAAAGCATGGGCCAGAAGCGAGCTGGCGTCCTCTAACCTCTGAAATAGGTTACCTGGAGTCAAAGCGGAAGGGGGTTTGGCTATCCTCCACCAGGGGGCTGCTCTGGACTTCTTCTCCACCTTCCTGCTGCACCTGACCACCTTCCTGCTGGATATGAGAAACGGCAAGATCACCTCGCAGGCCGAGGGCCTTGTGTGGCTCCCCTGGATATGATCAGGGGCTTCTAGATTAACAGACTAGCAGCCTACAACTGAAGACACAGGAGGAACATGGAGCTATATCTCCCTGAGCGGGGACTAATCATCCAGACCAGTGGACTCATCCTGCAACAGCTCGTAAAACTTCATAATATCTCCCAATACACCTCCTGTTATAATACTGAACTTGGCCCTATAATCTAACATGTAGCGCTGTGGACAGACGGCAAGTCTTCAGTACGACCCATCTGGAGGACTCACATTGTTCTGCTCCTCAGGGTCCTCCAGACCATCGGGCCGGCTCGGGTTGCGTGACGGCTGGATGCAGACGACGTCACTGTCCCAGGAAGGGGGTCCAGCAGGGGGTAGCCTGGGGATCTGCTCCAGGGACAGTTCAGCATCAGAGCCATCTAGAGATGGGGAAAAAAAACAACATTGAATAATCAATGGTGTGATGCCTCTAATCGAAGAAGATGGTTCAGTGTCACACTGGTGCCATTCGAGGAGGAATAGGGAGTCCCCACCTTGAATATGTGGGGAACCGTAGGGGTTCCCGAACTGCAGGTCCGCGGGAAGCCCGGGCAGAAGGGGGGTCAGTGGGGGGTCCTCGGGGTATGGCAGCGGGTAGTGCAGTAACACGGACTGAGTCCTCTCTAAGCTGTCGCTCTTAGCTTGCTGTGCCACCTCCCTCTGTGCCTTTTGCAGCTCCTGCAAGAGACATGATCATGCAATCTGGAGTCAAACTACAAGATGGGGAATCACAAGCTCGATGCAGGATCTCAAAAATTCAGTACGATCTTAAAGTGATGGGGAATACAGATGGGTGCAGACATGTTTACAGAGCAGCTAAGGGCTTAAACAGCGCAGAAAGGTCCCTTCATCGAGAGAACGAGTAACCAAGCTGGCATTTCTGCTGCTCACTTTTATTGAATAGTCAGCAAATGTATTAGATTTGCAAGAATTTATCAAGTGTCTTTTAACTGACAACAAACTAGAGCTTTTTCAGGAAAAGAAAGGCCACAAGCTTTATTGCTAAGCTTTATTTATTTATCTGTTCATGCCAGGCAGCTGCATTTATTGAACTACCCAGGCAACCCAAAAGGAAAAATGACTTGACTTTCAATAAAACAAAACCAGCGTCCCTGATTAAGAGCTCTGTGTGTGTACAAGCGCACACACATTCATTGCATGGTAGCAGAATTTCAAAACGGCACTTAAATTTGTGTATGCGTCTACGGAAACTTAACGAGCAGTACACAACTTTTACGTCTAAAGATAGACTGTGCCTCAGCAAAACGTACCTTGCCATACACACGCCTGAGAATGCTGCAATCAAACTCACAGACTCCCTACGTCAATGTCCTCCATTGCTTCCTCAAACAATACATCACACGCCTGTAAACGCACGGAAAACCCAGGCCAGTGGACTCTCCCACACACACACACACACACACAGTTTAGTTAGCTCCTTCATTAAAAAAAAAACTCCTCATTTTCAAAGGAATTTTAAGTCTGCTTTTTATTGACGTTTTTTTTTTTAAAGGCGCCAATTTCATTTATTGAGTCTGAACCTCAAATTGGATCATTTTGCAAGTGTGTTACCTTTCGACTGTGTGGATCTCACTGTGGTCCGCAATAATTGAATGGAAAATAAGAAGTCACTGACTTTGCTGGTCCAATTAGAGAGCAATGATAAACCAAAGAGAGTGTGCGGGCCAAAACACAGCATTCTTAGCTCAAAACGGCCGCCTCCAGACAACGGGACTCCAGCTCTTACCTCCTCCAGCTTCTCCTTCTCCTTTGTGAGCACAGCGAGGCTCTCCCTGAGCTCCTTCACCTCACGACCCTTTTCGGCCACTTGACTCTGAGATGGAGAAACAGTTAAAGGACCAAGCGGGCTCATGAAACGGCTTGGTGCCTCCCCAGGGCTTGGAAGACACTGAGAAGATAAGAAACTTGGAGCGTGAACCCTAGGTTTTAAAATGGATCCTGAAAATAAAAAACAGTTCCAAGCTGCAGTTTGCATGATAGACATATTTACGTGACAAATATCCATAAAAGTATTCCATCCCAGGACAAAAACGCAACATGCACAGAGCTGACATGAAACACTGCAAGCCAACAACTGCATTAGAGACCGTAGCATTGACATAAACAGCCGTAAAAGCCGTCTCACAAATCGCCTGTCTGTAAACCTTGCGTTTGTGTATTTAAACTCCTCCAAAGGTGGTATCAAAGAGCAACTCTTCATCTAAAACAGCCATAAAAACGTCTTTGAAAGGATGCAGGCTTCGGGGACCAGTGGGTGCTGGGAAAACTACTCCCATGGAGACCTACCAGCCCCCACAGAGCTCTCCATCTTTACTGCTAACAGACTGGTCTTCACTGTTGTTGCTACTCATGCAATGCCAGTCTGAGGTTCTTTTTTACCCATACTTACCCAAGTAGTAATCATGCTTCTTGGCCATGTAAATATTAATCCTTCCCTTCACTAACCAATTGGTCATATTCTTCCTTATAATTGTGGACACAAGGATAATCCATGTTTTTAGTCTACTAGTCACATTCTGCATTATACAACAGTTGGCGCCAACCAAGAAATCCAACTGGACGAGAGGCTTTCTGTGAGTGCCATAATCAGAAAATAACCACACTCTGACATTTCATATCAGATGTATCAATCTGCTTTACAGCTGTATCTAAAAAATCATTAATGGAAACGTACAAATAAATGTAAATGATCCAAAGCAGTTGGGAGTGGGTGAGTAGCATTACACTGGAATGTTTGGGTTCCTTGGCAATAGTGAATAGTTGGCTGGTGGGAACTTTTTGGCAGAGGCCTATAAATGTTTAAATAAATAATCAAGCAAAATATTATCTGTCATGGCTTATTAGTTTTAACTTATAAACGCTACTCAATGAACTGTTGTATAAAAGCAATAACATATTCAAAGCTGTGCGGCTGTACTCCAATATTTCATGGCCTGTGGCCTCGTGCCTAAGACCGAATCACAGCCGTGATATACTGGAGTACAGCCACACTCCTTCTCGCATGTTACTGCTTAATTATAACACCAATCCTCGCTGCATTGACCTTCTCGAGAGACCAAAGCTGCTGTTGATCGTGTGGTTGCGACAGGCTGAAGGAGGGTGGTCGTCCGACCTTATAGCGATCCTCTTCTGTGGCCAGCTGCAGCTTCAGGTTCTCGTTGATCTTCAGCTGCTCCTTCCATTTCGCCTCCATCTTGGTGAGCTCGTCTGCAAACACGCTGCTCCGCTCCTTCTCCTCCTGCCGAGAGTGACACAGAGGGTTCCCACCTCCTCCTGTCCAGTCATATCACCTCTTCCTGACCTTACCAAGCGACGCTGATCTGGCGCTTAGTCTGAGACCTTTCGTGTGACAGGGGTTGTGAAGGACACGCTGTACCACATCCACGTAATACTTACGCTCAGCATCTGCTTGCATCTCTTGTACTTGTCACTTTTCTCTACCACTTCCTTGCTTATGTCTTTGAGCTTTTCCTGAATCAGTGTGTCAAGCAAGACGTCCACTGAGGTCGCAGCTCCTGCAGCAGGGAAAAATCAGACATGGATCACAGGGGTTTTCTTCCGATCTTGGAGATGGCTGTAGCCGACTGAGGAGAAGGGATTACCTAAGGTTGACGGCTCGAGGCTTTTGGGCGGAGGGCTGGCCGTCACGTCCGCCACCGAAGCTCCAGAGGCCCCCGGACTTTTCTTCATCTCCTGGAAACAGAAAAAAGATGTCAGTGGGAAACCACTGGCCACACGAGCAGCCACTAGGGGAGCAGAGGCGGGACTGACCCCCTGCTGCTCGGAGAGTTTGGCCACTTGTCTCTGCAGTTTCTGGCACTCCTTATACTTCTCCTTGTAGTGTTCTCCAGCCATCTGTAATCTCAGCTTCAGGTCTTCCACCTCCCGCTGAAGCTCTGCCTCTGTAGCCATGGTAGCACTGGGCCCCATCTCCTCACAGCTCCCCTGCAGCAGAGTGCGAAGCTTCGGTCAGTACAGTGAGGGGCGGAGGAGCTGGAGACGAAGGGTGAGTACAGGTGCGTCGTGCAGCTACGTACCGCTCTGTGTCGAGTTGCGCCTCTCGCCCTATCCAGCTCATCTGCCAGGCGGCTGCACTCTGCACGGGCCTCCGCCTGGCCTGTACGCTGCTCCTCCAGTTCCTGCCGTGCACGGTACAGTTCCGAGGCACTGCGGTCACGGGCGCTCGATGCATCCCTTAGCTCTGACGCCAGCATGGCAGCCTGCTGGCGCGTCGACTGCAGCTGCTCCTCAGCCTGGCGCAGCTTTTCTTTCAGCGTGTCAGTCTCTCTCTGCCACACAAGTGCATTAAGACGCATTACCACAGACAAACACTAATGTACGCTAAAATGCTTTAACACACGCTAACATATGTTAACGCATGCTAACAAATTCAGATGCATCTGATATCTCTGTAGGAGTGACGCACACCCCATGTATTGTCAATTCAAGACTCTTAAATGGCCATGATCACCTTGCCCTTATGGGAGACACAAGCCAATGGGCATGGCTTTGCGTTTGTGGATAGAGAATCAACTATGCTGGATCTCCTGCTTAAATGTACTTCTCCTAAATACCGTGGCTGAGGCCTGGGCTAGGATTTCCCGCTGCAGCTTCTCCTTCTCCGCCACACAGGCCTCCAGCCGGCCGACCTCCTCCTTCAGCTGGACGATGGTGTTCTCCTTCTTCACATCCACCGACTTCAGCACCTGGAGTTCAGCCATCAGCTTGGTGTTCTCCAGCTCCCGGTTCTTCAGGTGAACCTGTGGTGACAGGACCGCAGAACCACTCTTAAGACTTTCCTGGCCATGTCAGGCAGAACGTGCAACTGGACGCATATACCAAACACGAAACCTGTTTCTAGATTATGTTCACATTAAATTACCGGCATCTGGAGGGGAACCACAAACAGCGTGGAACGCAAAAAGCTCAGTTTAAACAGGGGTACATAAAAAGGTTGGATTTAACCAAACAAAAGGCAATGCTTGATTGCGTGTGGTATAGCAAGGCGGTGAAGGGGTTCTGTATGGTGTATAGAGGTGGGGGCCACAAGGCAGCAAGGCTCACAAAGACTCCTGTTCATCTGCACAGTTGCATCTGCATGAGTTACGACACGCATTAATAACCAAGGGCCCATTTACCTTATAGAGGCCCTTCTCGTCCCGCTCGTTCTTCAGCTGTGTCTCCAGGGTGTCCTTCTCCTGGGTTAACTTCTTCACCCTGTCCCTGAGGCTGTGTAAAAATGAAGACAATCACAGCTACGCCTGTGTGTCCTGCACCCTACAGTCCCCCTGTGGGGATCACAGGCCGTTAGAACCATCTGGAAAGTTTTGTGAGGGTGGGAACGGTGGCGTTTAAGGACGACCGGGCAGCTTTGTGTCCGGGCATGCCACTGTGACACCCGAGAGAGGGAGCGACCGCTCCACCCACCAGTCCAGCTCCGTCTCCTTCTGGAGCCCCTTCTGTGTGACGCCGATCAGGTCCTGCTCCAGCTGGGCCACTCTGCCGGCTTCCTCTGCGTGCCTCTTCTTGGCCTCCTCCCGCTCCTCCTGCAGGGTGCGCATCGTGCCCAGGAGCTCCTGATGGTGTCAGAATTTTGAGGGGAGCGTCAATATGGAGAAAGGACAATGCAGGGACTACAAACAACTTTTCTGGGAAAGACTGAATGAAGAGGGGGATGTGGAGGCTACATCAAAAAGCCAGAGAATGAGGAATTATGCCATTCTTCAGGAATTTGGGGGAAACTAAACGGGAGGCCCAAGGCGCTCGTCAATCTCGGCATCGCAAGAGGCGGAGTGGCTCCGAAAAAAGGTTTGAAATCTGACCCCCCCTCCAGTGGAAGCAGAGCCCAGCTGAGTCAAGACACCCCTCTGGTCCTGAGATCAAGGCTGATTCATCTGGGGCACAGGCGGCCACGTGAATTCCTGCTCGTTGAGGTGCATGACGGCTCGCTCCCCAAAGGCTGCCAGCCTGTCTGCCTCAAACGAGTCTGACACGCACACGAACACACACACGCAGGTTTGTACTCATATCTTTGTGGTGACCATCCATTCATCCCTATGGGGAAAACCCTAATCCCAACAATGATGACCTTAACCTCTACCTAGCCCTAACCTTAACCATAAGTAACCAAATAAAATTCAAGATTCAAAATTTTTTCGATTGCGGTCACATATGGTCTCCATAACGTCAAAACAACAGATTTTTTTTTTTATGTCCCCAAGATATAATACATGTATCTCACACACACATCTGACACCATGGAAACTTCTGTGTGGATTCTGGAACATGCGGGGGTATTGGGGGGGCACAAATCTGAGAAACACTGAGCACAGCTGTTTACAGCACACTCAGTCTAAAACTGTGATGCAGGATGAAATTGCACTTCTAATCTGCCCCCCTTCCTGATCCCAAAGATGATCACTGCAAGGAAGGTAGGTGGGGGGAGGGGTGGTCAGATAATATACACAACAGAGACTGTTCCTTCTACCACAGAGCATAATAAAAACACAAGGGGGCGCTACAAGGTAAATGTGACATAAAACTCTGAGCTTCTGAGAATTTATCAAAATGATCTTTTTTTAGTATTTATTTTTGAGACACTTGCCCTCCCCACTAAGTAACCATGTAATGTCAAAGAAGCACAAACCCATTTTTGGGGGCAGGAATCTGGCTACCACTTCAAAGGACTGATTATATTCCCATTATACTCTGGGCTTTCTGGCTAAATCTAGAATGTATTTTATGGGATGCAGGCAAATATAAACAGAAATGATGTCAAAAATTATTTGGAAACCAAAGTGTTGGCCGTGTCTGTCTATCTGCTGTGTCTTAGCCGCCTCCAAAAGACTTCCTTGAAGACCAGGATAGAGCACACTGCATCTACAATCCACTAGATTTCTTATTTATTATAATGTCACCAAAAGTGGGCTTTGCAAAAATGAAATAATAAAAGTTGTAGATCAGAAAAGCAGAGAGTGACTCACAGTCAGACCAAAAAGCAGAGCTAACTAAAGAATGGGACCTGCCCTCGGGGGGGGGGGGCAGGGTTATTTCTGCAGGATTTCCCCATGTCTCCCAACCCCCCTCCTCTGCCACTCACCTGGTTCTCGGTCTTCAGCTGGCAGCATGCCACCCTCTCCCTCTCACACGCCCTCTCCAGCTCCTTCCGCTCCTCCAGGATCTGCTCCTTTTCTTTCTGCTTGTCAGCTGCTTCCTTGCTCAACTCCTCATTCTCCTTCTGAAGGTCTTCCAACTTTTTCTGCAGGGAAAGGGTTTGCACTGCTGTCCAGCCATGATGCATCTCGCATGAGCAATGCAACTATGGTTTTGGCCGAGGCCGAGGGAGTTTTTCGTGATCAGGCACAGAGGGAAAAGTAATTGTGCCCAACTTCAGTTGACCACACTGGGTATATTAAAATATACCATCTAACAGAAGGCTGTTTGTGTTTGTGGTTTATGACTCGCACCCCTACACTCCTCCCACCGCTGCCACTTTTTCAATTCACCTCTAAAAAGCCGGCCTTGGTTGTGACCACCAGAATGTCGGAATTGTCGTCCTCCATGGTCAGCAGGTCGTCCGTAGGGGAGCTAACACGGAACTGGAACGGCGTGCTGGCCCCGCGGATCTCACCCTTGTGAGTGACGTAGCAGAATTGGTAAAACTCGCCGTCATCTCCAGGAACGTAATATCCTGGATGGAGGAGAGGGGGGAGGGGATGGTGATGTGGAACAGCACCTGCTGTCTCTGCTTCCTACGGTGATGTCATCTTAATGCAAGCTCTCCTGTTTAGATCCAAAAACGGACACTGGATGGAAAAAGGGAAACTCAGCCAAGAAGCCAGTGTGCCCCCCAAAATTCATGGATCTGACTCACCTTAATCTGGTTTAGGGTTACAGTAGAACTCTGACAAGCATTAAAAGCTGGAGGCCATGGAAATGAGTCAGGAGTCTAGTGACCCAAGTATAGCGTATTTCCTGGGCACAGCTTTCCCGGACAAGGAGCCCATCCCAGAAATATAAAAATAAAAAATGGAGGAGCCACACAAACAAACCCTCTTCCTACTAACTTTACCTTGAAACACCAAGGTTCTGGAGACTGTCGTTCCCTCCACGTAGTTCTCCGGCAGCGGCGACCACAGGAACGTGTGATAATCTCGTGCAGAGCTCCAGCCAACCTGCAGAAAACAGGGCCATTTCAAGGACAAAGGCGAGGGGGATCCCTGGATGCACCAGACACACACGTAGCTCCTTTAGCTCTGTGTAAGAGCCTGAGTCTTCCACTGAGAACCAAACCTGGCAAACCGCATTCCGGGGGCGCCAGACCAGGTTAAACCCAAAAAGCAGCAAATAATGTATTACAGAAAGTGTTTGCACTGACTGCATGTTGTGCCCCTAAAACAGTAGTGGGCAATCTCATCCACAAAGGGCCGTTGTGTATTCAGATTTTTGGGATAACCTTTAGGTCAGCTGTTCAAACCCAGGTGTGAGGACTCTTCAGCCAATCAGTCCTCCAATTAGTAATCTAATTACTTTCTGGATAAGATTGCCCACCCCTGCCCTAAAAGGTGTTTAGATGTCAGATTCAGATATATTTCTACTAAAATCAGGTCACTTCAGATCATTTTCTCCAAGGACCTGATGAGGAACATGCAAATTCTTCTGGTTTGCTAAATAAAAAAAAAAAACTGGTTTGTTAAATTTAAAAAAAGAAGCACTTCTGAATTGAGTTTCCAGGCATGTAGGTCATAGTCAGAGGTCACAGGAAATTACCAGTGGGAATCTTGCAATCACTAAATATCCCCCTTTAGGCAGCGCAGAGAATTTGTAAGGAACAGGGGTGGGTTCGGTAGGTGTTTACTTTGAAATCAGAGCGATTCTGTTCACTGCAGTGCGCAGACTTTTAATCTATTACATTTCAATAAAAACTGCAGCAGAAATAGCACCTGGTGACTCATTGTGCATGAAAATTGTGGCGGTTTCTGGCTCTCTGTGCACATAACCATTACTTTAACAAATAAAAAAAATCCCCTTTAATGTTAGCAAACTTGGTCAAACAGCCTTGGGGGCCTTCAGCAGGTGCAAAAAGGTACATGAAATATTACATCTCATACGCAGAAATATATATCAATACAAGACATCTAATAGGCATAAGAAGTGCCTTAGGAAATATGCCGGAGAGTTCTCTCTGGCTGCCATGCTAGGCCACTGTGCTGCAGCTTCAGACAGGAAGGAGAAAATAGGTGAAAATTTTATACATACTTCAAAATGAAAACCGAGGCGTAATTATAGGAATTTTATGTGTTGTTAACTGATGGCTGATGAGGGGAGTACAGAAAATACATCCATAATTTCAGCCTTGTGCCATAAAACTGTCAGAGAGAATCAGACTCACGCAGAGGAGGTTGCATTTCCAAACACGTGCGGACAGTGTGCTGTGAACCTCCACGTGCGCACACACACATTCACAATCCTGAGCTCCCAAATCCAGGGGGTTGATCTCGTATAAGTTCCTGCAATCCTGACAGCAACTGCGTTGGTCTCCATATAGGTTTTGCCCATTTTTCCTTAAAAACATCCAAGGTCTGATCTTTTTCTCAAATAATGTTTGACATATCCAAAAGTCTTACCATGGACTGGGGGAGAGGGCTTTTATTAGGTACCATCCAGTTGATGTTGATTCCTGGTGACCATACAAAAGCAATCCCTTCAAAATGTCTTGTCTTCTGTCTGGTACTTTAGGTTTCCCAAGGTACGCTCCCTGACAGCAGACATGCTTACTGACTATATGTAAACCACAGGTTTTCCAACAGCATGCTCACTGACTGATCCCATCCATCTGGTTGCTGGTCATTATCTTCCTCATTTCCAATCAACTTTCCTAGTGCATTATGATATGCACCATGTCTTTTCACATTATAACCAAAATTAAGACTGCTTCAATCTGGTCATTTGTGCTTCAAGTGAAAATTCAGGCTAGATTTGATCAACAATCCATTTCTTGGGTTTTTTTTTTTTTTGCAATCTACAGTATTCATAGAAATCCCCAAGACCTAAGTGCAAAGGTATTGATGCTCATCTTATCTTGTTTCTTCATTGTCCATAAGGAGTCACAGAAAATACCTCAGAACACCTCTGATGTTAATTCTTAGCGATACACCACTTTTTTTCTAGGTCCTCCCTCACAACTAGCCTGAAACATATTTCTTGACTGTTGGACTCTTTGTTGTCCATGAGTTATGGCTTCAAGGTACAGGAAGTGATTAAAACAGAAACATCATTAGCGAGGCGGGCACTCAGCCCTTGTTAGAGTGTCACAGACTCAGAGGTGGACGGGATAGAACCACGTCTTCAGTCCAAGGGCCAAATTGCGACGCCTGGACTGTAATGACATTAATGGGCATTCAACTCAACTCAACTGACAATAACATCCAATTAAAAACGATCCACAATCAAATCTGTACAGGCGAAGCGAGTTGAGAATGGCCGGCAAAGCCGCCGACACTCGCTTCCGACATCAAAAGGCCAGATCCGTTCGGATACCGGATGTGGCTGCTTGGCTCCCTGAAGAGAGGAGCTGATCGTAAATAACTGCATAATTGCACTGCAGAGGACTGCAGGTGATTAGGCAGCGCAGACCACTTCTTGGCAGCAAGTACACACAGGAACAATTTGTTCGAATAAATACAGAGAGATCTCAATAAATCAGGGAAGTTAAGTTACACTCAGTACCGAGTTGACAGGCTAATTATAAACTCACTGTTTGGATTCTCCCGGGCGACTTGGTCGACTTGTCCCAACGATCCAAGTACTACGTGCAGGGCTCCTTTAAGAGCCAGCCCCCTTATAGACAAGGCGCATCAAAGGGCTGACGGATGCATTTCTGAGCATCCAAACCCCAGAACCCACCCCCTCCCCCACTTGAAACAAGTAACACACAGAAATCTATCAGCAATAATATCAATAAAGTGCTAAAATCCGTTCAACAAGAAATCACATCATAGAACTGTCATGTATATTGACACAGTCACATAAATTATTCAGGTTGTCCTTCATAATTAATCATGTAGCAAAGTCAATAATATACACTTTCTAGGTCCCTACAGGTTTTAAGCACACTGCGTACAAGATCTAAAGAAACCGTTTACAGATACTTCTTGAAAGCATATTTTAAAAGTCCTTTTGATTTTATTTTCATATGTACAGATTATAAAAGTTACATGAAGTTCTTAGCAGCAGGAAGAGATGCTTCACGAAAAATGGTATTTGTGCTCATACTGCAACCACTGTAATTCTGCACGCTGCTATTTTCTGCAACAGGAATGAAATCAGAGCAATGACTTTTGAACCCTTACAGTCATACAGAAACCTTGTGCAGAGATTCAGACACAGAAGCACACTTGGGACATTCTTGCCTGGCAGGCAAGCAAGGAATTTAGCGAGAATAGAACAGTAGTGCAGGGGTCAGACCAGTCGCCTGCCACTAGGGGGTGACTGCATCTCACCACAGTGTAACGCTCAGTGATAGAACGTGGCTGAGGGCGAGTGACACATCAGCCAGGTATGAGGGTTTGAGCGCAATGCTGCCCGGGGCTTTTCTGTCACAGCAGATAGGGATGTGTGAAGGATTTATGGGTCTGCTTTCTGCTTTCCCAGGGTTGCTCAGTACAGACAGCTCAGCAGACCCAACAACCGCCCTGAAGACATTCAAATCACTTAAGACAGTATAAAATATCTGATTCTGTTACCATGTTACTAGAAGTATAGCAGTAAGCGTACATAAAAAAATATGCACAAAATGTGAGGCAAAGTTTCAGTAACCGACTAGTCATCATATATGTTCTGTTGCAGTTCCAGATATGAACATGCACACATATCTTTTCAACATCCAGCTTGGCAATTGGGTCTCAGGAGCCACATTTCGGCCCCTCCAGAAATGGACAACAGGGGTGGGGGGTTATTGATGTGGGATAAGTGCACATTCAAGTGAACATTTAATCTCAGGCGGGATTTATGGGGCCAAGGTTTTCATGCTTTCTCTCCAAGATGATAATGCCTATTTATGTGGTTGAATCGCCTCCCTCCGCAATTTCACGAGGACGGGCCACTTTTGACGCGTCATAGAAAGAGCCCCAACACCTCAACTTTCAAGGGGTCAAATTAGAGGCTGGATCACAGGCCTCACACGTCCTGGTCCCAGCATGCCTCACCTACGGGTCTACGCCAGGCTCCACTCCCCTCAACCCACATGCCATGTATAATCAATGACTGCCACTGAGCCTGGGGACCACCCTCCACAGCTATCAGAATCAGCCAAAGCTCCCTCCCCTAAACCCATCTGCCTGTCAACCATCGTATTTCATTCTTCCCCAGTACAACGACGGTTCCACATTTGGTCGTCATACCAAATAAATCTACATTTCAGAAACTGCCTTTCAGGCAAGCTGTCCTAATCTGAAGGAGCTGACCGGGCCATTAATTAAAAGCTACAAAAAAAAAAAAAAAAAAAAGCCCCAGCACTAGACACATGTAGTGTTTTTTCCTGGAGCTCTAACAATCAAGCGTTTGGGGTCCGACGGACTTAACCCTCTGCAGGACGCCTCACACAGCCCCACCCGCTCATATACTATGATCCTCAACCTCGGACCCTTGTGGTCCGGCTCTGTCGGCAGCTGCCTCGCCCAAAGTGGACATACTACCCGTCGTTTCGCTTTCATTGATAAACTGAGAAACATCTGCTACCTACATGCGGCAGATTTCAACAGCAGCCAGACCCAAATTACTCCACATATTTACTGCCAAACAGCACCATACATGAACTCACACTGCTAAAGCTCAAACCCAAAAAATGTTGCCCCATTCACACCACATGCATGAAGCCACAAGACAAAATAATTTATTCCAATTGGCTGCTGTTAGATGACTTAATATACATGCTGTTGCACCATTCAACCTTCACATACACCTTATTATCAGTAAGTAGCTACGCTTTAAATCAGGCTTGGTGTACCTTCATCTTTCATACCGTTCACTGCCTTAATTGTTTATACACTGCTGGCTGCACCAATTAAAATAATCAAATCTGCCAGATTCTGATCTTTTGGGGATCAGGAACGTTTTCTCAGCTT
>JAODKF010000147.1:18794301-18805187 GCA_026779585.1 Mormyrus proboscirostris | reverse complement strand
CAGTAAGTAGCTACGCTTTAAATCAGGCTTGGTGTACCTTCATCTTTCATACCGTTCACTGCCTTAATTGTTTATACTAAGTCACTGCTGCTGGCTGCACCAATTAAAATAATCAAATCTGCCAGATTCTGATCTTTTGGGGATCAGGAACGTTTTCTCAGCTTCGAAGGCCAAGGTAACAAATCTGCATGTCAAGCATTCACTTCTAACCAGACTCTCAAGAACGCGACTATCCATATGCCTGCGACTGTAACCAAGTCATGGTTATCTATAAATAAATATTTCAGCCAAGATGCAATTCCAGTCTGACAAAATCCAGCAAAGCAACTGTGGTTTTCAGCAAAAGCCTGGCAGGAGTAGGATGCTCAAATGGGATGGAGAACCACTTCAGAAGCACTCACGCCTAAAATCCTCTACGGACTCATGCCTGCTAAGCAATGCTAAATAAGGAGTGCTTTACACTGGCTCCAGAAAAAAAGAATTCAGAAATTTCACCAAAATCCATAACTGACTATGCAACGTTGAGGCCAACATGCTACCACTCAGGGGAGAAGCCCAGGTGCAAAATAACTGAGGCATAAAGTAAACTCTGAAAGCCGCAAACTATACCATTAAAATTACTGAAGAAAATCAAACCATCTGGGCCCAAACACAAACTCACAGTGGATTAGAGTTAACTGTCCTGGGAGTCTGCTTGAGAAAATCCCACTGAAATGACAAGATGTATTCTGTATACTTACCACTGAGTCACCAGGCATCATCAATCATATCAAATATGTTAAGAAAGTTAATGTATTAGCATCAAATGTTGTTTCTGATTTACTATTACATTACAGGGGATTGTTCCATCGAACAGGTCACCTGTGAGAACCTTTGCCATTCTTACAGGCACAGTCCTCTTACCACTTTTTTGAGACCATAATTATATATTTAAAACCTTACTAAGGTGGTCTTAAGTGGTTGAGTATTTCAGCAAGCACTAAAACATACCCAGGAACCAACCTTACATTCCACAATTCACTGCAAAACCAATACTGCCAGTATTGGTACAACAACTTCTGCATTTTACTCTAATAATGAGATATAACTATACCCATATACTTAGTACATACTTATGATCTTAGGAAATCCATTAATTGTTTACCATTTTTTACAAGTTTTTTCATAAGTGCAAGATAACGGAAAAGGGTTATGAAAAGACATATTAGAGCAGGGGTGGGGAGCCAGATCGTTGGAGAGCCACTGTGGGTGCGGGTTTTTGGGATGGCCTCTTGATCAATCAATAATAAGCAGTGGTTCTCAACTCCAGTCCTGGGGACCCACTGTTATTGGCTGATTGAGAGGTCATCCCAGAATTCCACACCCACACCGACTGTCTGTGGATCAGGTTCCCCACCCCTGTACTAGAGCCAACAAATGGCCAGGGCAGAATTTGTCCAACACAGAATCCATCATCTGATTTCAAACACCTCCACAAATTTTACCTTGCTGTCTGCCATTATCTAGATAGACTGAAGTGGAAAAAGTTATTGTTCTTCTGTTTGGGATTATTAACTAAAAGAGGTCCACCAGAAAGCCTCAAATGAGCCTAGAGGCTACAAAACAGTGGAGGAGTAAAGGAAGACAAGATTACAGGAATGAGGACAAAACTGACCTTAAATATGCCGACCCAGTCCTTGGCATGTGGCTTGATGTATTGGCTGAGAGTGTAGCTGCACTCCAGCGCCGCATGGGGAAGGTAACTCTTCCCCATGTTCTGGAAGATAACGTGGGCAAAGTTGGAGGTTTCCATGCCACTGTTAGCCAATGTGCCTTCATGGAATAACGCCATTCCCCGGTCCAGACACTCCTGGAGCACAGGTGAAGTGGAGGATGCACGTCATGTCATGGTACCCAAGCAGTAACCCCTATCTGTCAGTGAAAGGTCTAACTGGCAGTGAATGTAAGCTCTACAACATTAAGAACTCATTAGTATGTATCGTAGGGTAGATATTCATACTAAGAAAATTTTATAAATATTAAAACATAAACGTGTTATTAAAAGCTGAAGAACAGAGCGTAAGTGACCACAGATCCATAAAATATCAAACATACAAGTGTCCAATTTTTCCTTTTGTCCCACTTAACCAGTATTTACCCTACGGAAAAGAATGAACCCCAGTAAATAATGCAGTAAATAAAGCGAAGGGGTTAATTGTCTTTGTTGATGCACCACAACACACAGTGCACAACCAAGAAATGTGTCCTCTGCATTTAAGTCATATATAACCTATTAATTGTATCGTCCAAAAACAACATATTATCAATGTCTTAGGATCAACAACAACGTCATGGGCATTTAACTTTCGCTGGTAGAAATTCTGGGATTAAAAATACGCAATCAAGGTTTCATGGAAGGTTCATGGAAAACCCGACTGCTTCTTCCATGTTTAAAGTGTCCGGTTTAAAAGTGGAAGCGATCAGATTAGGGTTCAGGAAACAAAGCCTGTCACGTGATCTCCCATTACGGTCGGCGGCCTGCTGTATCGCAAAAAAACTACCTAAACACAGATAAAATGCGGCCTGTGACGTCTGAAAAAATCTACCTTTTTCTTTAAGGCCCATTGTACAGGCCAGGCCGTTAGGCTCTGAGAAAATAACTCACGCACCTCGTACACGTTAGCAGCTAGCCAGTTGTCGCTAATGTATTATACGATGTAAAACGTCAAAGCTTCATTAGCTGCCTTTACAAATATTACCGAGCGCCGGTAAATAGAAGACACTGGACACGGACAGTCACAACCATATTGTTATCTGAATTGTTTACACTAGCTCAACTAATAAAAACTGAAAACGCCAGAAATATATACCTTTACCGAGCTAGTCTAGGATACGACACATTATAAACAACGAACAGAAAGGATAATTAAAACAATATCATTTTCCACATGAATGTGTGTAAAACTTTATCTTCAACACTACTGACGCAGTTATCCGGAGTGCTGTTCTTCTCGCCGTCTTCCTGAAGTCTCAAAACACGATTACATCACTTCCGGTGTGGCTAGCGCTACCAGCTATTTCGTTTGATGTTACGTTTCATAGCAACATCATATGCATCTTCCCCGAATGACATGATTTTTCCCGAAATGTCGGCAATGAAGTTACATTTACCATTTGTCCATTTAACATTACGCGGTTACACACAGTATTTGGAAGGTTATTTTTGAAATAGTAGTAGGTTACAGAATACTGGTTACCCTAGCAAAGAAGAGGACAGTGTCATTAGGGACCGGATACTGACCCGCGTTGGCTGGAAATATGCCAAAAGAAGGCACTTTTGCACGGCGAAAAGATGCAAAGAAACAAAATGAAAACTATATTTTTTTGCTTTACCGAAAAGGATATGTTAGGATATAACCGCTTGCCCTGTTCCGGGTCGTACGGAGCCTATCCCGGAGATGGGGCGCCTACTCATCGCATGCCACACTCACACCTATAGGCAATTTGGCAACTCCAATTAGCCTCAACATGTTTTTGAACTGTCGGGGGAAACCCCACGACGTCACTGGGAGAACAGTGGCCTGTACTACGAAGCGGGGTTATTGACTTATCGGGGTAACTTTTAGGATTTAAGGTACCACAGTTTAAATTGACTTCATATTCGTTCACTTAGATTTTGCCCAGACTAACTTAAATCCGACAAGTTACCCCGATAAGCCAGTAACCCGCTTCGTAGTACAGGCCACAGTTAAAGTCCACACACATTGAATCATGGAGAAGACTGAGACCCTTTTCCCAGAGATGTTGCTAACCACTGCGATCGCCAGCGTTTTTATTAATAATGTAATTTAATTACGTTTTTCTTCACACTACTCGACGGGGCACAAATGGTAGTAACTCAGTTACTAGTGAAGTACAAATCATGAATAAATATAGTAGCTACTGGAGACAACAGAATCAGTATTTCACTTGTGTTATTCATTACTTGTTGCTTCAGTAGTTCCTTAGTAGTTCCATCGGTAATTCACAAAGGTTTACAGAATTAACAGATGTAGTAACAAATACAGTAACTGTTTTGGATAAAAGATGCGTCACAGTTCGTTAATGATGAGCAAATAAGACAGAATTTCACTTGTTTTATTCATGACTTGTTCGTTCAGTACATCACAAAGGTTTATAGAATTAACACACATAGTAACTGCTTGAGATAAAACATGCGTCACGATTCATTAATGAATTAACATGCGATCAATATGTAACTAAGACTTAATTTTTGGTTAATAGATACATAAGTAATAGGATAATACTAAATTGTTTGTGCCCCCTCAGGTGAACTGTTATCAAATGTTTTTCTCAGTAACTAACGGATTACAATTACATTAATTCGTAATTTCATTACGTAACGTCTTTACATATGTAACTAATTACTCCCCAACACTGGTTATGCATGTATTTTCATCTTTAAACTGCTTATCCTGGACAGGTTTGGCTGGAGCCTATTCCAAATAGCACAAGGCGTTACACGCTGGACCCAGTCCACTGAAGGGCACATACAGTTTCATATAATTTAGAAATTATTTTAACTGCTTGTTTTTGGACAACAGACAGAAGCCAGAATATTCAGAGGACACTTGCATGGTATGGGAAGACGACGCAATTAAACACAAAGCGGAGGCAGGATTTAAACGCTCAGCCCTGGAGGTATGAGGCAAGAGCGATACCCTTAGAAAAACTACGCCACCGTTAATAATCTAATGTATACAAGCAAATATTTTGCATATAAGAACTCATATTTAATCAATATATATAGTCATAGTATATTTGCTTTCACACCTGTAGCCACTAGATGCAATAGCTACAGACATATCAATGGCAATATTCGCAGTTAGAAAACATTTATTGAACAGTGATTGACAATGAATATCGGTCTGTTACATTAGTTTGTTTTAACTGTACGATTATAAAATTTACTAGTGGTGACGAACAATGGACGCGTTTTTAATGACAAACTTGTTTTGCAGCAAATTATATATCTGGTACTAATTTCACCTTTTTTCCAAATGTCAGACTTGTAATGGAAACAATGATTCAGGTACTGTAAATTTGGAGGGGGGTCACACACCTGTCAGTGGGTGTATTTCAAACGAGGCGCGGATTTAATCGTTTAGAATGAAATCAACCAGCGGACAAGAACAATCAATCCGGACAAATTGTTACTTTCCGAAATGTTGCATACTATTATGGAGTGAAGGTTGCACGCTGTCACGAATAACATGGGTGCACAGCTCCCATTGGTCCACTTCTTTGAACGGAATAACTGAAATAATACATCTTCACGCCCGCCCTCCTTTACTTCTCATTGGTCGCGGGATTGAACATTCATCGGTAATTGGATAAAAAGCACATCATCGCCAATCAATCTGTTCCAGCCGACGTAAAACCGAGAAAAGCATGGCTGCCCTCGTTAGAAGGTCTCAGAATTTATTTAAAAAGTGGAACAAGCATGTCGTCGTTTCGTTGGGTAACGTATGCTCTTACTGTCATAGATATTCAAACTGAGTGCACGTTTATCTACTGTGTGCGTCGTTCACTCCTGTTGTGTGAGGCCGGCGATGGTCGGTAAAATTGCCGGAATAGTCGTTTATTGGCTGTAGCAGCTTTAGCGAGTCGGCTAGCCGTCCAGTGTTGGAGCTGTCTGTCATGCCGTACCTGTCATGTCTGTCTGTACCACTTCTTGGGCAGAGGCTCTTCGCTAAATGCCAAAATATGCATACCTCAGTGTCACCTTGACGCTTCTTGCTGCATCGCAAGATGTAACTCAACAACCAGTTATTTCGCCGGAAAGGGGATTTCAGTCGGCAACGGTACGCGGATTTAATTAGGGAGTATTATGCAATTTCAGGTACAAATGAAATGATGACAATGAAAATAAAAGGCAATCTTCTCTTATCGACTTAATCTTGCTCTGCGATTGTGTTTATGGATCAGATGTGCATCTTAAAACATGCCTTTAGCTTCAAAAATGCAACTATATACTTAATGAGTTTATAATTTGAGGCTGATAATAAATGCAATTTGTGTATGCTATTATTTGCTGTAAATCGGAAAGATATGAGAATCATCTACAGCCGCTTTCTTACCATCCACATTAAAATGCAAGTGATGAGTTGCTTTATTATGCAGTACTTAAATGAAAAGTAACTTTTTGAAGTAGGATTTAATTTACCTCTAGGGTAAGGCGAGGTAAATCTGGCAGTGTGTGATATCAGCTTTGTCAGAAAGGTGTGCAAAACAAGCTTTCTGAAAGAAAGCAGCGATTTTTTTTTTTTTTAAAAAAGTCCTGCATAGCACATTGCCTGGTTTGCTCAGATCATTTAAAGGGCGTTGTTCCTAACGAAATATGTTTTACTTTTTTAACTTTTGTTTAGTCATGTAGGTTTAATGGATGGGAATTATTGAAATGATCACAGAAACCAGGCAAACAATCGCTACTAGTTTGTAATTTAATACATTTTATACATTTAAATGTGTCCATTTTGATCAAGGTTTTGTTTGACTGTAACTTTAGCTGGCATCAGTACAAGCTCATACCAAGAAGGAAATATCCCACATACAGATTATATATATATAAACCCATTTTGCTGTGGTGATTAGTGTCAAACAGCCATTATGCTTCCATGCAGAGCTGTGTTCTTGGGTGTGTAGTTTGTATGCTGTCAGTTGCTGTCCTGGGCTTCTATATTGGGCTGTGTTCAGCTTTGAAGGACCAAAATGTCCTTAAATGTCGACAGTGGCATGTTTGGCTGTGTGTAGCGTCTCGCCGTCAGTTTTGTAGGCTTCTGGTATGCCCTTGGTCATGTTAGATGAAGTCAAGCCTTTTTTAACCTAGAAGACCTTCTCTGTATGTTAATACAGAACAAAATATGTCAGTGTATATAACACCTGAAGAACTATTTAACCTGCCTATGTTGTACCATAGATCTATGGAGGCATTGCTTTCTGTTGGGGAATTTTTACAGATCTTGTGACAGTGATTTATTTTATTTTTTTAGTAGCTTAAAGTTTATCCCTTTACTTTTGTCCTGGATATGCCTGTAATGTTCATTTGCTGGATGGAAAAATATACACTGTGTGCAGAATTATTAGATGAGTTATTGCTGGAGATTTTTTTTGCAAAAGTTGTTCACTCGTAATTCAGAAGTTTTTGCTTCAAGTAAATTTTATTTTGAGAAAATGTTGCATTAGTCTGTCACAAACAAAACAATGAAAAACGTCAATGAACACAATTATTAGGCTGTCAGAAACAGGAAAGTGGATTTTTCTCTCCACCATCAACAGATATATTAATAGAGTTCTAGTTATTCAGTCTATATAAGGAAGGAAGTCCACTTTACCAAGTTCAATGTCCTGTGTAGCTGCCTTTCTTATCAGTGACCATCGTGAGCCTGTTGTCCATTGAACCAGGCAGGTTTTTGATTTGATCACCTTCTATATTGGCTGAGGCAGCATTGACAGTGTCCCAGATGCTGCTCTGAAGTGCCCTGCTTGCTGTCTTGGTCCATCCTACACATTAGTTCAGCCCAGTTGTTCTCAATGGGGGTTAAGTCAGATTTCAAGCCCTTTATTGGCTAGTCTATGGAATACTTCGATGCATGGGAAGGGACATTGTCCTGCATGAATATCATAACCTCCTCCTTGAAATGGACCGTTCCATTTGCATGTTGGAATAGTCCAACAAGTTCATCACTGATAATAGCATCCTACGTCATCTCTCCTCCACCACCTTGTTGGCACTCGAGAAAGGTGTCTCTCCCCTGGCCCATCCATCAGCTCCATCAAGAGTCACTCTCCTCAGCTGTCCACAAGACTTTAGTGAACTCTTGATGTGTCCTTACCTGTTCTTGATGTTTTAGCTTATGTAACTCATTGAGTTGAGGTCGTATTTCAGCCTTTGTGACCGTAGCATTGTCACATAGCACACTGCCCCTAGTACTTTCTGTACCCCCACCCCCTGCCAAATAATAATTTGATAATTTTGCACAGGAGAGTATCTATGGTTTCCTGTTAAGACATCAGTGAGTAACAGAAAGTAGGCAGACCGAATACTGAGCATGTTCAGTTTTTAAACAGTCCAATCATAATTGGACAATAATCTGGGCTGTAACTATTGGTCAGAAGAGAAGATGCAAGCAAAATACACACTTGCTTAATTCTACATGCGGTGAATGTGGTGTCATCATGTCTAGTGTGCATTAATTTTCATTTCTTCCTGTTCAGCCCTGTCACGAGCTATGGCCTCCAAGACGCAGGTGGGGTTTGTCGGCTTGGGGAACATGGGAAGGCCCATGGCTAAGAACCTGCTGAAGCAAGGCTATCCCATCATCGCCACAGACATTTTTCCCGAGTCTTGCAAGGAGCTTCAAGACCTTGGCGCTCAGGTGGGTTCCCTAGGTACATGCCTGCTACGTGCTGGGACGTGAGAGCACTGCAATCTCAATATACTTGGCAATCAATTTTACTCCTACAAAATCAACAGGCGTGTCAGGTTCTGCAGTGCTTAAGGACATGAGCAGAAGGTAGTTAGTTCAAGAGGCCATGTGACTGTTACAGAATATTATAAATGTTTAAAATGATTGACTAATCTAGGTTTAATCTTTTTGATGCTCATAAATATATTACCGGTGGCATAATCGGCTTTTGGAAGATCGTACAACTTTGCTTAAAGCTAAATAAGAATTACATAGTTTGCTACATTTTGAGGAGAAACACTTAAGGAATTTCCTATATATGACGTGAGAAGTTTGCTGGATTTCAGAATACCATTTCTCATGTATATTGTAGCAGAAATGCATACCATTTAATGCTTAGTTTTGTTTTGGTGAGCAATGAATGCAATTTTTGTGCATGAATACAAATTTTCACATATGGCTAAAGAATGAGATGTATACACCTGTGTAAAATGTTTGTGGTATTATCTGAATTTGTGCCGAAATGGCTGCAGAGTGAGAGAAAATCCCTAAAATGCACTTGGGTTTTAAAATGGAAAAACCTATTAATCTGAAGTAACTATTTTTAAACTTCCACCAACCCTGTGACAGCTTCTATTGTCACCCCACAGTCGACAACTTTTTTTTGGTCCCATAGATTATTTTCTTTGTAGAAGTAGCTCTCATTGTGTGTAGAAAGGGTGAAGACAGGAGTAGTACACAATATGTAGTCTTCCTGAACCCTTTCAAGGCATTTTAAAGGAAAGGAATCATTACATGCAGCTCTGGATTGACATTCAAAATGATCCTGCCTTCATGTTTTATGTTCTTACTCAAGGCAAGCCAAGGTAAATAAAGCCACTGGGAAATATTTCAATGTAAATATTCTCATGCGTCACGCAAATTGATGAATAGGCAATATGGCGTGTGATTACATTGTAGTTAATAGCTATAAAGTGCATGGTTATAAATCTGCCCCCCTCAAAAGCCTGCCTGAATTTTGTGCAAGTTGAGTGATTTTACTTGTAAAAAAAGTGCATTGATGTTAAAATATATTGAATCCTGTGGACGGTCTCATTTACAATTTCCATCCATCCATCTACCCAGCTGTCCATAGCTCTTGGTAAAACTCGCCCTAGAATCACAGGGCTTGAGGCATGGTGTGTGGGCTGAGGTTCATTTAGGGAAACGAGTCTAATCTGGATGTTTGCGGGGATCAGATTGTGGATTGCCCTGCTGAGATCGCTGATAAGACTGACCGGATCATCACCATGCTGCCCTCCAGTCCCAATGTGATCGAGGTCTACACTGGACCCAATGGCATCCTCAAGTAAGTGCTGCCCTCCTCACAGCATGAACTATGGTACCTCTTTTCAAATTCTTAACGATGCCAACGCATAGTGAGAGGTATAAGGAGATTTTCGTCATTGGAATGTGATTTATAACATTATGGGATTCTTCTGTTAAATCTGAATCCCTGTCATGAAATTGGCCATTTTTCCAAGGAAAGTCTCTTTGTCTGCTAAAACATTTCACCCACTGACAGGAGCAGAAACCTTCATCTCTGCAAATCATCAGTGCTTAATTTTCTTATTTTCTGATATGAACATCACCTGCCATCTTTTTTTTTTTTTTTGGGGCTACTTTCATTAAAGTTCTACAGCAGAATTGTTTGTAGCATGGTAACATGCATGTTTTTATACCTCGACAGATCTGGGTCAAGTATGCATGATTTGGGTTGTTCAGCAGCATATTTCTGATTGTAACATCAAGCTGACTGTCCGTTAAGCAGCACTTATCCCATTAGGATGGCTGTGACTTTACTCATTCACCTGAACTGCCTGTCTTTGGACTGTGGAAGGAGGCTGGAGTTCCTGGAGGAAGCCCACAAAAACACAGAAAGAGCACGCAGACTCCACACACAGAGCTGAGGCTGGATTTGAACCCAGAGGTGTGAGGCAACCAACTTGGTTGTACAGCCCTTTTTGCAAATTGTGTGGAACATTAATTCAGTGCACACCTTAATTGAACAACCTGAAATACTGTGTATGCCAAAAGCTGATAACTGCGTGAAATAATTACACCCAACCTGAAAAAATCCTTCAATCATGCATCCATCTTTCAAAGTGAAGGCCCCATGTCAAATGCAACATACCATACCATAATCGGCTTAATTATTTAACACCTGTGTAAAAACAGTTCATGAGGAATTGCATTTACTAACCCTATAGTCATGCTGTTACTGGCCTATTTATACAATATGTTGAATTTTAACGAATGAGGTATTATAGAGTGAATCATTAATAGTACATGAGAGCATGTGATTTATTTTGGACCAGCTTGGAAATGGGTGTGTGAACTTCATTTCGGATTAGCCTGGAGGAGCATCGGAGTGCGTGTGGTAAAACCACCAAGTGGTGT
>JAODKF010000147.1:18742237-18773800 GCA_026779585.1 Mormyrus proboscirostris | reverse complement strand
AAGTAAACTAATATACCTATGGTGATATATTTATATATATATATATATATATATATATATATAAATTAGGACAAAGTATTCCAAGAAAAAAATATATATTTTTGATCTGATTAATTTTCACGTGCACACATTAATTTGTAGGTCTATAATTCAATTTAGCGCAATCCTTATAATTATTCAAAACAGGAATTTTCATTTTTACGAATTCGTCACTGAAATTATATTGTTTATTTATTGGCATTATAACTTCATTAAATTTATTAATTGGATGCACCTTAAAATCGAAAGCTGTTACAACCCTATTTGAAATATAAAATTTAAGCGGCGCGCATCACCGATTTTGTATGAGAAGCCGTTTAAGGGAAAATTGAATGCTTCACTTGCATATACATACATATATACATACATATATGCATGCATTTAAATATATAGAGATCGTGTGACTGTAGAAATTAAACTGAATACAATAACTTCGCTGAAGGAAAGCTGACCAGATGACTAACGAATGCTGCAGTTTTTTCAGTATACTATATTTACAACGGAAAATTCAGTTTAATATTATTCCCTGCACCTATAATCGGTATCATACACACATACGTTAGAAAACAGAATCGACTCGGGACCTCAACTTAAAAAAGTAGGCCCATTATATAAAATGTGGAAGTTAAATTGAAGGGACATTTTAAAATAAGAGGGAAATTGACTGTCTGAAAAGGACTGGAGGTGCTGCTTTCTAACATGTAGAAGTTATATATTAACGTATCCAAAATAAATCAAATTCCATCTTGCATGGAATTCAGAATAGACGACCAGTTGGGAGAACGAATTCAAATTTACTCTCTTTGTTTGCCGTTTCATATTTGTTGCTTCTAAAAGAGCGATATATGCCTATATACCAGTTTGCAACAGAGGCGTTATAAGGAATAGAGCAGTATATTAGCGACTAATTGATATCACTTACCTCTGCATGCTCTGGCCAGTACAACCAAATACGTCCGTCTATCGACGCTTAGCATTACATAATAATACAGCAAATGAAAACAGCAAAGTAATGTTTGTTCTGTAAGCTGTTTCACCACAGATAAAACCATCACTAGTTTAATTAAAGTATAAGGATATATTTTTCCAGTAGCTCTTCTTACATGAGTGTCTGCACCGATTGTCGTTAATGTGCTTGTGTCTTATATATAGCATTCGACTTCGTCCATAGTAGTGCAACTGTAATGTTACTTCACACTATTTTAACAAGTGTTCGACGTTTACAATTCTAGACAAGCCTCAAACCGCAAGGAAGCAGGTGGTAGAGGCCATGTCCCTGCGACATAATCATGTTCAAAATCACATTTCTTCTTGGTGTTACTTCATACGTGAAAACCGTTTCACCTACTTTTATTTTCAAATTAAGTAAGACAAAAGATGCCAGACACCGGCGCAAAAGTAGTCTATATAACTACATGCGGCTGGAACTATGCCGTGACAATAAATAAGCTTCTTTAGTTTAGTAATTAGTCTGTTGTGATAGTTATACAGACTAATGAATGAATGAATCACTGCGGCAGGAGAAACTTTCAATAACAAGCGACCGGAACCCTGTCACAGTTAGTTTATTAATTTATAAGTGAAAAAGCGGTTTTTGGAATAACATTGTTAAGGCCTCAGCATTGTTTTCACGGCTAGAATCTCGGAAAGGGAAACCCATTACCTAAACTCAAAAGAGCGCTCATTTGACGTCACAGCCCCAGGCTATTGCTGCTTACCACACCGCTACACGTTGCGCCGCAACAGTGTATAAACGATTCCTTTTTTTAAAAAAAAAAATGTACATTGCACCTCGTCCGTGATGCAAAAACCATATATTTAGCTTGAAACCCTCAGCAAGTTAAATGTTAATCACATAAGGTTATGAATTACAAATGCATGACAGAGTACGTATCCTATTTTATTTCAATGGAAAATAAATGCACTGCCCTGCAAATTAATATATGACATTACATTAGCTTTCGTATAAAGTAAGAATCTGAAATCATATTTTTGATTTGTAAAATGAATCTTAATTTTCTCAATGCAGAAGACAGACTCGATGTTTCTGTGTCGTATTTAAGTTAAAACATAATTTCCATCCAATAAGACTTTTTGTTTTAAGCCCAGAAGATTCAATCGTATACTAAGATTGAGACTGAATGATTTTCACACTCAGATATTAAATTGAAAAGTATACAGTTATAAAAGAAAAAAATTACATTTGTACAAAGTTCAAGTTGACATTGAGACAGATCATTTTATTTCAAATTAGAAACGGATTGTTCAAATTTTAACACTGTGCACAGATTCAGTTTTACGAATACCGAATAATAATGGTATTTGTTAACAGAAAGATTTTAAAACAACGAATATAACTCTTTCTTGTCATTAAAGCCTAGATTTAGTCAGTGGTTAAATATACAGTTCAGATGGTATTGTTCCCTAAGCAAAAATGTCTAATTTTCTAATTTTGACTCTACAAACACAATTTGTTTATATTGGTTATATTGTAACTTATATTTTATATTGAAATTAATGAAGTTCATAACTTAACGACAAAACTACTTCAGGCATTCCCAGGTAAACTGATTTTTAGAAAGGATGCTATGCTTTACAATTACAGAAATTAATTCCATTAAATAGAGGTTACGTTATAATAATCATTTATGCTGACTGTCTTTGATTAAACGTTTTCTACATTTTAGGCCTAGCTCCGACATTCTTAATAATTACAATATAATTAAACTTTCCACATTAGGTTTACTCCAAGTTACCCCATAGTACGGAGCATTCATGTATTCTTATCAGTATAGAGAGTTACTGGATCTCCTTGAGGATTTTATTCAGAAAAATCAGAATTCATACTAACTGCCAGCAGTATCTGTAGTAGTTGTTTAATGTGGTCATTCTGGTTTTTTTGCAATAAACATATTTAACTGAACAATACTTGTAAATGGAAACCCATTTTTTCAGTATATCGTTTATATTCATGTCGTAACTCGTAGCTTCAAATGTCGATACTTTTGATTAGCCGATGAAGGGGGAAGGGGGTTAGTGTCCGATACTGTATTTTACCTTCCTAAAGCATATAGAAATTGAGGGACATGCCTTCTGAGGTATAACGCCCCCCCTAATGCACGTGTCTGTGTCAAATTGCACATGCTCCTTTGTTTTTTAAGTAAAACAATCCATGATGATTTGCAGACTTCATGTCTTGCGCCATGAAACCACAGTGGTTTACAAAATGATATTCCCTATTTTAAATGAGAAAAACTCCTCGATTACTTTATTCTAATAACTCACAAATTATGTGAATTGTACACTAACAAACACAAACCAAATTAAACATTCAATAGGCCTATTGTACACAGCTATTCTATGGTATAAGGGATTTTTGTGTAGACGATTAAACCGCAATTAATCAAGAGACGCGGATTGATAGTCGGATGGATGGATAAATAATATGCCTCAAGTTCCTCAGTACTATAATAATGTGGACAAAATCTTTAGTATCTAATATTAATTTCTATTAATTGCACGATTTTTTTACTTAGGCATATTTTCTTGTTACCGTTGATTACGTCATATATAGGCATACAATTAAAAATCACACTCTTTCAAACTGGTGATTATCAAACGAAAATACAAAGGCCCAATTACGTTAAAACATTAAATGTGAAAATGGTGTTTCGCCTTACTGCCCAATATTCGCCTCGGTACTTAAAACGACCAAACCAGACCACAATACATATGTGTGGCCTATTTCTACACCATAAACGTGTACAAAGAAGTTAAGTGGTAAGACTGGCAACAGGAAAGTTCAATTTTGAAATCTAATAGTTGCCAGCTTTTGCGCCTTCGTCAACTTTAACGTTTGGAACTTTCGTCCGTTGCTGCATATTTATTTTATTTATTTTTTCCAGTTTCACTACATACTAAATTTTGTCTGAATGCTAGCCAGCATCCTGTTTACCTCTTAAATTTCCTGGATAAGAGCCAAACGTAAACAGACCGGACGCTCATAGACTTCGTCTAATCACTTCGATATATCTGTCACAAATTATGCAAAGTTAATTATCCCGCATGTAGAGGAAAAATACCGAATCACCTATATGAAACAAGCGCGTCATTTATTTATAAAATGCCGCCGAGAAATAGTTCCTTACCGGTCCGTTGAGGAACTCAAGAGACCGTCAAACGGTAAATGACTTCAAACTTTGTGGCTAGACTTCAACTTTCAACTTGACCTTGGCCTGAAGCCCCGTCTTGACCGTTTATAAAACAGAGCTATGTTGGTGGGTTATACTCTCTTTTTTTCGATTCATGCAAACACTACTAATATTTCATGCTTGAACCATTTCTAAAAACGAACTTCCGTTCTTTATTAAGTCTCAATGTACTGTACTTACAATTGATAGTAGCTTTATTATAACAGACGATATCGTCTCATAATAACGCACCAGCAAATGCGCACCGAAACAGTGTTCAAGAGGGTGAGGACACGTCAGAACATGCGTTCAACAACAATTCCGTATAAACAAGCATCCTACACCCGTTAAATAAAAATCAGTGTTTCAGTGTTATGTTGTTGACTGACACGCGTCTGCATTATAACGTGATCATTGGTTCAGATTAAGAACGAACGTTGAATCATAATGGAAGATATTTGCCAAATCACATGTCCACAGTTCACTCAAGCCGACAGCATCCGTTTCCAAAACTGCAGCTAAAGATTTTTTTTAGAAACGTCGTAGCAATTGTAGAGTTCCTAAGCTCCCTGCTGGTGTTACGGGAAACATATTTACAAACGGTCAAGTTTAATCGTAATACAAGAGATGCATCATTTAGTTGATTTCTTAGCGCAGACAGAGTAATTCTAAATTATACAATTAAAAATAAGATCTTTTATCTTACACAATTTTACACATTGTCTTCCAATCGATAAAGTCCGACTTTAGTTATGTTATGTAAAATATTTAATAGATATAAACAAAAATTTAAGCACACACACACACACACACAAAGAAACGAATTATACGCCATTTGATGTTTCCAAAAAAATATTTAATACGCATTTTCCATGATACTTATATGATTTTTAACACTATAACTAAATACTGTAATTTGCAAATGAAATCAAGTGGCCAAATACACACTACTTAATTGCATTGCGATAAATGGAATATCGTTAGAAGATGTACACATATTTTAGAACGCGAAGGTACTGGATTATCAGCATAATGTTATGAGGTCGGTCCGAACCACTTTACCGCCTACAGATTAGGCAAGCACATATACACCTTGTCACTTCGCTAAGAAAAATTCTGCAGTAAAATACTGAATTGCAATATGGTGACTCAGGTAAATATGGTAATACGCCACACATCAAGACATAACCGCAGTAATTTAGTATCTGCATTGTATATGCTGTTTATGCAAGTGAAAATAAGTAAATGTAAAACATTTAAAACGAGTCAATCATTTCCTCGGGATTGCGCTAAAATCAGTTTTTCAACTGAGATAAAACTTATAGTTTAAGGTAATAATCAGAGTGAATATGTTAATCTGGTTTGCAATCTACTCGCCACTTCTTTTGTCGCTGAGAATCCAACATCCCTTAAAACGACACAATTGCAATTACTCTTGACGTGGTCACTTGTGGTTTTCTAAACTTATGTAAATTTCACTTGAATTTAGCAGCGATCGAAAGCAAGAAACAAGATGAAATCTCAAGTTCAATTTTTGCAGGGGACCAACCCCTGATTATCTGCAATTGAGATGTTTATATCTTCTTTGCATATCACGTGCCTCGATCCGGCCAATAGCCACGGAGCAGTGCTATACACAGGCGCGTCGCTGTCGGTTCCTCTCCCAGAGTTAGTGCCTCTTTTTTAAGTGTTGGGGATTTTAAAAAGAGCTGGTCGTCTCAATGTTGGACGTGCTATGACAGCGTCATTACTTCTTCACTCCCGCTGGATTGACCCGGTGATGTTCCTCTACGACAACGCTTTAGAGGACGCGAACAAGAATATGGAAGGATATCCTGGAGGCAATTTTGCTGCAAATCAGTGCAGGAATTTAATGGCTCATCCGGCATCCCTGGCTCCGAGCTCGGCTTACACGTCGAGTGAGGTTCCAGTGTCTGGCATGGGCGAACCTGTCAAACAGTGCAGTCCGTGCTCCGCGGCACAGAGCTCATCCAGCGCTTCCTTACCCTATGGCTATTTCGGCAGCAGCTACTACCCGTGTAGAATGACACATCACGGCAGCATTAAGTCCTGCGCGCAACCTTCCACATATGGAGAGAAGTATATGGACACATCCGTTTCGGGAGAGGAGTTCACGTCCAGAGCAAAGGAGTTCGCTTTCTATCAAGGTTACACCACTGGTCCTTACCAGTCGGTGCCAGGCTACTTGGACGTGCCCGTTGTGCCGACCATAAGTGGCCCCGCCGAGCCTAGACACGATCCACTCTTGCCCATGGAAAGTTACCAGCCGTGGGGTATCACTAACGGGTGGAGCGGTCAGGTTTACTGCGCGAAGGACCAGACTCAGGCTAACCATCTGTGGAAATCGTCAATTCAAGGTACGACCAGTTCGTGCTTAATATTTGTCGACAGATATAGCAAGCAACCCAGTGAGTAATTTTTAAAACGCAGTTACTTTTTGTAGTGCTGCACTTTAACTTTTTTTTCTTCATACCAGGTATCAGACCTCTTGATTTCGATTTATTCGATTACAAAATATCTTTTATTGCGACTTTTTAAATCTATAGTTACCCATTCATGTTAGTGAAGGAGAGTCGCAGTTGGCGAAAGTTTCAATATTACATAGATTCTTGGGGGTGTGAGAGAAAATATGAAAATGTCAGATAGGCGTTTGGTGCGCTTTATTTCAAAAAACATAAGCTAAGAATACAGCGTAATGAATACTACTAATTGTGGATAACTTGTATATGTCAAGTGTATAAGCATGTTTGTATAATTAGGAATTAAATGTTTTTCCTTTCTACGTTCAGACGCAGTGTCGCAAGCCGGAGAGGGCGGTTCTGCTAGACGAGGAAGAAAGAAGCGTGTGCCCTACACCAAGATACAGCTCAAGGAACTGGAACGGGAGTATACCACTAATAAATTCATTACAAAGGACAAGCGGAGAAGGATTTCCGCCCAGACAAACCTGACCGAGCGTCAAGTTACTATTTGGTTTCAGAACAGACGAGTAAAAGAAAAGAAAGTCATCAACAAATTTAAGAACCCCAGTTAGCCGGGATATAATAAAATTACTGGGAAGCTGTTAAGAAATGTCTTTTATTGTGACTTGTTAACTTTAAAGAATTTGCTACTCAACGTGAGTGGATGGGAGACTTGGCCAAAGTCGCAAAATCCGTAGGCCTTCGATCCTGGCCTCCTGGTCGGAAACGAAAACTGGAAAGGCTATAGACGGCCGTGTTGTACGATATTCTTGAAGACAAGCATGGACCAGGGATCAGATTGCTTTTCACGAGACCAATTCGAAGGAAAGAGGTTATTGTTCGGTGAAATCGCATCTATACGACTATTCCAGTTTCTTCTCAGGAAAAGAAGACGTTTGCCAAATGTATATTTAAGTCATTTGCCATTGTAATTGTTAAAAGAATATTACGACAAATTTTGGGGATTCGTGAAAAGGACACAGCAAGATTAAAACAATCAAACGTAGTTAAATTAGAAAATATATTATGTGTAATCCCTTTTTAATAAACAATTCGCACTTCAGTAATTTGAGACGATGTTCAAAAACGTGTCTTTTAATTTCCAAGATTTATAAATCCTTGCGTTAAAAATGCTGATGTAATCACGCTAGTATTTTAAACTTCTTCTGAAAACAAGGTTTTCAGATTGTCCATTTCAAATAACTACTCTGTCGTATTTGTGTAGACTGACTGTATGTTACGCTGAACTATTGAGCGCAAATCACTGAATGTCTGAATTGCTCAGTTATCTGTGTCTGCCAAAGTGGTAAACTATGTCCAAATAAAACTGGACATGGACTTTAAACTGTACTCATATATTTATTTGTACAGCGAGCTGTCGCTCAAACATTGTTTTTTTATTGTAAATGCAAAATATACTTGTTTTATTCCTTACTTTTTGAAACGTATATAGACATATAGATGTAGAAATTAACATCATCGCCCTTATAAATATTGTGCAGAAAACATGTGTTTTTTATTATGAAACTTTTTGACGCATTGTCGGTAAATTACAAGATCGCCTTAAAGAAATAAACGGGATGGAGACTAAACCTTGACCTTGAGGAAAATTGAAGTTGAGAAGTTTCAGTATAAAGTAGAACAACATTGCCATCTGGTGTCTTAAGAATGTAATTAAATATTTTTTAAAACCGGCACGCACGGAGAGCTTTTTTAAATTCGAAATTTAGCTATTTTAAAAATCGATTTTATAGATAGCAAGGACAGAAATAATAATATACACACAATAATGTGTTCTTTTAGGAATTATTGAATACTTTTCTTTATTATTTATCAATTCTTGGTATATTGTAAACTCAAACGGCATGCCAGACTAGGACCAAACAAAAGTTACAGGTGGACTGAAAATCACAGAAAACACAAAGATCATGCCATAATTTTTTTTAACCAAAGAGTAATTGAAGCCGCTGCATTAAACGTACTTTGCTATTATTTTAAGATGAGATAAATTTGACTTTTAGATACGCTTTCAATTTGAGGACGGTATACAAACATAAGAAAGGAAAGTTCAGCTAAATATGATTAATCGAACTGCGTAATTCAGAAAAGTTTATTTAAAATTCGGCTTCAACCACTATGTGTGGGCATACATTATAATGTTGTTTTGTTACAATTTATCCTTTTTTGTATGCTTTTTAATGAGTTTTTTCTTTTTACTTGTTTAACTTAAATATTACATCGCAGTTATTTTGATATACCCTCTGCTCATAACGATTTTTCTATTTAGTTTTCCGCCAAATTAAATTGATAAAATATATCATTAAGAAAACACATGAAGTTAAAAAAACAAAACGACACAAAACTGAGTGGCATTCGTTGTAAATAAAAATATAACAACTACCCTAAACTCTATAAATATTTTTATCAAAATGTCAAATGTGGCAGATTTCACATTTCAAGTACCTCGGACTGACCTTTCGAAGCTGCCTTCATGTTTTTATATACGTTTACATATATGCGTTTGGGAGACACTTGCTTTAAAGTGACTTACAGGACAATGCAAATAATAAGTAATGTGCAAAGAGCTTCAAAAGATGAACATCGCCAGTACGTCTTGTGCAGCGTTGTTACATGAGACAAATTGATATAAATCTATAATATCGGAGTACATATGTAAAATGTAAATAAAATATTTTGGGTTGTGTAATTTGACGTTAGGTGATGTTGAGTTCTATTCAATCGTTGTAATTTTATGCTGTCTGGATTTGAATATTTAAGTACACATTTAGAAAAAAATCTTAATGCAGGATAAAGAAGATTTTAATATTTTTCCTAGAAAATTTACTTAAGGCTTACATTATACATGAAGCTTAAATGAAATTTCATGTATGGCGAATTTTGTGTGATAGTAATATATATACAAAAAATGGTGGTGCGTTTGTGCAATTATATTTTATTTATTCTGTTTTATAAATCCTTCGAAAAACAAAAACATTCTTCTATCGTTATTATTTGTTAATGTATACATTCATCCTTTATTTATATTCATTTCCATCTGCAACTATTTAAAGTAAATGTTACGAACGTATTTTGTGCTTCTTTTGAAACGCAAGAATACAAGTGTTGAAACAGCATTTGAGTTTAAGGTTATAATCGACACAATACAGAAAAATTTGTCATTTTATACGCAAAAATACATTAGTTATGAAGATTGTAAAAAAAAAAAAAGTGTGTGTGTTTGTATCACTGTTGTCGGGTTTGACTCTGTACCTGAGAATGCGGGCTTTCTTTATTAATTATTATTATTATTATTATTTGAATGCATTGACTGAACTGGATACTAATATGTACATGAATACAGTGGAATGAAGTTCAATGCACATTACATATTCTAATTGTTGAGAACCACAGCTGAAATATTTTGACATTTAACCTGGCAAAAGTGTTGATAGAAATTACACGTCAGCTACAACCATTTTAAGAAGCGATTTGCCTTCTGCATTTAAAATTTTACAGTGCAGTCTGGACACTGTATAATTTTAAAATATAGCTCGTCCGGCTAATAAATTCATAGATTTAACACTGCAGTGACAGAAATGTTGCGTTTAAGTATCACCAGGGGCTCGCGTGCGGGGTCTGTTTGAAGGCGGAGGTACTGAGCGGGAATGTCTGAACATTTTGGAATGATGTGCGGGAATTTGCTGCCATCCACAGGCAAAACATGTAATAGCAGTTTTACTAACATTTAGCTGACGTTACACGTGTTCTTTGAAAATACATGGCGCAGCAGTGGACGGCCTGTACGAAGTTTTCATATCGTTTCATATCGTGCTGTTGGGCATTGTTTTACTTTGGTGAACCTGGAGGTTGCAGTATATCTTTATCGGCTCGTTGTTGTGTGGTGCTAAAAGCTTTTAACTTGTCGTCGGGAAGAGGTAATAAAACTATGTCCCAGCATTCTTTGCTCCAATCTTTTGGTGGATAAAGGAAACCCTGCCACGCAAGGTCTCTGGGCAATGCTAATTACTGTTGACCTTCTCAAATCGCTTAGACTACAATGGTCCTGGCGGATTTTTATCATAGGTTACCTTGATCCCGAGACAGGCGTGTAGAATTACATATGCCCAATCCAGCTTTTAAAGATAAGGTCCTGTAAACTCAGTAATTAAGTCATCAAGAACAAATTAACAAATCCGTAACGTCACCCAAGGTAGGTAAAACGGGTTGTATTCATTAAAAGTCGGATTAATTAATATGTTGCTGTAATCGCCTTAGTTACTCAAAATTGGAAAATGTTTGTAATTTGTGCGATATGGCTTGCTGTACATACAAGTATATGCTAGTACTGTATAATTAAGTATGTATTCGTGTATATTCAAGCTTGTTGTAGTTTTAGAATAACGTATACAGAGCATTTTCAGTATTACACAATGGGAAATACATGTATGAAGTAGTATTTTAATATTAATGATATAGCATGTGTTATGTAAAATATAAACAATCGATCCAGATTGGCAGTGCACGTAGTTACTAATACTGCTTGGTTTATATGAATTTTTAATTATTTTAATATACATTACTGGCTGATATGTTTTGTGAAGTAATTGAAATAGGATAAATAATTCTTATGTTATATAGGTATTCATTAATCAATTAATTGCAAGAGTATTGTTATGCGCACCGCATTTTAATCTAAATGTAACACTATTTTTTAGCCAATATACAGTCAAAGTGACGAATGGTTGAAACACATTCGAAAATGTGTTTTGAATTAGACAATTTCAACATTTGGTACGTGAAGTTCAATTTGATTTAAAGTTCAAAGTTACAATGATTTCTGAGCGCTTGTACTTGGCTGGAGTCTTAAACTTAAGTGACTCAAGAAATTGTGAGACAAATTATAATTAATTATTAAAAAATAAAACGATAACATACTGGTCTGAAATCAGAACCACATTTCCCCTTGCTTTCTTTCAAGACTACTACTATGAGGAATAATTAAAATGTTACTCACACCAAACATAATATGCATACATACATACATACACACGCACAGACATGCATACAGACAGAGACAGACATGCTACATCCTTTACACAGCAATAGTATAACACTGCAATAGTAATAATGAGAATTTATTTGGATTATGCTTTCTGCCGATCTTTGATATTTACAAAATACTAGATGAATGTCAAGAGCGATATTTGAAAATAAAAATGTAGCTTCCTATAGGTTCCATTTTGAGTCAAGATTGGTAGTAGTAACAGCAGTAGTGGTTTCAGTTGAAGTAGTAGTACCAACGGCTATAAAAATGTAACAAAGCTTCAATTGTTTATGAAAACATTTCTTTGAAGCCTTTACAAAACATTCAAAGTTTGATTCCAATTAACAAGGTTAAACATCGGCGTCAAAGCATTTGCTTTAAGCTTGCTCACCTAATGGAAAATACCCTTTCAATATTTGTATCCAGCAAATTTTTATTTTGTGACCCGTATTTGTATAAATAATTACGCCAAAAGAAAATTTCAGCTGCTACCAACATCAGAACGTGGCCTTCAGGTTTTATATGTCTAGCTGTAATTTTGACCTCCAGTTCGCGCCTACCGTCGCACTTAGTAAGGTGATCGATCAAAGCCGACCCTTCAAAGTTTACATTTCTCTTCCAAGACTGTGCGATTGCGGTGTCTGTACATCCTTGAAAACTGACCTCGAAACTGATTTTCTCGATCTCAACTGCCATTTCAGCGTTCCTCGTTTTCACCTTTCAAAAAGATGTAAGCTAATAAAACAAAAAATTGCAAGGTATCAATGGAAACACAGCTGAGTGCATGCTTGAACTGTTACCGCTTATTCACAAAAATACATTGCAAAATGACAGGCAATCTTGACATTAAACTTAACAAGGACATTCTGTATTTTTTAGAAGGAGAATGGTATTCTATCAATTGACTGTCTGTACACTGCTTTTAAAAAAACATTCGAGGTTTTCCGTAACAGCCCGTTTTGATTAGATGATTATAATACCTGATATCACCGTCCATCATTTAGCCTATGATACTGCCTGGCTAAATTAGAATCTATTGCAAAATATAATTGTTCTGCATCGCAACTGTATCTAGTACTGGCGTCCAATTCCCAAGGTTGTTCCAATGCTTTGGGGTGGCAGGGTTTGAAAACTGGTCGGTTAACATTAAACACAAAGACACTTAATATTTTTGTATTAGAATTGTCATGTACTATTGATCACTATTTTCTCTACATTATTTCCGTCCTAATATTATTCAATTTTAATAACTACTGGGTAATTTCATCCGGGACATGTGATGCACTGAATGCTATCCGTAGTTAATTTCCCCCCAGATGACCCTCCTCCTCGCGCGACCTTGATGTCTAACACACTGATAAGGCCACCGGATACTTGTTTATGTACAGATGCCATAATGTTTAGGCTTTTAAAAATAAATACAACCAGGATGGGAACTGAACAGTGGACAGTATTTATTAAATATCGTCCGAACTCTCATATTTATTTGAAAAATACGTCAAAATACAATATTTGCCCGTCATTATATATATATAATTCGTTCTAGCTATTTATAATTATGTTAAAATTATATTTGGGAAAATAACAAATAAAAAAACAGTCTGCATACATGTTGTGATTAGCCACCACCTACTGCCTTTATCACCTCATCTGAAAATTCCGGGGGGATCCTTTTGCATTCGCTTCACCATTGCAGGGTATACTGCTGTATGCCTCTGGTAGTTAGAAAAGAGAAAAAAGACTAAAGGTCGATGTTCTTAAAGCACGTATTCGAACACCCCGATACAACAGTACACTTCAGTGTTCTGTAATCGTTTAACGATCACGTGGTTTAAATTCATACGGAACGACTATAGAACTTTATTATATTATGTATAATACTATATAATACACAACAAAGTATTTTTTCTCTTTTACGAGAAGGAAAATGGAACCCTGTCGAGACATCGAAAACAGATCTAGAATATTCGGAAGACCACATTTTGTGGCAGTTCTTACTTTTCATAAGATGATATTAATTGTAAAGTCAGACTGAATTATCCTTCTTGTAGTTTGGTAAAAAAAATATAGGCCTATACTCATCATAGCTATATGAAATGTAGTTTATTTTTTAGCTTTTAAAATGAACGACGATGTATGCATGCGTGTGAGAGGACATAATGTGTCAAATTTGTATTCTGCCTGCGGATCTCTGATGATATTCGTAAAAAAACTAATGAAAAAATTACTAAATCACGTGTGTATGTACTTTTAAGCGAGATTATTTTAAAAAGGCCAAGTAATTTTGGCTCATTCATGAACCGCGTGATTTTGGTATTTTACATTGTCTTCACACGGCTTTTTAATTCTCATTTTTATATTACCATTTTCTATCATAAGAAACTGTTTAGTTTAACCTTCACAAATCCATTTGACAAGGATTGCTTTCTTTTACGGCCAAGACATTTACAAAATTAGAGTGGCTTATCTCTATAGTTAGGAAATACGAATGGGCGTTATTTCTACCAAGACACTTTATTTTCAACTTCAAAACATCTATATTATATAAACTATATCTTTACATTTGCTTCCCCAGGCATTAATGAACCTAAATGTTTAAGACGATAACATGATTATGTATAGCTACACATGGAAAATCATTAATATTGGAGAATGCAGTACATGTGCGTATTGAATTACTGATTTAAAATACTTCCATGATGTTACAGAATATAAAATACTAAGCTTAGCATTCCAAATGAGCAGCTAAAATTCATGCATATATATGTATACAATGCAGGTGGGTCTAGATAAAGACAAAATGTATGCAACGGCTACTTGTCCTCTCCGCTTTTGTCTGTTGTCGTATTGTAAAAAAGAAAACTTATGTTAAATGGTTGGCAGGACACCTATAAGTCACTTTTCATACTTTTGGAAACAGACTAAGGAGTCAATTCCAAGTATGGATCATGTACGCGGCAAATATAACACAAAGACATAAACAAAACCTCTGTTTGGCGTTTTGAATTAGCTTATTTTTCCAGTGTGCCGTTAATTAGTAGGTACAGTTAGCCCTCAGTGAGACAGATTGACAAATGGATTAAGACTCAACATGTGCTAATTTGCGATAACCATCGCTTTTAATTGTGCTATTTATTGGGTTAAACAGATTAATTAATTGTCACATAAACAAGCAAACAAAAATATTTATGTGTATTAAAAACATCAGCCGGCATGTGCAGTGATGGGCGTGCGCACTGCCCGCATAGAATACGCTAATTAGCCGCTACTCAATCTGGCTGTTGTATCTAGTAAATATCATATCCACAAATGTAAGCAGGTTTAGACTGATCGGTCGATTATTTCATACGCTTCTTATATATCAGCTTCACTTAGCTTTCCCGAGAATAGGAATTGACAAAACAGCAAAACTGCGTTTCAACGCAGATTTTACACCCAAATATTCAGTCCAGGGCATCAGTGCCTCAACATGAACCTAGACACAACCCGCGCAAAATATAATGTCATTTTCTGCTCTCGGTCACATGACTGGCGCCCCTCTAGGATGGAGATGGATCTCCACGTCAGCCTACGTCTCAAAATTTCTGCTCCAGTGATCTGCTTCAAAGAGACTGTAGCAACAGCGCAAGAGAACCATGCCACGAGGACTTAATGAAGGAAAACCAGCGACAGAGCTATAATGGATTTTGACGAGCGTGTACCGCTTGGGTCGAATATGTATTTGCCCAGTTGCACGTACTACGTCCCGGGAACAGACTTTTCGAGTCTCCCATCGTTTTTATCTCAGACCCCGTCTTCTCGACCAATGACGTACTCGTACTCTTCTAACCTGCCGCAGGTTCAGTCCATGAGAGAGGTTACCTTTCGGGACTATGCTATTGATACATCCAGTAAATGGCACCACCGAGGAAATTTGTCGCACTGCTATACGACAGAGGAGATGCTTCACAGAGACTGTCTGTCTGGTCCAACATCTCTAGGGGAAATGATCGCGAAAAACAATTCTGTTGTCTACCATTCGAACTCTAGCTCTACATCTAATTTCTATAGCAGCGTGGGAAGGAACGGTGTGTTGCCCCAGGCTTTTGATCAGTTTTTCGAGACGGCATATGGGAATGCAGAAAACCGAACGGTCGACAATCCGTTGGACAAAAATACCACGAAACTGACTAACCCAGGGTCCGGCTCCGACACGTGCCGGGAAACAAGGGGAAGAGAGCGGCGGGAAGACAGCAGCAGTCCAGAGTCCTCTTCCGGCAACAATGAAGAGAAATCTAACAGCAGTACGTACTAAGACGCGCCCTAGTTATGAAAGATCGCAATCTAGCGCGCTGCCGTTAAACTGTTTATATGCTGTTTTATAAGCGCATAAGGTTTATGGGGGTCCTTTAGATTTGCTCAACAAAACTTTGTTATAAACTACAGGATCACGTGCTTACGATTGAATTTGACCAATGGAAATCTCAGGCCTTTTTCCAATTTCTATTTCTATCTGCTTCATAAATCATTTATAATATATTTAGATTTTCTGGATGGCAACTTGTTATATATTGTAATATATTTACTGAGAGGTGTTTTTATAGTATTGATATCCAGTATAATTTAACTGAGCTTATTCATTTATACTACACAGAAAACAAATGTAACCAAAATAAAATATGAAAATGTGCTTTATATATATACAAGCTCTCATATCATATATGATATCTTGTACCGTTAATTGCTAACTTTGCGTCACTACTATATTCATGGAATATGAAGGTAAGACAACGAAATACATATTTCATATTCATTATCTACAAAATGATTATCACACAGTTCACATTATTATAGGCAAAATGTGGGCTTATTTTAGAATGGAAAAACGAGTAATAGGTTTAAATAAACTAATAATGTTGGAATAGAAAAACAATATAATTAAGATTTTACATAAAATTATGTTAAAACCCGATTTATGGTGTTTTTCTTTTAGGTGGTCAGAAGACACGTAAGAAGAGGTGTCCCTACACAAAATACCAGATCAGAGAACTGGAGAGAGAGTTCTTCTTCAGTGTGTACATCAACAAAGAAAAACGTCTGCAGCTCTCCAGAATGCTAAATCTCACCGATCGCCAAGTGAAAATTTGGTTCCAAAACAGGAGAATGAAAGAAAAGAAACTGAACAGGGATCGTTTACAATATTACACCGTCAATCCTTTGCATTAGCAGTACGAATATGGACCCGGCTTTTCCCTCTGTGTTGAAACAGAAGCACGACGGTTAATTTCAAGTTCTAGGATGCAGATTCATTCCCCGCAGACAATGAACTGGATGTTTCCAAAAGAACTTTATACATTTTCCTGGATGACAATAACTGTTTTTTTTTATCCAAATGTATATAATATATTCCAAACATGTAGTGGCGTCTAAATCACAAATTTAAACCTGTTTAAGTATTGTCGCCCAACACCAATTATTGTAATCACTGAACACTGACTTTAACATGTCTATTTATTTTCGCATTTAGCCAAATATGACATGTGTACAACTGTTTTGTATGTTTTATTCATTGTGGGTATACAGTTTGGTGCGACAAAAATGTATTATTTGTAACGCCTAAAAGGCAGGTGGTAATGCTATATGATAGTTCTGTTTAAATAGTCATTTTTGTCAGTAGAATGCAAATTTAAATGGAAAGTAGCTTTTTCACATCTTCGATGTTCTTTTTTTTATCAAATCAGTAAATAAGAGCAAAGAAATAGACATTTCGCTAGCCTAGCCATCAAAAATGTCATACGATGTTCAAGCTAAAATAAAGCGATTTTATAGCATTAAACATAATTTTGTTTGGATAAAAGCTTTATATCTGTCTTTTTAGTAGAGTCCCTTGTTCGAAGCGACGTACAAGCAAAGCAGATGAAACGTCAAAAATGTGCAGATGTATCCTGGTAAAATTACCGCGTAATTGTGTATGTACTTATGCTAGTGTGTATAATTACATTCATTTATGACATTTCCGCGTTACCATTACAGGCTACCAGGCTACATTGTATAGATATCTCAACGTTTTTGTACAGTATTTTCGTTGTGATCTTCTCCTTCAAATTTTGAGCTGAATGGCTTAGATGGTTGAAGTTCCGTTAATGAGATTAGGTCATGGTATTGGATTTTTCAGCATAAAATATAGGAAATGCATTGCCTTATCCTGCTGCAATATATTGCCTTGTGGTAATATACACTTGGTACAGTCACGCGGAGACATACAAACCATAGACAATACAGGATCATTTCAAAATAAGACTACAGACGTCACAATGTTTTTTTTTCTTTTAACCATTGGAACTAAAATTAAATTGTTGTTATATAATTATAAGGTTTATTTCCGTTTAGTTTTAGGTCACCATTTGATCAGGGAATAAAAAGCAACTTTATTGTTCCCTAGGTTGGGAAAACGCAAAAGAATGGTCTTTGAAACTATGCGGCAAATTTCAGGTCACTTCTTTACCCAAGACCTTTCTTTCCTGTTTATCTTGTACAAATTTTAAATTATAACTCGATTTTATTTTTGTGAGTTTTTTTGGCTTTACGTTTCCACATAATTCTTCTATTTGAAGCATTTTCAACCAAGTATCCTAGTTGTTCCGCCAACACTTAACGAGTGACATGTATCACAGTAAAAAGACCAGTAAACAAAGAAGACCAGAAGTTTATGGTCGCTGCTGTACGCGATGGTCCTACCGAGCGCATCCTTTGAGGGTCTCTGGAATTCCGACCTAATTACTACACATCCTCTCTGTTGCTGTAACAACTCTACCATAAAAGTTGTCTGAGTCTGGAGCATTTGCAGAACTGGAGTGCGGCAATAAACTGTCTGAGACCAAGGTTATTAGCTGTTACTAAGGGCTTGAGAAGAACGACTGGAACCATTGAAAGTCGTTGTCCACTGTCTTTCCAATCTCATATGTGAATGCTCTTTCGGAGTTCCACATTGGTGGCAATATTAAGGCTTGGTTTACAGATGTTTTTCCACTGGGCGGCGCACTTCAGATCAATGTCATTGCCGAGGATGTCAAGATGACGGGAAGATTTTTTAAATTTAGTCTATCAAAACAACTCTGCAACCCCTCTATTGCAAAACAGGTAAACAGCTGCCGGGCGTTTAACTCTATATAAATACGAATTTGGATAAATTAATCTAGCTGATTTTTCGGTTTTATGAAGCATAATTATATATGTATTTTACGAATATAAAACATTGTTTATAAATCATATACTGTGCAGGATACATGCATTTTTTTAGATAACGATCAGACAAAGTGCTACATATTACATAGGTTGTTTGCCGGGTTTAAATCATAGCGCTGATTTTTTTTTGTGGCTTATTTTCACGTATATGAAGTATAAAAAATACAAATGTCACACGCCATTCGTGGCAGAAATTCAGCAATTTATAATTGTATGCGTGCGCAAATGTAAACACATTATAACTAACTCTGAAATTATTTTAACATAAAAAATAACATTAGTTTCCTGACACTTCGGGCTTGGGCTGTGAATCAGTTCTTGCCTGCTTTTGGTATAAAATTAAAATAGTCCTCTGTTTCCTACAAGCGGTCACAACCGGCATGTTTCATAAAAGAACAGTTTTAAATCATACTTTTTATAGAAGCATGAAAAGATAGTATTTCGGAAATAAAAACGAACAAAACGATTAAATAGCCATATCCACAGGCTTTGTCTCCAGTGAAAAATAAAAGCTTCCGCTGGATGTAATAAAACGGCACATTATTGTACGTAAGGGCATCAAAATACTAGGCCTACGATTGCTACCGCAAAAAATACTGGGCAAATGACGGAAGCTTTGCTACAACAGGATTTAGGCCAATAGCCATACACGCGACAATAAAAACGCTGTTAAAATAATATTGTGGATATATTATATAGCCAGTGAGTAACATGAACCGTGGGCCTGTTGAAGGTAATTAATTCATGCTCGTAAATATAAATTTAGCAACCACAAATGTAAATCTATTTTTATATATTCTGATCCGTTTGTATCATATAAAGCTCTTATTTCAAACGAAAAATTGTCCTCTGCAGGGTGTTACCCGTTCGTGTTGCATAACATGTCACAGGAGAGTTAAAAATTGCCAAGAAGGTAGCCAGTTTAGTAAAGCCATACGTAAAATTACTGCTAATATGTACTTTCAAAGCACCCATAGGTACTTATGTTGTCTCTGTAATAAAAACAATAATAACTTTAAACTGTAATAGCTTTAAAGTCGCATTAGAGGTAAAGTACAAGCTTTGTTTCTTTCATAATTAAAGCCATGTCGTACATTTTCCTAAATTCCTGAAGGGTTACATAGAAAAAAAATGTAAAACAAAAGTTCAGATTATAGAATGTTCTATAGAGAAAGGCTACCTGCAAGTAGCGGATATGGCACGGATTTGGCCAAGAGACAAGCGTACGTCTGTTCTCGGGGGAAGTTAAACTTAAATATGAGTGGAACCCAAGAATGATTCGAGATATTAAAGAACACACTGAATAAAACAGCTTTTATTTTTTTAGCTAACTTGTCAGGAAATCACTGATTTATTATGTCAAAATGGAAGCTGGATATCAGTGCGTAAAATTACTATTATTACATTTATATAAGATTCTCGCTTTGTAACGTTCTGGGCTGATTTTTAGTCTGTCGGTAATCGGTTTGACGATTTGTGGTTACAAAATCTACCACACTATATGCACTTATTTTAAATATTTTTGCCTGATCATTTAAGTTTAGCAATATATGGACTTTGATATAGATTAATGATATATATGAAGCGTTTGGACACTGTATTGTGCTAATTAAAATCAGCAATGATTCAAGCCTTCTCTCACCACCCAGGCTCATGTTTACGTTTTGACACTGTTTTCAGTAAAGTGAAATCTACACCCACGTGTATTTTGCCATATCTTTTATTTCAAACGCTAACAATGGGAAATAAAACTTAAGATTTTGTTTCATTTTTACTGAAAGCTTTGATTGATGTGTCCACGTCATTGCGTGCTTTTTCAAGGGCGGGGTCTCTAGCATTCTCGGCTTTCAATTGGCTATCAATGAGCACAGTGAAGGGGAGCGATCTGTAATCTTATTCAGCATGTTTTGCTCAAGAAATGTCAGCCACAAACTGTTATCTGCTCCTAGTGAAATTTTACCACAACAATGTCATGCTCAGACAGCCCAGCTGGGAACTCATTTTTGGTAGATTCCTTAATTAGCGCCCGAACTGAAAGCGGTGGAGACTTCTACCAAGGCGGCGGCGTGTACTTTCCTCCTGGTTCGGATTTGCCTTATGGACTACCAAACTGTGGATTTTTCCCAGGACTGAGCAAACGAAACGAAGCAGCTTGTCAAAACATGGTTCCCACTTCTAACCCATATATGCCGGGAATGCAAGTATGGCTGGATACAGCGCGGTCGTGCCGAATGGATCAGTCTGTTCAGCAGGTCACCTCATGCTCATTCTCGCCTAACATTAAAGAAGAGAACACGTACTCCATCTATGAATCGGGTAAGACTGCAACACCTTCACATACAGAAGACCTCTGCTACTCCGGTGTATCATCGGGTTCGTGTCCGGGTAGCGATAGTGGCACGGTCCCGATACCTGGTTACTTCCGCCTATCTCAGACTTACGCAACTTCTAAGGTTTATCACGATGTTCAGTCAAATTCGTCACACTTTACACTACAAACTCCAGTTCACTTCGACACACCGCCTTCCTCCTCTACATCGGTAGAGCCTGCCAGGAGGGATAACAAGGATGGCTCCTCCAGCTGTATGCCAGGCAGTCAAAAAGACGAGGAAACGGGCGTATCCTCCTCGACTGAGGAGTCACCATCTCCGGAACCCCGAGAAAATTGCAAAGAAAGTCCAAAGGGGATCACAAATGGTGAGTAGAACACGGCCATAAAGGTGTGCCCATATCCGTCTTCGTCACTGCATGTTTTAGCAGGTATGGTTACAGGCAATATATGTATGATCCCGGTGAGTTTTTCATTGCTGCAAGAAAAACACTTTAGCCCTTGAAATTTTAGTTTTAGTTCACTTTAACTCTACTTTAAATTTTCCAACAAGAGACTATTAGCGTCTCGATTGACAGTTGTATCTTCTCTTTATTTTGGAAGTTGAGTAATCGGAATTAAAATACTTATATATGTTGAATTAGAAAACGATAAACTATGCTTGGTATATAAGTATCTGCATATTGCGAAACTATGTTGTTCCTATATCTATGGCTTTTGTTAAACCACTAATCATGCGGGACTAACACTTTATTCCAACTGACAAACAGGGATACATCATTCTAAAACTATAGGATTATTAGATGTTTTAAATTACATATGCCTCTAAAAATATCTGAATTAAATATCCTTAAACGTGCTGAACATGAAGCGCTATATGTGGTACGTTTATTTGTCTTATAATCGCAGAGTTTAGATAGGCCTACATCTTATATTTGGTAAACAAGGCAACTGTATTATTTATCATTATTTTGCTACTGTTAAATTTACAGGCCTAATTGTAGAGGTAAAAGGCACAAACTAATAATTTTATAAAATCAATTATTTTCGTAATTGGCCCTTTCTAAATAATGTTACTTGTAGGGTCCGAGGAAAAACATCACGATAATTTAATAATTATTATGTGGACTGTCATAGTTTTGTAACAGTCAACTTAATGAAATTTTATGAAGGTCAAAAGCAGTTTTCAACTGCGCTACTATAAATTTTATCATGCGGTTTTGTTTTTGCAATATTGTTTCTAGGAAGAATGAGGCAGTCGGATAACATTTCTAATTACGTACCGTTTAAATTCAACAAATAATGTAGACACGAAAATGAGAAACAGACGGAATGCATATTGTAACTTTTGCTCATCGTAAGAAAAATAAAACGTGATAACCATCTAACTAATATCAAGTTCAAGCTAAGTACAGGCCCGTGATTAACTCTGCGGGACCCGCAAAATTACAGTTCCTGCATCTGATGTATTGTTTTAAATTTCTTTAGGACACACGAAAGATGAAAATGCGGCTAACTGGCTAACAGCGAAGAGTGGACGGAAGAAACGGTGTCCTTACACTAAACACCAGACTCTGGAGCTCGAGAAAGAGTTCCTGTTCAACATGTACCTGACTCGTGAGCGGCGCCTAGAGATCAGCCGTAGCGTCCACTTGACCGACAGACAAGTTAAAATCTGGTTCCAGAACCGCAGAATGAAACTGAAGAAAATGAGCCGGGAAAATAGGATTCGGGATCTTACAACCAACTTTAATTTTCCGTGAGGAACTTACGACCTTTTTTTCGTCGTCAGTGCGAAGTATTAAATCCGGTTTTACAACTGTCTTCGGTTGCACAATGATTGTGCAGGAAGTATTTGATTAATGACTTTTCTGAGTGCCTGCATGTTGGTGATTTACAAAAAAACAACGTATATTTTAAGTTGGAATATATAGATGAAAAAATGTCAGATTTCTGTGAAAATGTAGACCCATTCTGTTACTAGAAAGAAGGAAGTAATTCCGTCGTCAAAAATTACTTGTGTGTCTAGAATTTCGGGCGGACTTGACCACAAAGACCCATTCAATGTTAACCGTGCATGAGTCACCCAAACATTATGAAATTTGTTTGTAAAGCATTTAAAAACATTGAATATAACACACACACACCCACACACACATATATATACCTGCACATTTGCGGAGATATGGCATTGTCGTGGACAACTTTTATTACACATACCTCTCTGCAACAAATTGTGCAGATTTTCCCGATCATCCCATTTTGTGAGACTGATAGATATTTTGCATACACTATTGCTACTAAGCGATAAAAAATATTTTCGACATCAAAGCAGGTTGTTTGCTTTCCAGCCATTTTCATTGTAAGTGGCATATAAAGGGCGGAATATATATCCAGTATGTACTGTGAAAATGTTTTATTGTGGTGTGGTGACAATAAATAAAATCCAGATGTTTCTCTAGAAACGTTAATGAATTTATGTTGCTTTTAATAAAGGAAATTCAGTTTAATGATGATCATACATTTAATGTCTCTATTTCATCATTGTTCATTATGTAAAGCTTTTAAATAACTATAACTTGCTATTGACCTAGAGTATATTTGCCCCATTTTATTTTTCATATAGGCCCAATGTTATGTAGGTTCTATTCTATTTAAACAAGAGTACGTTTTTTTCGTTTCGTCTGTTGAACATTGATATTTTAAATAAGTGGGAATACTGCAGTGTTACAAAGAGCGATGGAGTTCAATCATCTCTAACAAGGATTTTCATTTATGCAGCAAAGCAGATGTATACCTGGTTGAGTAGTACTCGGCTCGGAAATTCGTAGAATTGACTTTAAATATACCAATGTTTCCTTCGTGTAATATGGAAACTGTTTCGTGTTATGTTAAGTAATTGTAATGTGAATATCGACTATGACTAGCTTTTTTTTACATTCGATTTTAATACACTTAAGATATCCATGTATTTTCATTTTCGCCAATGCAACGAGAGGTAATTCTTTTCTTTTGGAATCAAGGGTACTGTCGAGTGATTTAGGTAGTTTCATGTTGTTTGGCTCCAGTTCTTACCGCCACAACACGAAACTGTCTGAATTACTCCCAGTTCAACGCCACGCCTATAGAAGTTATTATTGGATACCTTGAGCTCACAATCGTCTAAAAAGACTAACGATCGATGCACCAACTGTATACCGTGGTATATATTACTTATGTACAATTTAAAAGTTAGTGTGATTCCACCTTATCTCATTTGCTTTTAATAGCCTAGATCCGTACCAATATTTTTAAATATTCTGTGGACATTTGCAGCTGATTCCGACGCAGATTTACAAAATATACTTTAATTCTGCCTCCACGCTGTTGCACCACATTTGTAAATTAGCTGGGCATGGTCCTTAAAAAGTAACGGGGGGTGGGCTTGAAATTAGCTTGCTTTGGTTGTTGCGTGATTTAAAGAAGAGGCTTGCAAGGCCTAGGTTACGATCATTGCAGTCTCGACGAAGCCGTGAGCGTAACAGCGACCTCAGTGGCTCCCGTCATAGAGGTCCGGATGCATTTGCTGGCCACTAAGGTTAACATGGGATATTTAGATCAGTCTGTTGTCTGCGGGAGGATAATGAAACACCACTAGCATTGGGGCTATAGCCGTGGCTTTTATTTTGTGATAAAACAACGTTACGTGGTATGTATATATATATACGCACACATATATATGCGCCACAGCTTTTAACGAACTTTTTGCTCCACTTGCCCGTGTCTGTGCGCGCTGACCTGCTTTTAAGATTGTCCTTCTGGAAGAAAAAAATCCTGTACCAGTCAACAGGAAATAATCGTGGTCCTATAAAATGTGCAGACTTGCCGCTCGGTTCTAATAAACAGTCACGGAATGGACGATAAAATGATGCTTAGGCGGATCGTACTTTTTCAAAGTGGGTTTGGTTATTAATGGCTAAAACCGAATTCTTAAACGTATCACATTTTTAAAATTGAATCTAAAATTGCATTCGGTGCTATTTCAGTATAAAATGTATATGCAACCGTACTTCTAATTATGTCTGTTCGTGCACATAGCCATTTGCAGATCAATATATAAAAAGGCCTATATGGTTTTTTAAGATACGAATTATAACTTAATTAAACTGAAGATAAACGCAGTGAAGAAAGTGAAGAAAATCGGAAAAGTTATTGCATATTACTGTATTTTTAATACAATACAGGACAAGAAAATACTGTTTATATACGTCCATAAAGAATTTATTATAAAATTTATAGAGGCATACACGCATATAATATTCTTTATATGAATAAATATTTATTAGGACTTTGCATACAGACCCAGTAACGCACCTAGGCCTATTATTAACAATAATAATAATTGTAATTTTGGATTTGGCAAATCAAGTGATGTTTTTATAGGACGATGTGAATAGGCCCAGTTTATTTTTACAGAACTACAGTAATGAATCACTTTTTGTTAGAGTAAATTTAACATGCTAGGCTTAAAAGAGGCATTTTGATTAAGTGAGTATCGAGTGGATGACATTTCTTTGTATGGGAAAGATGGCAATCCTTGTACGCAGGTTTCTCCAGACTATTTCCACCGCACTTATTAATCTATCTAGCAAAGGTGCATCGGATTCAGCATTATTAACACACATTTATTTTCTCTGATGTTTCGTTTTCATAAAATTATACGACTTCGCAAAAATGACAGCAAAACAAAGAACATCTTGAAATGAAGGAACAGATTTATTCTTATTGTTGTGCCTTGGGGTCACGTGGTTCCTCTGCCCAATCACAAAGCAGATAACGTTCAACTCCTGGCTAACCGCAGGTCCCACTGAGGCCAAGTAGATCCTGATTATTTTGTGTTGATAGTACAGTGCATTTTCTGTGTTTTTGTGCATGTCCATGTTTCTGCAATGTCAGCGTCAGGGGCATTAGGTTACTTTGGAGACAATCACACGGTTCCAGAGTCAGAGGACCTTTTAGTGTCCAGATACCATTCGAGTTCAGGGCTCCAGCATGCGAGGCAGCCTGTCCTGAATGACCATAGCGACCTCGATCCCTGCCAGTACCCGGCGAAAACATCTTCATTCGGCGCATCCTGGGCCCCAGTGCCTGACCAGCATCCAAGCAGCGTTTCCTCTATATACCAGCCGTACGCCATTCCACAGGGCCAGACAGTCGGCTCTGAAGGAGTATATATGAGATCATGGTTGTTGGAACCGTCTACTGGATCGCTGCCTTTTACTGGACTACAGACAAACGGGCATTATCACGTCAAAGCTGAGCCGTTACCCGACAGAAGAGACTGCACTACGTTTGAAACGAATACGCTGGTTCTATCTGATTTTTCAACGGGATTTTCCCGAGTCGTGACAGAAAAAATCCCCAGCGACAGCAATTCATCCGAGCCAACTGAAGAGAGCGGTTCCACCGAGGAGAAGGTAGACATCGACTCCAGTGAGTACACCGTGCGAGTGCTTTGGTTTTTAAAACAGTTTACTATATATGTCTGAAATAGTTCCGTCCAGTGCGTTACCAGAAATGTAGCCTAAGCCATTATTTTAATGAAATCTTTGTAAACTTAAATCAAAGATATCGTTGCGTTTTATGTTGATATCGCAACTACAATATGTAACAATTATATTTTTTCGGTCGAAGAAGAGTTTGCTTTAGCCATTATGCAAACCTTCACTGGGATACCAGACTTTGTGACGCTGGTTACCAATACCGGCTTTTTATGTTATAAGCAGCCAACATTATGAAAGGTGCCGTTGCGTCATGTAGGCCGTCGTTTGGCTATAAATAAAAATGTACGGTATTTTATTTATGTTAGCATCACAATTTACCATTAGAAGGCACTGGATTTGTTTCATTTCTTGATTCCCCTTTTTCAGATAATCCTGCGTCCAACTGGCTTCACGCAAGGTCCACAAGAAAAAAGCGCTGTCCGTACTCAAAACACCAGACTTTGGAGCTGGAGAAAGAGTTTTTGTTTAACATGTATCTTACTCGAGATCGCAGATACGAAGTTGCAAGATGCTTAAATCTTACTGAAAGACAAGTTAAGATCTGGTTTCAAAACCGTAGGATGAAGATGAAGAAAATCAATAAATGCCAACCAAAAGACGATTGATGCTACAAAATGGTGAAGAGCATACAATGGAAAATGAAGAACTGGCTATTAATTATATGGTATTTGCTTCATAAGCAAAACTTGCAGATCTGTTTCACAGCTTATAGGTTTCATGCGGTAAATTATTGAACTCGTCAGATTCATCTGTATTTGATTTGTCGTATCTATTTGTATTATATCGTTTGATATAGACCGTACCTTTGTGTTTGGCGTAAACTGTAAGCTTCGTTTTGAGGAATTCTGAAAAGGTCTTATACTAATTTTATTCTGTTAGTGATGAGTTGTTTCGTGTAGTGAATGCATTAGTTGTGTATTTACTATATTTAAATACTTTGTTTCAATTTGCAAATGAAACGGGTGCATGTGCTTCAATTGCGTCAATACGAATGCTTACGTATTAAACGGAGACCCTTCCGAACAGGATGCAGCGATTATATACCATCTTATATGTCGTTCAGATGGCTAAAAACTGAGTACGATATATATCAGCAATATAATCAGTTGCGCATCTTATTTTTAGGCTTAGACTATATCAAATTTTAAAGTAGGGCGTATATGTCTTACGAAATATATTTTTGTGATTTGTGATGGGGTATTTGGTATGTATAGTTTTTTTCAACGTGAAATAGCCACGATTATTATTATTATTATTATTCAGTATTAGTAATACTGGTAATATAATCTTAAGTAGTAGTATGCCTAATGATTGCATTGTCAACAACAGTAGCGATTCTAGTATGCATTTTATTATTGTTATTACTATATCTGAATACCTGAAAGTAGTTATTTATTATTGTGAAACCTGTGAAACTGAAATGTTTATTTATTTTAAGAATAATTATTAAATAATGAACCAAAATGCAACTGTGTCCTTCAAATGCAATGCCAGATTATCCTGCAATTATACTAAATATTATTCAAATACTTTCGATTTTTTCAGTTTAATATGCACAAAATGAAAAGTGGCTTCCAATATAATAATCAAAACGTATACGACAGTAAATATATTAATGTAGTAATTATTCTACTAGAATAAGTGTTTTATTTCTTATTCCGCTTGTGGGTTAAAGCGAAAGGATTGCACATTCATTGCTGATGCTTTCAGAGATATTTGAAGGATTAGAGAATACTTATGGAATACTAATGGGATTAATACAGAAAGTACTAACAAATTAATAAAATAAATGCAACTGCCAATTAGGTGGCGAATTTTTCCATCCTAAGTGAGCGTGAACGGGCCTGTGTTGCTCCTCATTTTGGCAAAGGACGTTGCTATAGTTGTATCTGCGGCAATAAAAGACAATCGCGGCTGTAACTGTTTATGGGTGCAGCAAGCTCGAGGGTGTGAGAATAAAACACAAGAAAGACGCTGAATGCATGACAGTTGATTCAAAGGTCCGAAAAAACCGCGAAATTCTGTTTGACTTTTATCGATTATATAAACATTTCATTTATAGTTTGAGTAATCCGGTTCATCAGATCGGGAAATAATGTTATTTAGCGAGACGTATTTATAGTAAGAAATTAAAAATTACTATGTCCAGGAAATCTCCACTGTACACAAACGTCTATATTAAGATGAGTAATAATTTACCACCTATCGGACTTATTTTTTTCTAAATCCAGCGCTCCTCTGCGGATAAACCAAACTTCAAAGGCTTGTCCTGCGATAGCGCAATAAATTGTGCGGTCTGCCTTTCTGTCTGGAATTTCGCTTTTTATTGGTTTATGACTGTTCAGCCTCGAATAGGTTACTTTCAAAACGCGCATCCATTTGTTGTTCTACCTCTTTACACAAAAGGCAAGCGGAAATACCCCTATTTTATTAGAGTCTCCGTACACGGCCCCTTTCCTTCTTTGTTGTACCTGCTCTGGGAAAGTTTTAAATAAGGGCGATTCTTTGGACATTTTAAAATAGATCGAGATACTTCTTTTTCGAACCTTCTCGATTCTTGCTTCTGGAAGAGCTCTTCGTGTGTCAATCAGTGCGTAAATAAGTACTCAGCAACATCACGCATTTAAGCTCGATATTGTGCTTCTCGGCATCCGTTGCAAGACTTTACCACTAACAGTCATATACAAAAAGGTACATTAGTTAAAATCATCGACTATAACAATGACCAAACTCGTTTGATTCTGATATTTCAAGAGATAACCGAGAGATGGCAGCAATGATTCGTTAAAAGGAGTTTTTTTAGGCTGAATAGGTTTTTGGAGAAACAAAATGATATAGGTCAACAAATTATACAGCAATTTCAGATTTTTTTTTTACTACACCCAACGTAATTCGACAGAGGATGATAGATACTGAATACGCTCTGCTTTATTCTCCCGAACATTCAAATAGTCTAACTGTAGCGTCATTTTAAGACTTTAGGATAATAATTGCTTCTTTACAAGGTGCATGGCCTACAAAACTGCATAGCGTTAACATCAGCCTTTTGTATTTATTCAGAGTAACCTGTCATAAAACGTGCATTCCTAATTATGCAAACTGATCCCGTTATTCTTATTATTACTACTACGTTTAAATATAGACCCAGTTCATCACTCATCATTCATTCTCTTTGGTTGAAGCAACATTGATACAAACGGCGTCTTTTCTAGGACACAAACAGCAGACTTGCATTACATTCGTGAGCCAAATTCAAATTTTACATATAGGACGATGTAATACAAAGCGTACCCAAGTATAAAGTATTATAAAACATTTAGAATAAACCTTCATTATTTAAACAAAAACAGCAAAACCTTTTCTTACACAGGTGTGCTCTAAAATCTGAACAAAAACAGTTATGTGGAAATTGGCAATGCCTTTTAACATCTGTAACTGGATATGTCAATTGACACGTACATTGTTCGTTTTTAAAATATCACTTATTTCTAAACATAAATGTTGCTAATATATCTTAGTTCACCGCTACTGAATAATCAAAAATATATAAGTAGGCCTACATCATATTCGTGGATGTAATATTTGAGCTGAAAAAGCGCAGGTCTAGAAAATGTATACAGTTTAGAGTATTTATAGGGTTGTAACATGGAGCTCCAGGTAGAGAAACAAAATTTATTACTATGTTAAATCTGATTTTGTTTTTTGTCCTGGAATTATTTTTAAATACGTCACTTCAAAATGCCCTATCACCATACTGACAAAATGTGCATTAAAAATAAAATATCCGATGAACATGGTTTTCTGATCCATTCGTTTCTTTATTTTCCAAAAATGAGGACTACGTATGCCGTTACACCTACATTTTGCAACCTGCCCTTTCCAGTTCTTTAAACCACAAAACAATTGGTTCTTAATCGTCATGTGACCGAACCACCTCGGTAAAACTCGTATATATTTATCGGGAGCAGTTCTGTTGTTTATCACGTTAACTCGTAAAAACAAAGTTTAATAGTTTTGCGAAGAAATTATTGAGCCAAACTACTAGTTTTGCTTGCTGTGTGAATCGACTGTTATATATTTAGTGGGGAAATTGCTTTTTAAAAGTGTTGACCAAGTGCTTCTTCGCACTCAGCCATACAGGGCACGGAAAGAGCATTATAAGCACGTATAGCGTGCTGCCCCCTCCTCCCCGCTTTTTAGTGTCAACAGCCCCGGATATTATAGCTAGTGCTCTCTCTGTTCACCTCTGGCTACAATAGATACTTGGGAGGCAGTAATTGCATTTCTAATGTACTGAATAGAATAGTTTCTGCAGTTACCTTACTAGAGGCAGCTGTTATGAGCTCAGAAAGTACATCTCGCAGGTGGATCACAATTTCCGGATGTAGCCGTGCATGCGAATTTCAGGTAGGTTCATTGTTATGGCTTGAAGGCTGCCTGGCTGACAGACCGTTATTACTATAGACATTATGGTGTTAGTTCTTGCGTTGGTGGTTTTTCTCATTGAGCGACCAGAAAGTGAGGATCATAAACCTTAATGGTTACGTCATAATTTCGATATCGATAAATTTACAGCATTTGTCTGACACACTGATTGCACCGCAGTACGTAAAGTAAAAAGTAAAGAGTGGTGTATACGTCATTTCTATATATATATATATATATATATATATATATATATATAGACACACACACATTACACTAAAACTTA
>JAODKF010000147.1:18708848-18728166 GCA_026779585.1 Mormyrus proboscirostris | reverse complement strand
AAGCCCCGCATTTTACACTGTCACAATTCAGAGCCATTCAAGGATAGAATGTAATCAGGGCCAGGGAGCCTCCTTTCCAATCATCTGTAATTCCCCATATGACCAGGGCTGATGCCCGGATACAAAGATCAGTCAAGCTTAGTCCTCGGTGTTACTATTAAATAAACAAATATTTAGGGCTATATCTGAGCGTAATTATTTGCATTGTTTTCCGTTAGTAATATGGAAGCCTATTGAATATTGTATGACGCAAAAACAAATATATATCGATCTTAAAACTAGAAATTCTATGTGTCTATTTTAGCATTATTGAAAATATTAAACCGACTAATACAGAGGGTCTGCTCCGTGTATACATGTTCATGTGTAGGTGGCTTCTTTATGTCCCAGTGGGGGGTGGGGATGGGGGAGGCAGGGTGGATTCCTTCCCTCCCCAGAAGGCTTGGATTGTTCGGATTTTCTGTCAGAACATTTAAGATTAATGGCTTACTCCGTTAATGACTGCCGGCGTCAAACGTAGGTGCTGCCATGATTTGTGAGGTGCGGAGAGCATTCTGATGTTCAGGGACAATGCAAGAAACACGGAGTTGCTGCGCACAGAGTGATATTAAAATATTATGCAGAATGCTGAAATAAACAATTCAGAGTGTAAATAAAACTCTCCCATAGGAATTAAGCGTTTCATACGGACTTTTTGGATCGATTAAGCACACGGTGGCCTCTTTTGATTAAATCCCAAATTGTCATTGGGCAGAGGTAATCATGTGACGAGCATTTCGGTCTAATTTCAACCTTGTCTCCATCAATGCAATAGTTTAACAGCAGCACCATCCCAATTCAGCTGTAAACATCGAATTGGATAAATGAGGTTTTAAATATTTCTATTTCTGCAATAAATTTCAGGCAATTGGGGACTTTACAAATCTGTAACGGTGAGGAGATGAATTGCGAATTTGAGCAGGAGAGCGGTTTTATCAACAGTCAACCGTCGCTTGCTGAGTGCCTGACGTCTTTCCCCCCTGTCAGTGATTCATTTCAGAGTTCATCAATCAAGAGCTCGACGCTTTCACTCTCCACGCTCATTCCTCCTCCTTTTGAGCAGACCATTCCCACCTTAAACGCCGGCAGTCATCCCCGCCACGACCGGCCCAAACAGAGCCTCCATGGCTGCAGCCCCTTGCCGGCCGCATCGCTTCCCCCGGAGTATCCATGGATGAAAGAGAAAAAAAACACCAAGAAAAATACCATTTCCGCCTCTACTGCAGCGACCGTCGAGTCCAGACCGGTTTGCTTTTCTCTGAAAGGTAGGAGAAGCGTTGTATGCATTGAATTCTATGACTGACACTATATGTTTAGAATGCTCGTGCAACTTACAATTAAATGACTGTTCACCGTCTTATTACAAATAATAGGAATAAGAAAATCATGTAATTTTCTGTACAGTATTTCCTGGTAATATAGTTCCAGAGGTTTGGCATGTGACGGAAATCTAGAGTCATAAATTTCTATTAGTGAAGCTGCCGCTGGCTGATTCAATAAGGCGGTGTCCAGGCTGGTCAACGTCCGAATCGGTTTTAGAATCTAGCTAAACAATACTGTTTTAATTCTGTGCCGGAATTTACCCTACAATTACAATCGGTGCCATTTCCCATGGCAGTACATTCTAGCGCACACTGAGCTAGCATAATAATTTTTTTATATCAATAGTAGTGTGTCACGGAAATATTTGTTTGTTCTTTAGATGCAAACGATATTGCCGAGAATAGCAGCGCGTCATCTCGCAGATTGAGGACTGCATACACCAACACGCAACTTCTGGAGCTGGAGAAAGAATTTCATTTCAACAAGTATTTATGCAGACCCAGGAGGGTAGAGATCGCAGCTTCTTTGGATTTAACTGAAAGGCAGGTTAAAGTCTGGTTTCAGAATAGGAGGATGAAACACAAGCGGCAGACGCAGTGCAAGGAGAACCATAATCTGGATAGGAGACTCATTCGTGTAGAAGAGGCAGGAAACACTGAGAAGTCAGTACTGGAACAGACTATAAACAATGTGTCCGGGGCTCTTTTGGAAAATGAGGACTACTTGTTTGATGAAAACAACGATTCTCCTGATGTTCCCCAAGATATGCATGCTGGAGATTACCAGAACTTTATCCACTCGCCTACAAACAACAGTGACAAAAATCTGAAACATTTCTCGAACCAATCACCCTCCGGCCAAGTCTGTATCTCCACCATGGGATCAGGGAGCTCGTCCGACATGGACAACTGCAGTTCCCCGGCCCTGGATGTCTCTCCTTTTCAGGACTTGCAAATTTTCTCGCCAGATTCATGTCTACGCCTTTCAAATTCCATGTCCCCCAGTTTGTCAAAATCTCTGGATGGTTCTGTGGACATATCCAAGGACAACTTAGATTTTTTCTCGGACACACTTACAGCTATCAATATGCAAGAAATGGATTATTAAATCACATAGAATCATTCCTGTCAATTCGAAAGTACAAATTAACTTGTTGGCTAGAAAAATACTCTTGTAATTTTATTTATCACATTGTGTATTAATGAAAACGATATGAGGTAAGTTTGAATTAAAATCGTTACATCTGGAAAGGGTAGAGATGCAAAACCACGAGCGTATAATTTCGTACATTACAAAGGCCATTAATATTTTTACAATAAAATTTCACATCTTTCAAAACTTTGAAACAGTATAGGCTCATCAGTCCTATTTAAAACTACATATTATTACTGCATGTCTACACACAGTAATATTTGTCGCGATCTCCTTGTTTTATTAGTCTACATTTAATCTTTTAGATAATGCCCTAACCAGATATTTTCATTTCTATCGGGTGCATGAGAATTGACTGTGCAAATTCTTTAAGAATATAATTTTAAGTAGTAGTTGGCCTGTTGTTAACGAAATAGGCCTACTTAGTTAAAACACGCCAAACACAGCAGTGTTTTAAAGTATCATCTTATTTCCAGAAATTAAAATTGTGCTGTAAAAATGCACTCAAGAATTTTTTATGACTTCTAAAATGTATTAATACTGTTTTCTATTATGGGCGACCAAACGTTCCGTTAAGAAACATTACGTTACAGTTCTACCAATTTGCACTAGAAAAATACTTTGACTAGTTGTAAAATCTTTACAGCAGCAAACCTCAAATACCCAGGGTTGTTATAGGAATTTACGATGGTATGACGTGTCAGTGTTACATCAATCTATTTAATATAGTATCACAGTAAATCTAAAGAAACTAAAACATTGGAAGCATTATTGCGATTGCGTGCATCGAAGCCGAAAAAAAGTTTTATTTTCCATAATGCGTAAATCACACGTTTACATTAAATTCACACACAAAACGACGCGTTACCTGTTTTGCTTACGGTTAAGTATTAGGAGTTTGGCAGTTAATTTTAATGGCGCGTTAAATGGCCCGCAAAGTCTAGTTTAAAATCTGCTGGATCTACAAACAGCCTGCAGCATATAGACCAGTGTTCCTTTCTTCTTGCAATTTACGTTCTTAAATTTCCCTTAAAAGCTTGATATCAACATATTTTAAAAAGTACATTTATGAATCAATCCATGACTAATTTTCGGCACCCGTTATATCCAAGTAGTGCTTCCCATACTTGTATTATTATAGACAATCAATTTGTTTACAAAGCCCCGTGTTGTTATGTATGCAGTAAAGTCTAAATAAGCCAGTTGCAACTAATTACTGTTTTCTCAGAATAATTTGAATTAGCTTCTTTATTAATATTACGTTCGTTAAATATAAAACACTTTTGAAATCATTTTAACTTTCGCTGGTTTGGTATGAATGAATGAGCGCAAACTGTTTCATTTTGATATTAAGTTTGCCTTTAACTGTTTGGCCATATTCGCGCGCACGAATGTTTAGTCTATTTCCCAATAGGGGAACAGAAGGGCTCAAGTAAAATTTTCATCGATGTTTATTCGAAAAATCCGAAGCAGCCAGACTTACATTGGCATTGGCTTGAAAGAAGTGCTTATAGCCCTGTATTATGTTTAAGATAAGATTTTTACCTCATGTTTCGTTAATTGATGGATGAGAATTATAGAGTGGAATTTGCATTAAATTAGTATCCGCCAGGAGAACATTCTGTGGTATTGACCATTCACTGTTTTGGCATGTTTTTTCTATTGTTTTCGAGCACTGCTTTAATCAAATGAATAAATTTAAATTCCTAGGACCAAATAATTTTTCGTCGCCAGGGGATGAGAATTCACCCACGTGTCTTAGTGGCCAACTTATACCACGTGACTGCAACTGTGCGCGCTTATGTGCTGGGTAGATAGTGGATGAAAACAGGTTGGCTTCCTCATCTTCTGCCTTACATCACATTGCTGATCAGCCATTGCGCAAAGAAAATGCTGAAATTAGCTTAAACTCTTTATCAGCTCACCCTTTAACTGGTGGTGACAGGGGCTCCTGTCAAAACTGTCACCCCAGCCAAGAGTTAACACTTTTCAGCCCAGTTCTGTCAAGGTAGTATGCAGGGCAATAATGATTATTTTACTGTAAATAAGCTTTCAGTGAAAATCATTACACCCTATGCACATCAATCAGGATTCTTCCCAAATCACACTGTTGTCATCACATGTGTGGCATGCCCTGATTGATGCTCAGGGCTTTGGGAACAATTTATGCACCTTGTCAGTAGATGAGAGGCTACATTCCAGTGTGTGCCATCAACAATGTTTCCCTCCAGTAAGATTTCCAAATCCATTCTGGGATCTCAACAGTGTTACAATGGAGCGATTCTGGGACAGTTCCAGAACACTCATTCAGCCTGTGATAACAAACAGCCCAAACTGTCCAGAAGCATAGGACATCCCTGCCTGCTATTTGCTGCTTTGCAGAGATCGGCTCCAGGACACAATCAGCTGGATGACAGAGTGCTGAGGAGCCATTATTGTCAAACAAAGTAATTTGTGGGGAACAAATGAATGAAAGAGTAGCCTAAAATAATCTCTGGTCCCTTATTGATTATTGTATCAATTTTCACTAAGATTTATATGATCATTGTAGGTGATACTGGCACCATCTTTCACAGGATATTTAAAATATGGCGCAGGACTTTCAAATGAAACAGAACAAGCACAAAAAAGGGTTTAACTGTAAATCCTAAACGATTACATGAAGCCATCTTGTAGTCTCATCATCCACAAGGAGAAAGATGGCGGTCAGCTGTAGTACCATTTGTACAGCAGGCATGAATGTGAAAGATGCAGATGAATCAGACAGACTTTGGCAGTAGACACTAACTTTGAAAATGTGGAATCTTACCCCTCTGGTGGAGAAGGAACCTGAGCTCAGGCGGGAGATGGAAAGATATGCACCACCATGCGTAGTGTGGATCCTGGCACCAAACTCATGATTGGGGGCTGAGGCTCTCCTGTTTTGGAGTTCCTCATGATGAAAGGCTTCAGGGGGGTGTGAGGCTATTTATGAACCCCAGACTGAGGTCTATGCAGCTGGAGTTTTTCCCATTTGAAAAGCAGGTTTCCACTACATGGCTACACATTGTAGAGAGGAAAAGTGTGACTGTTGTTTGTGTGCATGTATGGAACAGCAGTCCATGGTTCCCAGCCTTCGAGGGGAAACTGGATGAGGTGCTTCCTGCAGTAATCTTACTGATGGAGATAATATATATAGATGAAAGGATAGGGACATGCCTCTTAATCACTGAATTCAGGTGAATAAAATCGAGTAGTTAGCTATGCAGTCAAGTTTACAAACAGTTGTAAAAGTATGGGTCATTATGAATAGTTCTGTCATAGGATGCCACCTTTGCAATAAATCAGTTTGTGAAATTTATTCCCTGCTAGATATTCCATGGTCAACTACTGGTGGTGTTATTGCAGATTGGAAGCATTTAGGAACAACAGAGAGAATGAAGCACGTAAAGTAGCAGAGGTTGGTAAGTGTTGAGGTGCATATTGCATAATAGTCGGCAGCCCTCTGTGGACTCAATGACTGCACAGTTCCGATCTTCCTCTGGCATTAACTCCAGCACAAACACTGGGAGCTTCATGGAATGGGCTTCCATGGCCGAGCGGCTGCATGCAAGCCTCACATCACCAAGCGCAATGCCAAGCGTTGGACAGAATGGGGTAAAGCACATCACCACTGAACTCTGGAGCAGCAGAAACATGCTCTGTGGAGTGACAAATCACGCTTCCCTGTCTGACAGTCTGATAGAGGAGTCTGGGTTTGGAAAATGTTGCCTGCCTGACTGCATTGTGCCAACTATGAAGTTTGGTGGAGGGATAATGGTATGGGGTTGTTTTTCAGGAGCTGGGCTAGGCCCCCTAGTTCCAGTGAAGGGAACTCTTAATGCTTCAGCATGCCAAGACATTTTGGACAATTCTATATGCTTCCAACTTGGGGGAAGGCCCTTTTCTGTTCCAGCATGACTGTGTACCTCAGTGTACAATGCAAGGTCCATAAAGACATGGTTGGGTGAGTTTGCTGTGGAAGAACTTGATTAGCCCACAGGGAGCCCCGATCTCAACCCTATAAAACACTTTTAGGGTGAATTAGAATAGAGATTGCGTCTGACATCAATCCCTGATCTCACAAATGCTCTTCTGGATGAATGGGCAAAATTCAAACACACTCCAAAATCTTGTGAAAAGCCTTCCCAGAAGAGTGGCGACTGTTATAGCTCAAAGGGGGGACCGACTTCATATTCATGCCTATGGATTTAGAATGGGATGTCATAAAAGTTCCTGTAGGAGTAATGGCCAGGTGCCCCAATACATTTGTCCATATAGTGTATCTGGAAGGCTGTGATTGAGCTTCTAGATATAAATCCAAGTGGTGAAGTGCTATTTGATTCCTCCATGGAATTGTCCATAATGAATGCCATGTTTGAACACAAGAATGTACATGGTACCAGAGAACCTTAGGCGAAAGGTTACTGATTGACTTGAATCAATGTGCCCTTTGACTTGAGGCTGTGTGTTTTGGACTCTTGGTCTCTTGGTAATGAGTTGGAGGAGGCTGGATGGACCAGAATAGCACAGATGAGAAGTCCAAGATTACTGGAAATGTCTGACTGAGGCTTCTGTCTGAGGTCAGTTCAGATCACAGCTCAAAAACACTCTCAAGTGCTGAATGGAGGTTAGGGACTTTGAGTCAGAATAGACTACACTCAGGGCCTCAATTGTTTTGGCTGCAAGGAGCTGTGGCCAGAAGGCAGTCAGTGTCTGTCAGGGCAGTAACCTTTGGACCTGCTGGCAGACACCTGTGCTGAGGGAAGCTATCAAGCTGGAAAATGAAGCCTTTAGGGCAATGCTTGCACAGGGGTCTCCTGAGACAGCTGAAAGATATCGACAGGCCAGAATGGCTGCAGTGAAGGCAGTCACGTAGGAGCAAGCTTGGGCATGGAGAGGCAATGGAGAGATCAGATGGCCCTTAAGATGTTTTGGCTAAATTCCTGATGTTTCAGAAGGGGGAGGTGGGACCTTGCTCAGGTTGTGTGCAGCAGGAGTGGGAATATACTGACTAATATTGCTGATATTGTTGAGTGGCAGAAGGAACACTTTGAGGAACTCCTTGATGCATGGAAACCTATAGTAGATTAGAATCTGTCTTTGCAGCTCGTGTTGCTATGGTGTTCAGGGGTCTGCTTCTTGTTGGACTAATGCTCCTCTTCAGTATTTCACTAAAGGCAGTTAAAATACTGCTGGAATGGCAAACAGGGGTGATAGGGCATCCAGTGGGTGTATTCCAGCTGTTGGACAGCCTCTGTGGGAACGCCTATGTCAGGCTAGTGCAGTGGAGACTCCCACTGATCACTGAAGTGAGGATTTAGGGGGAACAGTGCAATTCTGGCCTGAATGAAGTCTCCTCCCTCACACACGTCTGTGAGGGTTCTTGGAAATATGCCAACAGAGTATACATGTGTTTTGGAGATTGGAGAAACTGTATACAGGGTTATGAATACAGGAATATCCTGTCAGACATACAGGGCCCGGCATTTAATGGGGGCCCTTGAATATAAAAAATTATGAATTATACACAGGAAACATTATACCTCTATTCTGTCCCATGGGGGACCCCCTCTACCCTCTCAGCAAATTCTGTCAGGGACTAGTATTTCTTCAGAATAAAAGTGGCAACCTGAGCAGGGGGCCCAAGGTAAAATTTTGTCACAGGGCCCAGAAATTCTTGGTACCCCCCTGGGTATATGGGCTGATGTCATGGGAGGTGCCGCTGCTATATGGGGTAGGGGGCTCGCCACTCTGTGCTGTTTGTTTCCTTTATGAATATAGCAGGGGTTATGTGGATTTCTTTGTGAATTTCCGGGACAGGATATCAAAGCACAACCATGCCTTAAGCTGACATCCCTGCTATCTGCAGATGACGTTGTGCTTCTGGTCAAATCCAGCTAGGACTTCCAGTGCGCAATTAAAGTGTGACGTGACAGGGATGAGAATCAGCACTAGTCAAATTTAAGGCAATTATGGTCACTCTGAAGAGAGGGGAGTGCTCCATACAAGTGAGGTGATTTGAGCATCTTTGAGCCACCCGGTCAGCTCACAGGAGCCCTAGGGAAGTCACACTGGATAGAGGCCCTGGAGAAGATTCAGGACATGCTGGAGGAACTTTATATCCCAGCTGTCTTGGGAACATCTGGGGATCCATGTAGCCTCAGAGAGGGAGGTTTGGTCTGACCGGTGTAGGAAGCTGCAGCCACACCCGTCACCTAGCAGAAGATGTTTACCTGTTTATTTAAAATAAAGTATATAACTTGAAATTTGAAATGACTGAAAATTTTACAACTTAAAAAGCTGAAATTTTGAACCAGGAAGTACAACTGTACAGACTGAAGACAAATTAGCCAGGACACATGCATGATTTGTACTGTGTGTTAGTCAGAGTATATAAAAATGTTATATTTGTGAAACAATAATTTATTCTGTTGCACATTACCCTTCATTTGCAATTATTATTCAGTTAAAATTAACCTCTGAGACACGCAAACTTAAATTAATTAGTAAAAATTTCTTTTTAAGAAGAGAGAGATGCCACTGATATGAGAAAGACACTGTCCCTGTTTCTGAATTTTGAAATTCTGATCCTGGGTGAAAAAAGGCATCACTTAATATCTATTAAATCCTGATATTTAAAATTAAATACAAAATTTTTAACTTGAGTATTTCACCCATATTTAAAGTACAATAAGTACAACTTAATGAATGAAAATATAAAAATTATTCAAGTTAATAAAACTATTGTGAGTGCTGATTGTTTTTTCCATAATTCTAATATTTGATTTCCTGTATATTAGTCTTATAGCCTTAATAGTGGAGAAATTATTATTACTCATTTTTGGCACATATTTTGAAAATAGGAAAATAGGATCAGCCTGAAAAATGAATGAGACCAACCTCAGTGGTCAGTTTGTCCTGATCACAAACATCATCCAGCAGTTTTGCTTTGCTGATACAGAGTCGATTCATGCAATGCAGTTGAATACATATCTGATAGCAAATTAGCTCTTCCCCGGTGGGTGGCATTTAATAACCAATAAATTCATAGGTTATATCTCTCCTGCCTGTGTCACAAGGAATTGCTGCCACTTCCAATAAATAAGACAGCATTATCTGAAAGCACTTAACACTCTGTTTTCGCTCAAATTAAAGGTGTTGCCGAAACAGATTAATTTCTCTTAAACAAGCCTCCATGTCAGTAAAACAGAGGTGTAAACGGCTGTGTTAAGTGCCATCTTAGGCTGCCCAAAAATACTTGATGGGGTGATGGCATAGTTATTGGAACGGTTATGGAAGATACATCACTAAGTTAGGGTGTCCCTCGAGTCAGAAGTAGGCAACACACATCCTGCGAAGGTAGATGGTGCAGCATTCAGGGAGGAGGTGCTGTGTAATGTGATGCACATGACCTCCCACGGGGATGCAGAAGGGGTATAGACACGTTGGAAGATTCAGGGGGCCCAGCACTTTATTGGGGCCCTCAAATACATCAAGCTATAAAATTTGGAAGGTGGCGGGTATGCGGACATTTTGTGAGGGGCCCCAGAATTTTTAGCCAAGTCCCTGACTGCCCACAACAGTAATATATTGTGGTAAATTAAAACTACCTTCTGCTAGAAAACATGCTCTGGGGCCCTACCGTGTCGGTGCAGGTCTGATCACAATGATAGCACCGCAGTGCATAGTTACAGTGGGGTGCAGATTTCCAGAGCGGCTGACATACATGCATGTGATCTCATACCTCAAGAATACTGGGAGGAGCCAGTAGGAGATCTTATTGCTCAGTTCCTTCGAAGCTCATGGAACCGGCCTGCAAACATGACATCCTGTGACCGGGAAAACCTACACAAGATGCCACACCAAAGGTAGCCTGCCGTCACCATGTTCTACGTATTTGTACCAAACAGGAATGCCAGGCAGAGATCTGTTAGTGGTGTTCACAAGAACACTAACTGATAGGCCAGAAATATAAATGCAGGCATATACTTTCTACTAAGGAAGGTAATCTACTGTATTTGACTACTGCAATGTCTTACTGGAAAACCGCAATAATATTGCTTTAAATTTTGTATTTCTGAATCGGAAAGTATCATGGCAAACCTAACAAGAACCTGAAAAGGTCAAACAGCTTCGTCTTTTGCAAAAAAAATAAATAAATTCTGTTTTAGAAGGCATAGTCCATGAAATGTTATTTAAATTGTTAAAGATTCGTATGTGTTACACGGTTCAATGACTGTCTGTTATTGCTGTTACTCTCGCATTCGAATTTAAAGAGCTTAAGGCATGAATCAGCCCTAATCAGCATTAATTACTATCCCTGATCCCCAGGTACCTGCACATACTTATATACTTAGCTGGAGCAGTGATTACATGCTTCATCGGGCCCCTGCATCCCAGCACACATCTGTTTTATATGTAGCCCTGCTGCAGTTGTCCATGCAGGGCTTGTTCATTTAATGCAACATGCTTTGCCGAGTGCTGAAAATCCTTTAGGTGTGTTGACTGCAGCATGCGCCGCTGGTGACGCACCAGACTGCATCACCGCCACGCCTCACCCACTCACACCTCACCATATGTATTACATGGCTACAGTATATGCACATATACGTACATGTATATGCTATATGGGAATGATATTAAATTCTGATTTATAAGGTCAATTTTAATAACGAACTACAATGTGCCTTTAGATTCATGAGTGCATTTAATATAATTGCCTGGGACTTTCCAGTCAAAACCTAATCTTCCATAAGTATTTCAGGGCAATATTTCTGGGCTGTCCCAGCCTTCACATTTTTAATGATAAGTTTGAAAGCTTGGTAGCTAGACTACAATGACTTCACATGCAATGCAGCTTGTAACACTTCCAACAGGTTTAATGTCTCCCTTTCTATTCAGTTTTAATTGTAACATTCTTGTGTGTGTTTTATGTGCTATGAAATGTGTTGTGTTCATTGCAATAATCTGGGTCTTCATCCATCCATCCATCCATCCATCCATGCATCCATCCATCTTCCCTAAAGCAGCACACCATGCAAATTTACATTAACTCAGTGTAATTATAATTTTAATTTCATTTAGTAAAGTAATGCATATATGTGTGAACCGTCAGTTCATCAATGTTTACTTGTTTGGATGAAATTAAATGCTTCCAGTTAAAAACACAGAACTAAATTGCTAAAACTGGTTAAAACTGAGCCTCAATATAGACTCATTAGTGTAACTTATATGCAAAGATCCAACCCCTACTGAGAAACCGAGAGGGAGGGTTGCAATACTCTGTCCCCGTCACACAAACACACAAACATCTACACAGAAGAATCAATTCAGATAACTGCATCCCACTCTCCTCCCCAGACCTCCCTCTTGATCCCAAGCAGGAGGATATCTCAGAACGCACAGACTGAACACAAGTATCCCACTTTTACTGGCATTTGCTGTACTGTGAGGCATTTATTATTACAGTTTAATTATGGTGTAATATTAACAATTCTCATTATGTTTATATGGTATTCTAATCTACAAATTCTATGGTATCAGAATAATCACCACAATTTACTTAATCTAATAAATATTTTTTTATTGAAACAAATCACCATATAACATAATCAGAATCCTAATAGTAATATCAAAAGGGATTTATTTATTTCATTTTTTAAATTTTATATCCATTCACCCAAACAACCAGTTTCCAAAAGACTTGCCCCATACAGAGACATTGTAATATGTTAATTTATCAATAATACTACTATATAATAATGCTGTAATGTGTATTACTGTATATACTGTGCCGTAGGGAACAATGAAGTCTCCTTTCTTAGGTCTTATTTAAATAGGAAATTGTACTTTAGACACAATGAAGCAGCTTCCTCACTAGAGCCTCCCCTGATGTGGGTCTTCAAAGTGCTTCTGTTTAGTCAACATCTGATCCTCTCCTGCCTGGCACTTATTAAAAGACCTGTCACAGATTGAATATCCATATAACAAAAATGAAGTACTCTGGCGCCTAAGCATTTGTAAGGACCAGTATGGCAGCTGGCACCTTCAGCATGGGACTTTTGCCCAAGTTATCCCAAATGTCATACAATGGAAACACGCAATCTACATGCCCTACCCCGGCGTGGACGATGGCGCATGAGCTTGACAGAGCTTCAGGCATCCATCACCCGCATGACTTGTGACTTTGCTATGACCCCGGCTGTAAAGCTATTGGGGGGCACTTCCCAAACCCAGCCCCCATCTGCCATGAAAAGCTTTAGTGTCTGGTGAGGTTGGAAAGTATTTACGGGCCTGGGTTTTCTTTGTTAGTTGCTAAAGGAAACAGCAGCGCATGGGTTGGGGTCTGCTAGAGAAGATTCTATGCCAGCAAGCAAGGAACTGTGCACACCAGAAGCTCAGAGCCAATGTAAAAAAGTTGGAAGGAGCTTTTTACATTACAGGCTACAGAAGGGGCACAACTGACAGGCTGTCTGTAGTCTTCAGCCAAAACAAAGGGAGAACCACCGCGATAAATATTATAAAGCAGAAGCAGAAATGATCATCTGAGAATTTAACAGAAAATAATAAATAAAGAAATACTGCAAGCCTAATCAATCATCCAATGAGGTTATTTATTTTACTGGACTTTTGCAATGAAGTTTATCCATCCATCCATCCATCCATTTTTCTGTAACCTCTTGTCCTGTTCAATGAAGGAGCAATGAAGTTAATATACAGGTAATATCCAATAAAAAAGAAAATATGTTTGGAAAAACTGCAAATGTACATTTTTCAGGAATTTCCCCATCCCATCCGCAATTGTTTTTGTGCCTAAAATACTTCAGCCCAGGTTTGAACCAGAAACCTTTTTTGTGTTATGATAACTACTAGAGAATTTCTAGAGAAACTCAATAAACAGTTACAAATGTAAGTGCAAAGGCCACACACAAAGTATATCTGAAAGTTGATTGATGTCAATCATGTTGTCTTGATTGTCGGGTGGACAAGTTGCTGAAGGCAAAGTACCAGTGAAGGATTTGATGAAGAAGGCTGGTTAAAGAGACTAAATCAAGCAAAGTTACCCTAAGGTAACAAATACTGCAACAATCACAAAAGACAGTCTTCACCTGCAATGTAGACACCTAAAAGGTATCCAGAGCTCCAAGATTCAACAGTTTACTTTGCTGGTGACTCTTTCATTGGTCAACGCAATCAACGTTCTTGCAGAGGATGAATTTGCATAATTTATTGAAATGGTCCAATACAGAAATACAAAAAATGTGCCACCTTTGCCCTCCAGGCACATTCTGTGATGTTTCATTAAAGTAACTAGAACAAAATTCTACCATAGGGTCTCTGATTGTGTTGCATTGCCATCTAGGGTAAGTCTGCAGGTATTCATTTAAAAACATGCAAACCAGCACCCTCTTTACCTTACACTAAGTAATAAACTTCTCTTCATTCATGCTTCAGCAATTTTGGGACTTATTTTAGAGATAAACTCTGAAATATCTCAGGTGTCTGACCATCTCATTAGTATTACATTCATATCCATAAAATAACCATTTTCAATATTTCACATGTAATGTTCTGACTGCACTTCTGCTTTTTGTCATCTATGAAAAGGTGAGACACATTCATTCTGCTGTAGAATAACGGGGTGTTGGGGGTGGGGGTGGTGGCAAAAGCTCTTTTATGATAGCCAAGCTGCAAGTCCTCAGATAGGGCCTTTTGTCGCTCAGGGGTAATTGGCTCTGTCTGTAGAGTGAGCAGCTACTCTTGTCAAACCTGAAGCCTCTTTCAGTCTGTCACTCACTGTCATGCCCCAGCTTGGTGCACTATTGGAAAGCCATTACCAGGAGAATGAGAGTGAAACCTAAGAATGAAGAACACAAACCTTCCGACACAAGCCTAGTACGTCCGCAAGCCGACGGTCAAAACAACATCAGCTTTAGAATGACACTGAGTGGTCTTGACTGAGCTCACTCTGCATCACATATACCTCTGAAGAAAACTGAATTCAGGCATTAGAATAATTCAAATTAGAATAGAATTATTTCAAATGTATTCAAACTATCCTGCAAATCAATGAAGGAAAGTTGTGTAGGCAAATCAGATCAATTGGTGGGCTTTGAAATATTTTGTTGTGTCTATGTGCAAGTAAAAAAAAAATACAGGCAGTCCCTAGATTACGAATGCCCAACTAGTAGGCCTACTTAGCAATGGACTGCCGTAAAGCCTATTACGTTAAAAATTTGGGTTAAATACAACGGTTCATAATAATGAACGCATGCACTACACTCGTGAACATATTGCGCAGCTGTTTGTTGGCTTGGAGCATACTATCAAATTTAGTTACTTGTATTATCACTGAATTATTATTATGTCACCAGATAAGACTAATCCCATGATTCATTGCGTCCCAAGTTTGTTCTTGGGAGGGAAGTTAGCAAGACCGCTCTTGTCAAGACCACACGTACAATCTTTGCATTTTTGGTGTTGAGAAACACCATATTTTTTCTTCATCACAAAAAAAGTCGCACAGTGATGACAAAAGCATGCTAGGGCCAGGATTGTTAAGTGCAATGTGAGCGCAGTGCAGAAGGGCAGTGGGGAGGGGGGGAGGGGCAGCAGTGCTTGGGCAGAGTACAAAGCATCCGAGCAAAGTTTGACTACTCCCTAAGGTAACAAAATCAATAGTATTATTGACTCTCCAGTATCTTTGATATGCTGAATCACGCAGGCAAGCAGTGGCAATAACATGTTTTACATGCTTACAACATGCCAGCTGTGAAGCAACCATGCCGTCTCTTTTCAAAACCTATAACAGGAGCAATCAATCATCTCCGAACGACAGCATCAGTGCTTAGTCACACTTTTCAGAGAAAATTATGGCCCTGAACTTGAGTGACCACCAGCATTAATGTTACCATTCACATCTATGCTAAAAGTTCTGCTTGCTCTGAATTGAAAAAAACCTTTCCCAACCCTGCCTTCAGGCACCAGTAGGCAGTCTACATTTTCCCCAGGAGCTAGGAGGGAGCAAAAATACGTACGTTCTGGCAGGGAGCAAAAATCTGGATTGACTGGGGTACCCGAGGGCTGGGTTGGGAAACACTGTTCTAAGGGATTAAATAACAAGGGGTCGTCCACAGGTCCTTGGAAAGCCGAGGTCTTTTACATGCCAGTGTAGATATAGTGTAGCTATAGGATAACGTGAAAGGGAAGTGGAACAGGGAAGGATTCCTTAAGCTTGCCGTCCTGCCTCGTATGGACAGGGGCAGACTTGAGCTGGCTGTAAATCTGCATCACTGTCACTGTAGGGCCTGGAAAAAACCCAAGTGATCACTGCAGGACCCTGATTCCTTTTGCATTAGTCATGCTTTGCCTGACCCTTAACTAAGCCATACACACTTATCATTACCACGGAACATACCCGAATTTGTGACTTTGACCTTTAGAATTCGAATTCAAAGATACCAAAGTTGTTATTAATTAGACTTAATTAGACTGAAACGTCTTGTACTTATTGTAACCTCAGTGACAATGCTGTATATACTTACACTTTAATATACAGCACTGCGTTTTGTAAGCTGTGTATTATGTGCACATACCATATTGTATTTGCATAACAAATAGTACATTTATTACTTATTTTTGCATGGAATTCCAAAGTACTTAACATTTACTAACAAAAGATTTTTCATCTCATCCTTGTCTCTGATTTTTGTGTTCTATTTCAATCACTTCATGAATTGAAAACACAAAGATTTCTGAATTTAAGCCAAAACCTTAAAAATATTGTACTTAAGCTTTTATAACATAACATAACATAACATAACATAACATAACATAACATAACATTAGTCGTGGCCCTAAACTTGAATGTGTGTGGTTTTATAAGTATAGCAGAAAATCCCTTGTCACTTGATTGTGAATGAATCAGTATCAATGATCCATTTGTCATTCAACATTTGGTGAGCTGTAGCTCCCCTAGTGGTGAACCTCTGGCGACAATTTATTGTGATATTTTTTTAAAGCAATTTTACACAAATTATATATTATATATGTATTTGTATATATATATTATATATGTGTATTATATATATCTATATATTATTAGTTATTAAATCTGATGACCCCCTTAGCATTTCGTATTGGTATGACTAGTTTGATTGTTTATTGTGGATATTTTTAATGTTTTCAAAATTCCTGGCAGTACTTGAAAAGGATGCACATTTTGTGGTCATTTATCTGAAGGAACATGCATTCATCAATATATATTCACACAGAATATTCTTATTCTCCTTATTCTCATCCTAATGCCTTATTGTTTTGCAATCTGTGTTGCCAAGGAGACACCCAAGTCTGGGTCCAGGGGCAAGTTTAACAGTGATGTTTTAGTCTGTTTTCTCAAAGCGAAACTCATCTCTGGCAAAGAAGGCTCTGTGTCCTGTCTATGTCAGTGATCGCTGGCATCAAAATTCCTCTCGAATCCTTCTTCACTCATCCTCTTGGGCTGAGAAAGAACAGACTACTATATGTTTTTATTTAACTTTCCATTCCGAAAACCAGCCACAGTGGTCACCGGCCTCTTTGGCCAGGTCTTTTTCTGTACTGCTCATTGAGTAAACATTAAAATAAACAGACACAAAATGAGACAATACTCCATTTAGGGGGCTCATCAAACTGTCTTCATTTTGGTGCGTTAAACCAATTTACTACAAGAATGTGTTTTTTTATTGTATTAGTTGAAGACAGCTACATCTTTGGTAACGCACTTAAAGCACACTCACAGCCCCATTTCAACCCATTGCCTAAGCCAAGATAGAGAAGCCCACCCACAGTAAAGGGTCATATTATAGCTGTCTTTTTTCAGATGCTCATCTTGTGTCACAGATCACATCCTTTTGGACAGACCAAGCCAGCGTTGTTCCTGGCAGGCAGTATCATTTTACATCATTTATATTATATAATGTTCTCCTATTGTTATTTATTTCTTTAATTTTGGACTTCTGTCCTCTGGGTTACTGTTTAACTAATTGATCCATTTTTCATGGTTTGGCAACATTAGAAGTAGCTTCGCTACTGCCAGTAAATCTCAATAGGAATTTGTGGTACATACACCAAAATGAAGTGGAATGATTAATGACATTCAGCGGACCAGTGGTGAAATTAAACATTAATGTCAATCGATTATGATAAAATGATTCAGGAATGACATTACAAATAAAAGGGATAGTTTATCATTTGTGTAACTGCTTAACCAGGGCGATGGCGGGGCTGGAGCTCATCACAGGCAGCAAAAGGCCGGGGGTACAGTCCCTCACAGGGCACATACTCACACACACACACACACACACACACTCCATGGGGATTTTAGGGAAAGTAATTAGCCTAATTGCATGTTTTTGGGCTGGGGTAGGAAACAGGAGTACCTAGGGGACACCCAGTCAACACAGGGGAGATATGTAAACTTCACACTCAGAGAGCAGAGGTGGGATTCAAACCCAAACCCTGGAGGTGCGAGCCAATGTGCCATCCAATGGGATGTCAATGTAGCAGAAAAGTATTTCCACAACAGATAAGTCTGAAAGATGCCTAAAATATATTATAACTATATTATATTATAACTAATTATAACTCAATCAATAGCCATTATGACATTAAATTACACGTTCGAGACATATTTACGTATAGGATCACACACACATACACACAGTATATGCGTCAAATTCATTCAAACAAGTTACAGAAAAACAAATCAGAATGATCAAATCCAACTGCATAATCAATGAAGACAAACAAAGCATATATTCGAGTTAAAATTTATTATTCTATTTACCAAAAATAGATGTAAGACTTGGAGAAGTAGATAGTCCAAATTCATAGTTCGATCGAGTCCTCTTTTGCCGTCACAGGGGAAATAGGGCTGCAAATGGGAAGGGAGGCAGGTTAAGACGAGCGAAAGGGAGAGAGAAGATGGACAGAGGAGGAGCAGAGAAGTAAAAGACGAACGAGGCGCCGACTCCCTGACGTCTAGACTACCTCAAAACGACCTGCTGCTTTACTAATATACTACTAACAGGGCGATGTCAATAACCCGCCCACACACTGAATTAATAAACTCTTTATTCCTGATCTTGTTTAGTGAAACCCACCATTTCACCAAAAATAAAGTTATGTTACCTTTTATCTGATCCCATGTCACATAGTTCAGTGTGCCATCCCGGCTGGAGCAAATCCTACATAAACGTAAATTAAGTTTAAGACCGTTAAACACAGATTTAAACACAGCTCTAAACTCTTTATAGAAAATATTACTGACGGGGAGCGCAAATGTAGATGCGTGCTCCGGTTGTGACTCTTTCAGATATAATTAAGGAGCTGGGCTCATCGAAGCAACCACTTATTTAGCCAGATCGAGTGATAGTAATCAGGATCCTAGCATTAAACTATAATAAAGAAAATGTTCACCCTGTACTATCACTGCATCACATTGCGCTTACATAAGTAGATTCACTAGCACATATCAACAGCGGGTTTCCATTGTGGAAAAGGCACATAGAAAATCAAATTCCGTAAAAACAAGAGCCCTTCCAACAAAACCAACATGCTGAGTTAATGCTGGGTTTCAGCTGTGATCCTTACCTGAGCAAGCATTCATAAAAATGAGTACATAAGGGTGACGTTTACCAGCAGGACCTCAAAGTTTATGTTGCTTCCCATGTGGCGGGAGGCTCCGGCCCGTAAAGATCCAGCAGTCGCTCCATGGCGGGAAGCAGTGCTTCCAGGACGGACT
>JAODKF010000147.1:18689932-18708748 GCA_026779585.1 Mormyrus proboscirostris | reverse complement strand
GTTCTATTTTTCCAAAATGTGGTTGTAAAGCAGGAAGACAAGGGTCACAGAACCACTGGGTCTGTACTTTCCTCTACTGAGACCTTACAGACAGTTACTGTAATGTGTCATTCTTTAAGAGCTTAAAGATTGGTACTGCCTCAGCTTGGCCAATGGGAAGGCGAGTCGCTTCCGCACAATTTGCGAACAGTTGAGCGCAAATTGTCTAAGAGGAAGTCCGGCTCTGTAGCTGTAGTCCGATGTTGGTAATGTTTACCGAAAGCCTTTTCACCTAATCAGTGAAATGTTTCACTCAACTTCCGTATATCTAACTTGCCTCAGTTGCCTGAACTTCCGTATCGAGCAAAGTGGCGATAGCAGAGACAATGCAACCAATTCCCGACGATTTAACAACACTAATTTCAGGTATTTTTTGGAATTAAATGCATCATTATAAAACCATGAGTCATGTAGGGTGCACTTGTGGGTTAGTTTTTTAAAAGCCTGTTAAAAACTGATGATTTCAGCGTTGTTTGGTAATTGGCTGATGTTTTATTGCGTTTGAGTCGTAAAAACTTTATACGACTAATTTATAATTTACACCAAACAGCAGTCGAAACAAAGTCAAATTGTTACGGAAATAATCATACTACAAAATCAGCAAAATTACCGTTATTCGTTGGGAAGTGTAGCGGTACGTGAGGTAGGTTGCGGCTCCGGTAAACATTTTTTTGTGCGATTACTTCAAAGTTACCGGAGTGAACGGAGTCACTGTTAACACCACTGAACATCGACACAGCATTGACTGTAATATTTTAATTAAATGGCATAGCACACTGAAGTACTAATTTGTTCCAACCTGCAGAAGTGGTTTTAATGGAACCTACGTTACTACTACTGACCCTTATTTCAGCTTGCAGATTAATAATACAAATTAACTTGCTGTAATAAACGCCCCAGTTTCACCTGAAGTCGCGTATTTCACTCCTAGACATTATTCCCGCTTTTGCGCCAGTATAATGTTGACGTATATGTCACACACACGTTTGTTATATTGTATCCTTACCTGTCACTTGTATTACATTCATTTCCAGACCTAGAGTTTTTTCTCTCCGATGGACTGAAAGGAGAAAATTTAAGCAAGAAGGCAAAAGAGAAAAGAGATGCCTTCCTCAAACGGATCAAAGATATAAGAGCAAGGTAAAACTAAAATTTGACGCCATCATTGTCTTTACAAAAGGGAAACAAAACAACTTTAATAGTACGGTTAGGAATTGCTAAACAGCGATCTCGCAATTATTCTCGAGAGGAAGGCCAAGTGAATATTTGAATTTAAATATGAGCTAATGTATGGGTATCATATGCACCTTTAAATTATTTGTATATGCCTCTATAATGTATGACTTTTAATATGTACATATAAAAATGATTTATTTTTTTTTTTCTGTAGTTATCCTCAGGATTTTATTGAAAAACGTGAGTATTCTCGTTTTTTCAACTCAGACTCAAATTCATTCATAACAGGATGAACACATTTTCACAATAAATTTATGAATAGCATTCAGATTGGTCAATTTCATATTCCAGGCAGCTGGTCTCATGTCGGGTTTTAAGTCATAAACAGTGTGTGAATTTGGTGGGTTGTACGTGTGTGGAAATGGGGAAAGCTCTGCCAAAGGAACTTCAGTTTACTGTTTGTGTCACTTGGTATTGTATTGAAATGATGGACAAAGATCAGGGTTTTGGCACAATTGGGTGATTAAAAACAGCACACAACTTCGTCTGTGTACATGTGGCATGTTCAGTTCTCCGTAATCTTCAGTAGGCCTATAGAAGGAGATGAGTAGCCATTATCAGGAAGTTGCAGAGTGCGGAACTGAAAAATGGCAGTGTTTAGTCAAGTTCCTGAGTAAAAGACCACTGATTGGTCACATTTAAGGTTTTCTACTGTCCATTTGCCTTGTTTGTTTAGCGATATGTGGTATGTTTATTTATGTATAATACAGTATGAAATTGTATAATTAGACCAAGACAAAGTAATGATCATAACTGCTTCGATGAATGTTTCATCAGAGATAATTAAGGTATTTTAGCTTAGTTACCTAACACCAGTTTTCTAGAACAAGGCCCTTCCAGGGACTTAAGCTTACAACTATCTGGTGCCAGTCCTCGTCTGTAACCAGCGCAATCCCTGCTGCTGTGCCCTGGCCTAGGAAATGCGGAACTTCAGTTTTTTTTTTTATTTGCCTCCTACAAATTAACTAGCTTGTGAAACAATACTCTTAAATGGCATAAATTGGTGTAAGATAATGAGGGAGAATGATGTATGGAAGTATCTCATGCATTTTGTTGTTGTTGGTGTCACTTAGGGGATGCTGAGGACTCGGATGAGGTAGATGATACAGACAGCTTCAACGACGGAGGATCTCTGCACTCGGAGCGTGCTGACAAGGATGAGGACGCAGGCCTTGATGGTACGTGATTTTTCGCTGCCTGGTGCATATTCTGCCTGCCCTTGTATTCCCCTGTGTCTGCAGAGCACCTTGCTAAGAGCCTGCTGTCTTCCGTCTATGGAGTCAGATTAAGGCTGTGGATTTGAGTATGGGTGTTATGGCCATGTCCCTACAGATATTGTGGCAGCACAGCCTCTCCCCAGGTTACGATGGGGTTATGTTCTGATAAACCTATTGTAAGTCAAAAATTGCCTTTTAATGCAGTATACCTAACCTAACAAACATCATAGCCTAGCCTACCTTAAGCATGCTTAGAACAATTAGCCTACAGTTGTGTAAAATCATTAACACAAAGCCTATTTTATAATAAAGTGGTTAATGTCTCATGTAATTTGCTGAATAAAGTACTGAAAGTGAACCTTTTTTATCCATTGTAAAGTCAAATATTGTAATGGACCATTATAATCCGAGGAGCGTCTGTATCTTGTGTGTTCTGGTGAAGCCAGGGATTCTTAGCTGATTTGGTCCCTACCAAGCAAATCTATGCCTTTGAGTCAGTTTGTGTGATGATTGAAGCAACAATCCAGGCTTTGTACAGTATGCCACGCTTCTGAAAACCGGGGACGTCTGTTTACCCAGGGTTAAATGCACATTGTTTAAATGCCTGTGTTAACATGGGTATGCTGAGGTCCAAGAAGTGAGCACCGCATGGTTAGAATGTTCGAGTAAATATTGGAAAGTAAAGCGAAGGCCAGTTTAAAGTAAAAATTAAAAGGGAACTAGCAGGCTCTGTTTTTACCTGCTGAAGTTAATCCTCTCTGAAGCTGAGTTTGAATGAAGTGTCTAAATGAAGAGGTGAGATGCGGCTATAGAGATGTTTTCATTTGCAGAATCCTTCTGAGGGACTTTGAAAGAGTAACATTTTTTGCAGGTGTGTAAGGTTTGGTGGCTAACAAAAATAGCTAATATATTTTTTTTTAAGCAGCTCTGCCTGCAATGGAAAGTTTTGCTGATGCTGACTAATTTTGTGGCACATTTCTGATAACAAATGTTAATTATTTTCTCAAGATGGCCAAAACACATTGAAGGAACCCTGGTTGTGAATGACCTTCTGCATATGACTAAATTATTCATTCAGATTTGCCCACACATCAAGATGTAGAAACTTTCTCTCTCCCTCTCGGTCTCCCTGTACAGTAGAGTGTAGAGCTTCCCTTGAACATGTGCCTTTTACCTGGTCAGCATGTGGAACATTTAGCTGACTTTCAGTGATTAGGTGTAAGCGACTAGTGACTCTCCTGGGCTGTTTGTTTGATTATGCAAATAACTGCAGAATCAGCTGAGTATTTTTCTTTTTATTCCATTTTGTAAATCATTAACAACCCTCCCATGTCGTGTTGCTAAGCTGGTGTAGGTAGATATGTTGTTTTTCCATGTATTATTATTCTTATTATTATCATCATTATTATTATTTATTGACTACTTCTGTCTGAATTAAATGGGACGGAATTATCATCACTTGAATGTCTTCTTGAGGACATTGGCTTTACTGTTACTTAGTTTCGTTATTGTGGATCCGTATTTATTTGAGGGTAATAGTTTACAGTTTGTATGTTCGCTATTAATGAATGTGTCAAATATAAAGTTTTGACTTAAGAAGAAACATACATTCAGCGTGTGTATAATGAGGTGTAAGCATGCACAGATAACAAAAGGTATTGTATGTTTTTTTTTCCCCAGAGTTGGAATTTAGGTATGTAATGAAAGGTCCAAGTGGCTGTCTGGTACTCGCTGATAAGGGGAAAACGAGAGAAAAGGGAAGTAAAGGAAGAATTATGATGTTTTTTTTTATTCCTGTCTCTGAAACAGCCGCCTATTCTGGGCATGTTGGGCTGTGTGGAATGGCTCCTGTCCCGATCTGCTTTCTGATATGAAAGCCCGGGCGAGACAGTCACCAGTAGCCGGTCCTGCGGGGGCCATCAGGCCAGACTGGAGCCTTTGTGCTGGCGTCTGTCCTACCAGTTGAGCCGCTCCATTAGATTTATTGGGGGGTTGGGCCTCTGTCTCTGCTCATTATGGGACTCCTGCTCCCAGAGCAGCAGTGGAAGGGGGGGGGTACCTCCCTCTCTCCTCCTCCGTTGAGTTGAAAGGTTGTTTCTGTCCCAGCCACATGGCAGCCTCTCCTCAGGCCTGAATGTCTCCAGCTCAGGCGGATGAGGCCATTGAAATGGAGGACCTTTGCATTTCTAGGACAGGGGGAGATCATGGCTTCTTCAGGCCACAGAATCATGCAATGAGCCGTGTCCCACTGGAAGATCCTGTGCTGTATCTCAGCCTGGGAGCCTAAAGTCATCCATGACTGCAATGAAAGCTATCACCTAATTCATGTGGTTCCTCTTTATTACATATTTATGAATCGGAAAGTTATGGGCTTTCCGTTCTATATAAGTATATTTTCCCTGTCATGCCTGGTATGTTTAAAATGACCTCCTACTCTTGGAAACAAATTCCCAGGATAATTTGGGTATGGAGTCCATGTGTTATTACTGGTTGCTGGAAGACCACGTGCGTGTATGGAACATTGGCGGGTGTAGATGGCAGTGTGTAAGTATTTATGAGCTAGAAACTGTGTCGGTCTGCGGTTATCAGTCCTCTTGGGCGGTCCCATCCAGCGCAGGAGTAGCGGTCGAGAACTTGTCATGGGTCTGCTTTTTGTTTAAATGACTGCAGCCCCCGTATCTCCTGCATTCCTCTGGCACCCACCTCACAAACGGCCACCTGCAGGGACAGATTCTTGCCGTAAAGGCTCGTTCCCACAACACTGGTCGTGCTCCGGCCCAGTTCTGTTTTGCTAGTGCTCTTTCCGTTTGAGTTTCTCGCTTGTTTAGCTTGGAAGGAGTGGCCACGCTGGCCCGTCTTTACCATTTATGGAGCCATATGAGCTCAAATGGCCCAATAAGGGTTCCTGGCCCCCACCAGAGCTGACAGCTGAGAGCTCTGGCATTGAACAAGGACAGGAGATGTGAGTCTGTGCTGCAACCTTGGTAGGCCGTGTTCTGAACCCATGCACCAGCCGGGTGAGCCGACGTGCACCAGGACCTGCGCCTGTGCTGCTGACATGTTGGAGAAATCTGCCTTGTCTTCCCAGCTGTGTGTAAACGATGCACAAAGTCGGGGGATGATTTCATCCACATGTTGATGCCAGACTCACTCACAGCAAGATCAGTGATGACTGTGATATCATCCTCTTAGTCTGGGGCTGGTTAACTCCACAGACACCTTCCACCCATCCAAACTGGTACAGAGACCGGTTGAGTGGAGGGAAAGCAAGTTTAGCTACAAAGAGCAAATTTTTATTTATTTATATTGATATTTTCACTCAATGTGATATACAGGTGATGATCAGAGAGCAGCGTCAGTCAGTGTTGGCGTTATGGGCTAAAGGTGATAGAATTAATTTCCTGGCAATGAGATTCCAAGCCATGACCTTCTGTACATGGGCAGAGATCAAGGGTGTACTGTAGGTTTGGTTTCAACATTGGTGGGGAGCAGATCACCCTACTGTCCAAACCCAAATCTATATCCTTGGCAAAATCCTCAACTCCTCGAGGTACACACCACCATGAACAGTGAGACTGGCATCCCAAACCTTGTAGATAAACGCAACTAATGACATTTTTCCACTGGCATCCAGGAATCAAGCCATGCCCGACTTATACCACAAAGAGAGACGATTTACTTTGGTTGTCCACTGCAGAAGGGTCGGCTCGGTAAACATTGCCAGGTTTGGAGAGTGACAGTGACATAAGATGGAAGAGACGCTTATTTACTGCTCACACTGTGTACATTAGTATACATCATGATTAACTGTGTGCTGATTTTCGCTAGAGCGTCTGTGAGAATTGCCAGGTTATGTTAGCACCAAATGCTAGTGGAATTAGCATTTGCTTGCATAAAATTGGATTATGAATCAGTTGCATTCAGCTATTCTCCAATACTTTTTTAAGTAAGGAGCATCAGTACATCATGATTACTCCTTATTAGTAGCGTTGCTAATGTATACAATATGCCCTTTTTCCATCAGATGGTTCATGCATATCAATACAGCCAAAAGTATTTCCATGCATTTCGGCAAATCAGATGTTGGTTATGCAACCAGCTTGGTATAGTCACACTTTTGGCTCTGCCAGTAAACGACACTGGTGTAGCTCAGGTACGACTTGCATAATTTGCAAAAAAAATAACGTCAGTTTGTGGAATGGCTTGGTTATAGGTGGAAGTGGAACACTGCCTTGGTGCCTTGGGTGACACAACACATGCCTCTTATCTTAGGCTTGCTCTTGAGACCAATCTAATATGGGCATTGCTGCCCATAATGATCCCCAACCAGTCCAAGTAGACTGAGCACCTCTGATTCATATTGTGCTATGAGACATTGAACCAGCATGCAGTCATGGGAAAAATGAAGCTTCGTCAGTTTTTTTTCATCACGAAGACGTTTGACTGAAGTCTCTTTGTTATGTTTGTTTAGTTTTGGTTAAACTGCGGTTAGTGAAGTGGGCCGGACAGACACCACTAGAGGTGTTTGTTGAGGGAAAAGGGGAGTAATGGGTTTGCTATCAAGACTGATCTGTTCCTATCTAATTTATAGCTTGTGCAAAGTAAGCCATAGTCTGTAGTTGTTAGTTTGACTGATGCATAGCGGAAATCTGAAGAATGTAAATGGCAACATAGGACCATGTTTCTGTGAAGCTTTGTTTTTATAGCTACTGAATTTCTAATTGTGGATGGTTGTTCAGTTGGCAGCACTGTTATCGCACACCCCCTGAGTTGGGAGGGTGTAAACCATGACCCCCCCCCCCATGTGAGTGGCGTCCCCGGGTTTTTGAATTTCTTTTGCGTGTGTGTGTGTGGGTGTGTGGGCGTGCCCTGTAATAGACTGGCATCCCATCCAGGGTGTTCCCCTGCTAGGTACTGACTGGGACTGGCTCCAGGTCCCTGTCCGAAATATGCACTTAGATGGATGGGATACTGCCCAGCACACATCTTATTATTAACGTGTATATATCACTGTAGTATTGTTTTATATTTATTGCACAGTAAGGGCTACTTTATACCTTTGATTTCCTAATAAAATTTTAATTTCCTAATAAAATTTACCGTAATTTTTTTTCGGTAATTGTAATTTATATATTGTAGGTCAGTGACTCTAAACCTGGGGGACCACACTGTAGTGGCATGATGGCATTGTTATTGCTGACCTCTTAATTATGAGTATATGTGTAAAATTAAGTATAATGCAAATTGTTACAAGCTAGAGGTCACTTAAATTAGCATTATGATTGTGCAAATAAGTCAAATGTCTTACTTTGCCTTTGTGCAGTTATAGAGCACAAACAATGGTTTAAAAATGTGTGTGCATATAAATTCTTTCAGTTTAATTAGAGCAATCAGATTTTCAATTACTTAATTATCCCAGGGCACGAAACTAATAGTCCACTTTAAAATATTAGTCATCATGATTTGTTCCGTATAATTAACTTAAGAGACAAGAAGGGCATTTTTAATGCTTTATTATAAATGGGCACCTAAAAAAAGTCATAAATCAGACTCTGAAAAGGGTGTTCTGTACCCCTCAGGCCAAATTAAGAGCTCAGTTTGAGGACATACAGTAACCTCCCCCCCCCAAGGATGCAGTTTGAGGATATACATTAATCCCCCCAGGATGCAGTTTGAGGACTGCAGTTTACTGCTGACGTAGCATCACGTTCTGACATCTGTGATTCTTTGTGAAGTCTGAGCCCAGTTTTGGCAGGATGTCTTCAGCACGGCTGTGCACAGCAGGATCGGGTCACTGAAGAATGTTCCAGTAACATCAGAGCATCAGTATAGATACTGACCGAAATCTGGAGTTCATCTACTGTCCTGTCTTTCCATAATGGATCCTGCACTTTTCTTCCAGCAGTCTTGGTACTTTAATGAACGTTTGTGGCCCAACAGCATGAAGAGGACCGTATAACTAGGGCTGGGTTATAGGGCCAAAAATGTTATCACAATAAAAATGTTCATATCAGTTGATATCGATAATATTAATCATAAATGTCAAATCATTATTTCTTTCAAGGTTAATGGCCGATTTTTGCTCCCAAGTGAAAGTTAAAGAAATCAGATGGTTACTTGTGGTTTGATTCTTGACAAATTTGCCAAATAGCATTTTCACATATCTGAGGTAGAAGTTGAACAGGTTATTTTAGTCAGCGGTAACAACACGCCACTGCTCGCATTGTTCCTAGGGTTTCTGAATTCTCTGTAGATTATTACTGGGTGGATGTCTCATGGACTGAACTTTACTGTGGTCGCTGAATTACCCTTATTGGACAGGCCAAATTGGACTTGCTCTCACGGTGAGTTGGCCCGTTGTTTTGACTGTTGTCTTTCGTCTGCCTACCCGCCCGCCCTATTGCATTCTCTTATTTGTTCAGTAAGTCCCCCATTTGTGTTTTCGCGGCTGTGTTTGCGCTGGTGCCCCATTGCCAGTTCTGACAAGCGGCCACAGAGGAAGTGACATCATTTCATGGCGATGCCGAACGTGTTGGTAACACGCTGAATCTTAAATTATGTTGATCGTTTATCAAGCACATGTCATATTGCAAAGGAGGAAAATTATATCACGATAACTATTGCTATTGTTTTAATTGCTCAGCCCTACCTGTAACGGATCTATGTTTGGTGCTGGAGTTAAGGGAGGACCTTACGAGCTCTGAATGTGGGAGAAACGCTGCAGGGGGCCCAGATCTGACGGGTCCCCTTTTCCTCTGTCAGGACTTTGACTGGTTCCTGTCACTTTCAGTTTTTGCTGAGCAGATCCCTCACAGCTCACTTGCGTCATTGAACTGTTCCCGACATTTAGCCCTAATGAAGATGTACAGTTGCAGTATTGGTTCTCGCTAATAATGCTAAAGGCCGGAATCTTGTGTTACACAAACTCTGGTTTATGGATGTGTGTCGAACGTGTCAGTGAACGTGTAAATGAGGATTTGGTGATGGGTGTGAACCAGGGTCATTCGAGGAGCATGAGAAAAAGACTGACTGTTATTCTTCTAGACTAAAGTTGTAATGTAGAAACTTGCCTCGGTAGTTTAATGTATGTACATGAATGAACCATTTGAGAATTCTGCTAATTCTGGTTGGTGTCCTTTACATTACCCGTTTTTGTTGATTATATTTTTGCCATTGCAAAGTACAATAATGAAATACAATCCTCTGTCTACTGCTGGACGCTGTTCTGTTTGATAAAGAACTTCATCGACCAACCAAAATCTTGTCCTGTTTTATCAGAATTTATATGGATACTTGGATAGGTGGCGTTTCGGATCTGCTCCTTTCCTGTATCTCTGATTGGCTGCTAACTGATCCTCCCAGGTGCCCAGCAGTCCCCTCCGGTCGCCGCCCAGGACCTTCCGTCCATCTTCAAAGCGGGATACCTGGAGAAGCGTAGGAAAGGTGGGTCACTTGGGCTTATGGGAAGCGGTCAGGCCAGCTGGCCTGATCAGCAGGCAGGCGACAAGTGTTCCGGCGGCACTACCGTCGATTGGACTTCTGAAGTAATGGTGTCATCGTCTTACAGATCACAGCTTCTTTGGCACGGAGTGGCAGAAGAGATGGTGTGCCCTTAGTTACCGCACATTCTACTACTACGGGAGTGACAAAGGTAGATGTGTGTGTGTGTGTGTGTGTGTGTGTGTGTGTGGCACAGAAGGATACCAAACGAAGCGTTCTATGGGGGCACCTGCTGTCAGGATTCTTTTTTTATTTTTATATTGTCATTTAAATTCTGAGAGAAGCTGCACTTAAAATGTGCATCTGGCTTTTCCTGGAGAGAAATGTATCGCTGAGGCTGCTGTTTTTTCTGTTTGATTCCCTCTCCTAAGGCGATGGGGTCCATGAAGCCACAGCTCTTTGCTTTTTAGCATTTTTACTGCTGCCTTATTTTGAGTCCCCCTGGGGAGTGAGCATTCCTCATCCCCGAATAGTACGCTAACAGCCAATTGCTGAAGATCATATGAACTTCTCTTACACAGCCGACGCAGCAAGCAATCGCTGGCAGTGGGGTGCACTAACACTCTGATGATTATTGGCATGATATTACAAAAAGAGTTTCCATAATGTATTGGCTCACTGTTACAGGATCCAAAATGCAAAACTGGCACAAGTATATCATGATATTATTTGTCATGAGAGCCATGCCAAAAACCACAGAACTTGAATGGAGAACGAATTTTTTGTCTGTCCATATTTATGACACCAGAACATGTGTCAGCAGTCTGTCATCCCCCTGGCTCTTCGTTTTTTCCCCTCCTTTGCCTTCGGCAAATAGACGATCTCACTTTAACTAGTCCACACATGCTCTCAATACTCACGAGTGCAGGTTCTAGTAAATGTTGCCTGTCTGTGCCAACTGTGCAGATAAGCAGCAGAAGGGCGAGTTCTGCATCGATGGGTACGCCGTGAAGATAAACAAGACGCTACGGAAGGATGCCAAAAAGGACTGCTGCTTCGAGATCTCTGCCCCCGACAGACGTGTCTACCAGGTTGGTCCCGGCTGCGCTGAACGCACTTTACAGTTAAAGACGTAGTTCGAAGGTGCCTCAAACGCATGTGAAAACTTGACGTTGACGTCGCTCCTCTGCAGTTCTGTGCCGCGACCCAGAAGGACGCGGAAGAATGGGTCGAGCAGATCCAGTTCGTGCTGAGGGGTGAGGAGACCAGCCGGCCTTTTTATTAGTGTTGTGTGTTTCAGCTCACTCAGTGTGCGGGTGTTTGTGCCTATTCTTTTATGAAAAGACATTGGATCAGGGATCATCCCAGAGGATGACGAGGAGCCACAGACGTATGATGATGTCGGAAACACCGCCTCTCAGCCAAGCATTGCCCCCGATGCATCTGAACCGATTGATGAGGATATCTATGAAGAGCTCCCAGGTAAAACTTTCCCTGTGAGGTACTGGTAAGATGATGGGCCTGCCGCTGGGTTTCCATGGAAACGTGTGTCGTGGATGGATGCTGACCATCTCCCTCCACCCACCTGCCCAGTACCAGCCTGGATCCTGTTGGCGGGTACAGTTGGTCTCCTGAGCGACAGAGGGCCTTCCATTAATGTCCAAGAGGCTGCTACTTTCATTAACGCAAGTGCTGCACTGACCCAATGATCATTTACAGAGGTCGGGGGATGGGAACAGGATGCCATGACGACGGTGTTCCTCTCACTTGCGGCACCAGTGTGGTGTCTACAAACACACTGGCTTGTTCCCCTTTGAGACTCCAACGTAGGGCAGTAATGCGAATGCAGGCCATGTTGTGGCGTTGTGTTATCACCCATGGACTGAGACCACTGGGAAAAGCTTTTCCCCAGACACATAAAGGCTGGTTGAGGGGCCATAGTATGCCACTTTTCCCTGGGAAACGGCTTGTAGGTCCCAGGGGAAATCCCATCTCTCCCTGCCTCAATTACTCCTGCAGGATGTGGGTGTGACTCATGACTGATGATACTTACTTTCACAGGGTACTATCTTAACATGACCTGCTATAATAATCTATAGTTTATAAAATCACTGTTATACTTTACCTAGAACCCTGTTTTTTAAACTGTATTTTATTTTGACGGGAAACTGTGTGACTAATGCATTCTTGCCAGGGTACACAACTTTTAAAGTCATTAGCGTATTCGTAAATAACCACTGGGCAGGCTTTATCTTCGTTTATGCCTCAGCCTACATAATGTCCGCTGGCTAATTTATTTCCCTCAGTCGAAAGCTGTTTCATTAAGTCCTGATGGCCCAGGCCCCCCCCCCCCGCCGCCTGCCTATGACGTTTGGCAACGTCCCGCCTTGAGGTTACCGGGCTGATTTCAGTGCTTTCGTGTCTCTTTCTTGCTGCCTGGTGGACCGTCGGAATGCGGGGTGCTCAGCATTTCCCGCTCGGGTCATGCTGCTTCGACTGAGGCCGTTTCCTGTGCGAGGCGGCCTCTTGGCCCTCGATGCCAAGGCTTGAAAGAGCCCCGGGGACTGTGTTTTATGTCTCCCTGTTGATTGCATCTTAATTAAAAACAATGCCAAGCTCCCTAAGCCTCCACTCTGCTAAAGAATCCGAGCATTCAGCAGTTTACGGTTTCCATGAACCTTCTCGAAGGCTGCCACTCCCTTAGTACGTGCCTGTTGTTGGGAACCATTAGGTGTAATTGTAGCTGCCGGGTCTCAGCAGAGCACATCGCTTAGCTCATGCCTGCTTCTAGAAGTTAGTCAACTATTGTGACCACTTCCTGTTTTCATGAGAGATGAACAGACCCCTAATTTGGGGTGGGGTGGGGGGGGGGTGGTGGTGAAGCTCAGACCCAGAATTTTTTACATCAATCTCAATCCCACTCCCGTTCAGTGGGTGTGATGCAATACTGCAGCCCTGGGTTTTAAACATCTTGCCTAAAACCATGATTTGTTGTGGTTCCTTTCATCATAGTGGTTATGGTTTGGGTACAAGAATAGAGAATTGGCCTTCTCTGTAGTGCTGATACTGATGTATTCATAAGGCATGAGATTTTTGGTAGAGAAATTATGTTGTGACTTTCTGCAAGTTTAGGAATATCTGTCTGTAGTATGTTAGGCATTTACAAAGCCTGAACCCCTAGGGCCACATACACCGTTTGTAGAATTGTGAGGTCCTTTGACCCAGAGAGCCAAATACAGCATGTGACTTCCTGTTTTTTTGAGCCGCTCGTGACGTACATCTAGTTTGTGGTAATCCACTGCGAGAGATCGCATGCTGCTATTTTAAACTGGGGGAACATCATAATGGACGAAAGCTGTTTTCCTCATGTGCATGAAATTAGCTGGGATGTTACAGTACTCCTTACACTAAATTTTTTTTGTCCGTATTAAACTTGTTCGTATTTGAGATTAGTATGATTTGACCCAAGACCACCTTACTTTTTAAGAAAACCACCCTAGTGTCAAGGCTGCGAAACAGAGATCTGAATTATTTCGTCTTTCATATTTTTCACTTTGTTTCGGCTTGTACCTGTCAATGGCGGCACTACGCCAGCCATAGTACATTTAGAATTCTGGAAAATTTCAGTTCAGTGTAGAAATTCACATCGACCCCTCTTCATGTAGTCTGAAGGCAGGAAGAGGAGTCCTTCTCCCCCAGATGTAATCTCTGCCCATCTCTGTTTTATGAAATACTGTTCATTTATGGTTCAAGCAATCAGTCTTTATAAAGATTTCATGGAATACTTGATTCGACGGCAATAAATCTAAATGCTTTGTCTTGCATAATAAAAAAACCGCAGACGAGCCAGCAAAGTGTCTCATTGCAATTTACAGATTTTGGGGAATAAGCATTTTGAATATCTTTAATTCAGTCTAATGTTTTTAACACATTCATCATCTTCTTTATTTAACATTCTTGCAAAAATGTTTTCCGTCTTGCCTGAGGCATGACTAATGGGCCTCTGGGGGGGGGGTTTCTTTCCCCCATTTTATGATGAGAGGAGCAGAATCTGCTTCTCTGAGATGAGCTGTTTGGCTTGGACCGGCATTCATCAGTTGCTGGTCCTGAACTGGGGTGGCCCGGGGCTCTGGATGAACCTTTGTTTGATGGTATATCCCCCCCCCCAGATGAAGAGGTCCCTCATCCTCCAAAGGCCAAAGTGGAGATCCTGAGCAAACCAGCGCCCCCTGCTGCACCTGCTCCTGCTGCACCGGGTAACTGCACTAACCCCCCCCGAAACAATCACTCACTCACTCCTGTCTGTGTGTCTTTTTATGGGGGTCAGCTTGCAGCTTGTGTGCTCAGTGGCAGGAATGTAGCCCTCTGTTACAGAGATCAGCAGCGACCTGCAGAGGATGACGATCTATATGGGACCTGAGGGCTTCAGTTGATGCTATTTATACATTTTTTATGAATGGAAGAGGTATGGCCTCATGCAGTATGCTGTGTGTGTCACTGCGCATTTTAGTGTCACGCCTATGGCTGTATAGTATAAGTATATTGCAGTTGTTTATGTTGTTGCAGGGCAAAGCTGTGGATTATACATACCCGGGGTATTCCAATCTTAGGTGTAGATGTTTGAAAAGCATTCCCTGGCATGCTGGGGTATATATAGGGGTGGGTCCCAAGTCCTTGGCCCCATCTGAAAGCTGACTGGTTCCTGGATTGTCTGCTCTCCTGTCACTCAATAATCCAAGACGAATCATTGGCTAATAATTCATACAAAGGGGCTAATCCTTTTTATGGTCCCTAGAATTGCCCCTACTGTCATGGCTGCTGGCCATCATTCCGTCCTCCCCCCACCTCCATTGAGATGGAGAGGACCTAATGAATTGTAGGGGACCTTATGCTGGGGTTGTGCAGGAGGTTGTCAGCGTGGATCCTCCACCTTTGTTATTCCAGTGCGTCTTGGACTTAAAGGAGGTCCTACCTTCTATGCCCCTCCCCCCGTCCCCACCCCGTCCCCGTCCCAGGTGTCAGAGCAGCTCTGTGACAGATCTCCATGTCCCCTCAGGCACGGGAAGCTGGGTGACAAATTGGACTTTTTATGGGTGAGGTGGTGCCGGGAGGTGACACTGTGCCTCTCCTGCTCACAATCATCATCAGATGTCTCACAGAAACCTCTGGTGCAACTGAGGATATCTAACAGCGCTGTGTGGTCTTCTGTTCAGTGTAACGGGAATGTGAACTGAAAGTAATTCTCTGTACTTCTGAGTGGGCTTTCAGTGAGCACACTAAGTTAGTGTTTCAGTCAGAATCCAGGTGTATGGGGGCCACGCCAGCGCCTAAGCGCCCGCCCCCTGCTGCCTGCATGCGTGACCAGGGTTATAGCAGAGCAGAAGTTCTGTGTCCTGCTGATCGGGAGGAATCTGGAATTACATAGACTCAATGATCTATCTCCCTTCCTTTTTTCTGTTGCTCCTTAAGTGCCCTCTGGAAAAAGAGTCATCGCTGAGTTAATGCGCTTTAATTGTTGGAATTAATGAAACGATTTTGCGAAATCCCATAAAACTGGCCTACTGACAGGAGTAAGGTGAGTGTAACATAACGCAGAGACAGCATCTCTGCCTTTTTGGTGGGCTTTTGCAATCTAGTTTAACTCTTTCAGGTCTGTGCTTAGATTGTTTTGATAGACCGTAGCCATGGGAGGGAGCGCTCACTTGCGCCCCCTGTTGGCATGTGGTGGTTTCCTGTTTTGCTTTAGGCATGTGTCAGTCCTCTGCTGCCTCCTGCTGCTGACCCTACTTATCTGCACCCTTTCATTTTCTTGTTCTCTGCTCACAGATCACCTTGTGTTATACCGATCCGTGTCATACTGTACATGCACTAATGCATGTAACTATACAGCTCAATAATTTTTGTTAAATGGTATTATTAGGAAGTTTTAATGAAATATTGATTTGCCTTTCGAAAAGTGTGCGTTTGCATTATGTCAAAGATATGTAGTCATCAGAATTTAATTGAAATCTTTTTTGTTTAAATGCTAGGATTGCTAGGCATTATAATTTATAATTGTTTCCATTTATGGTTTGAACTAAGAGTTACATCAATCTCTCAGGCACTAGAAGGTCCCAGTGACCCTAGAAAAGGGGTCTCCAACTCCAATCCTGGAGAACTACTATCCAGTAGGTTTTCTATGTTACCTGGCCTCTGACAAGTTACACCTGTTCCTGGTATTTACCTAAGAACAGGTGTGGCCCATCCAAAGTCAGGTAGGATAGAAAACCAACTGGAGAGTACCTGCCCTAGAGCCCGCCCCAGGAAGCCCAAGCGACAAGGCAGCAAGACACCTGGAATGAAATGCCAGTCCAAGTTAGCTCCATTTTAAAATGAAAACGAACTGCAGTGAGTGTTTCTCTCTCAAAGATTGCTGCCTAACCGTAAACCTGTGTTCCCATTTTCAGTTCCCCCAGTGAATAAGAGCACAGATTATAAGAACTATTTCCAGGGCAAGTGGGACTGCACTGCGGACCATCCCGACGAGCTTTCCTTCAAGCGCGGCGACGCCATCTACATCCTGAGCAAGGTAAAGCAAGGCAGCCCTTCGTTTGCTCCACGGCTGGGCAGGAACACAGCAGTGGAATTATTGCGGGCAGCTTTTAATATCCTGCGAACTTTTATATGCCCTATAAAAGTGAGCCTGGAAGGCTGGCCAGGTCCGTGGCTTGGAGCAGGGACTACGTTTGGGTGTCGGACGTGAGAAGAGCCATGCTTTAGCGTGAAGCCCAGCCTGCCCCCCCTCCCCCACATCTTTCTTCAGTCCCACCTTTTGTCCAACGTGCTTTTCTGCGCCGAGACAGAATGACATCGGGGGGGTCTGTCCAGGTGGTGATGAGAGTTTGATCGTAACGGCAAAGCGTGTGTTCTCAGGAAATTTGAAGTGACGCCGCAGCCGTGCGTACATGACTTGGGGACTGGGAGGTGTGCCGGTATGTAACTGGGTCTCAGCCGATCTCCGAACCAGATTTGTGTTCTGTAACTGGAGGGGCGTGAGCTGCCTCTCTGCTAAGCGCTGGCACTGTTTAGCCCTGTGCCTCAGATTGTTACCGCTGCGTCCCAACTACCGCTGGCATCATCGATGTGGAAGAGGATCTCCTACAAAAAGAAATGGAATATTAAAATAGTGATGTAGAGCCAGGGTCATTGGAGCTGGGGGGATATTAATATAAAATAACTTTATTATAACTATATTAAGTTGTGCCCCCCTCTATCAAACTCTCTCCTACAGCATTGCTTGTGGGTATAATTGGAAGGAATTTCATTTTAATTAGCAGACACATTTATGCAAAAGCAGCGTGAAAGAAGGGGAGTGATTTGACTTGCAGACCTTCCTCATCTGTGAAATCACTCTACTACTGATGGGATTTGAACCAACGACCTTGGTTACATGAGCATAGGCACCCAGTCCTGCAGAGCTGCCCGCTGCCCCCTTATTGGCACGCACAAGTTTCTTTGCTGATGGTGGCCCTGAGGCTGCCTCGTGCCGTCACTCTGACGAGGCTGCCGGCTTTGGGCCGCCCAGCGGGACGGATGCTGGAGTTTCTGGCATCGCCGCGGTGCTGTCAGCGGGAGACACATTGTCGGCAGCGGCGTAGTAATCGAGTAAAATCGTCGCCCGTTTTCGCTCGCATCAGGTTTCGGGTCACACCCACACGGCGCCCCCTGCAGCACATGAGGCAGCTCGGTCCGATTCGTTCCGGCTCGGTGCCGCCCGGGCCGCCTGCCGGCCCATTTTAGCCCCGCACTAAACGTTAACGATTCGAGTTATCGCTCCGGCCGCGCTCCCCACCGGCAGCTGTGGCCGCATGCCGTTTTACGAGCGGCCCGGCTGGCTCCGCCCCCGGCTCTGATTTCTGTCCCGCTTTGTTGCATCCCGGCAACTGTAGACGGACGAGCGCATGTGGCCGGGGGGGCGGCGGAGCAGGAACGGCTGGAGGCATCTCCCCCGTAACCCCATCTGTCTCATTAGCGCCACACCTCATCAACCCCCCACCACTTAGGCCCAGATAACGAGTCAACAGGAAGCCATCACCGGCTCTGGCCTCCTCCAGCTCCTTTTTTTCCCTGACTTTCAGGGGCTCCGTTCCTCGGCCTTCTGCCGCGTGCCTCTCAGGAAGACAGACATGGGAATTTAGCGATGCGGTTGCGCGCACACCGTCGTTTATAATCGCTTGTTCTTCAAAAGTGCGTATTTCAGGCAGAACAGATGTGTGCTGTCGTAGCGGCCCGGAGCTGGCCGGTGTGTGTCATTCTGAAGCCTTTCTGTTTTCCCGTCTCCTACATTGAAATATATCATCTTTAGTTTTTATTTGCAGTTCCCACATATATAAATACCCCGAATATTGCTCCCTGTGCCATAAATATCGTAAATAAGCTCTCCCATTAGGATTAAGCCTTTCAAAACCGTAATGGAGAATGGCGATAAAACTGCATTTCGGCTTGGATTCCATGCAGCCGTACTCGGGTTAAGGTTTTATTTATGCACTGTAAATTTCATGCACAAAAACCGCTGAGTTATAGACGCTGACCGTTTGACTAGACGCTAATGTCCTGCCTCTCTGTGTTTAGCTGCTCTCAGCCATCAGCCCCCACCGCTAACTTCCTCTGCAGGCCTGCTGAGGCTGATATGCAACCCGTGTCTCTGTTTTTGTCCATGATGTGTCTGTCCGCTCCGGGTCACTGGACGACGCTGCCCAGTGTGTCGGGATGGCCAGTGGACGGAGCCGTGCTGCTCCTCATCCAGCAGGAGGAGACGATGGCTGCAGGCTTTTATTGCATGTGGGGGGTGGGGTGCAAGGAGGGCAGGCCGGCGGCAGGGCAAGTGCCATTTCCAACGCACTTT
>JAODKF010000147.1:18677154-18688858 GCA_026779585.1 Mormyrus proboscirostris | reverse complement strand
CCCCCCCCCCCCCCCCCCCTGTAACTAAACACTGATATCTCTATTGCTCAGGAGCTCATTTGTATTAAAAAAAAAAAAAAAAAAAAGTGATAGGTTACTATTTTGAATTAGCGTGTTTGTGTGACACGTTCCCCCAAGGTGTGATTGGGGGGTGTCTCCCGGGATGTCATGGTGCTCAGACCCCCCCTTTCCCCCATTAGGAGTATGAGAACTTCGGCTGGTGGGTCGGCGAGATGAAGGGCTCCATTGGCATCGTGCCCAAAGATTACCTCATGGAGCTGTACGCTATATGAGGCACTGAGGTAAGTGTGCATCAGTGACGCGCCTGCTGCGCCCCCCGGGCAGGTGGAGGTGCTGAAAATAACACCCCTGTCTGCCCCACTTCCTGTTTGTGTACGTCTGGCATGCGGCACTTTCTATGCTAGTTACCCTTCTTTTTTTTTTTTTTTTTTTTTTTTTTTTTAAGGTCTTCGTAAAGCCCCGCCCCTCGGTGCGGCAGGGAGTGATGTGAACCGGGCCTTCTGTGCGATTCCTTTATGGCGTTTGCTTGCACATCAGGATATTTGAAATCAGTTACCCTAAAAAAAAAAAAAGAAAGGAAAAGGAAACCTGCATTGGTTTGTGCCTTGACCACCGGCAGAAGACAAACCAACTTGTAAAAAGTTATTTATATAAACCAAAGGAAAACAAGAGTATATCACTGTATATTCCCCGATTTGATTTCATCATTTCATCAAATCTGTTCTGTCCAAAATACTGAAACTGCATGGAGAATCTGTGTGAAGCATCTCGCTACTTGGCAATACCTATTAGCACAATATCTTTTTTGCTCTTCCATTTAATATGATGCCTACAGTGCTTGCCCTTTGCCATGAGCTCTGTGTGTTTCTGTAAGGCAGCTTTGCTGTTGACCTGTTCGCAATAACTGCTAGTTTGAATAAAAGAGTAAACGTTACATGTCTTGCACCCTTGTTTTTACAGTTAGTGTTATGTGACACTTGTACACTAGATGGCAGAATTGTTCAATATGTTTTTTTCCCAGCCCTTTACCAGCTGTGTTCAATTGCAGCTGCCTGTTGCAATAGAAGTGGAATTTGTTGGGCAGAACTGGACTCTTTCATCTCCATATATTAGGAAAGCAGATATTTTTATGGTTTATGTACAGATCTTTACCAGCTTTTAAAGGAAAAGATACCATGTGTGTGTGTGTGTGTGAGTGTATGTGTGTATATCTGAATTTTAACTAAGGGACGAAGGTAATGGCCATAGTTGAGTCATTCCAAAGTTTGCAGAGTTTCAAATCAAAGAAATGGTAGGTATGCTGTCAGATATGTGATGAAAGCAAAAAGCGGCTGTCTGAGTGACAGATGGCAAATGGAGGACTGCTGCTGAGGTTTGGAAGTAAGTAGGATTAAGGGGAAGGCCGCTTTAGCCCGAGGAGCTGCAAGCGTGAGCCTAGGTGCTGCTTGTGGCACTTCAGTAGCGAAATGGGCTGAAACGGGCCCCACACATGCCGTCACTGGGGAGAGCAAAGGCTACGTGGGCCCGGGGATAGGGGTCTTATTCTACCATTTTTTTTTTAAATTTTATTTTATGTGGGTGAGGGAATATAAAAAATACTTCAAGCTGGTCATGTTATGGAGGGTAAGGAGCCCCCATCCGCTTAATATCAGTGAAGTTGACTTCGGCGACGTCCTATGTTCTGCCCTGGCTGGGTCAAGGAGAACCGGGCCAGGAGTCACTGGAGACAAGCAGCAGAAATTCTGATGGTGAGGGGTGGAGGTGGGGGTGTGGGGTGCGCGGGTTTGTGCAGCAGATGGGGTGCCCTTGCCGTCGAGAACATTCACAGGCCTGTCATCCGCCCATTGATCAAAAGTGCATATTGCTCCCAGCGGACTTGGAGGGGGCGGGACCGAGGTCCATCTCCAAGCAACGGCCTACCTGGCCTGTGCATTGGATAAGGTGCAGAAGCTTCCTAATGGTGAAGAACAACAATGTAGTATCCATCTCATACCTCAAAGGGTGTTGTTACGTTGTTGGTACATTGTATCACATTAAACTGTAATCATTTTGAATGCACAGTTGAAGCCAGATATAAGAATCTTTGATCTACTTGTTATTCTGATGTACATACTAAGGCTTTAATAGCTGTTAAAGGGTTATGGAGCTCACAGGGTTTTTTTGAGTGGATATCTGAGCTGAGGTGTTGAAATGGTGCTGGGGGAGGGTTTTGGGTGGGGGCCGATACTATGGGAACGGCAGCCGCCAGTCCTCTGGGTGATATTCAAACTATATAAATCCTGTCATGAGTCTGCCAGCAGAAAAGATCACGCACCCAGATTTTAGCTGTTGTGCAATTGGTGATAATTAGTCACTGGCTGATCTGCATGGCAGGGTGGGGTGCGGGGGAATGTGGCAACGCAGAGTTTATTGTGGGGTGCAGCGTTTATTTATGGGAGGCGCCGTGAAGTGAGTGGACCAGGATGAGGGCCTGCTGGGATACGAAGAAGCAAGTGTCAGGCAGGCCTGCCTGAAGGCGTCCCTTTCGTGGCCACGTCCTACAGACAAACTTCCCATCAGTGGTGGGAAAAGTCAGCACTCAGAAGCCTCGTAGCAGGTGGGGTTATTATGCCCTGTCAATCACCAGCCATTCTGCAAAGCAACCAATGGGAAGCAGGCCAACCCATTTGGTGATTGATGACAGATCACAATGTGGGATTTCTCCCCATTTACTATGATTCACACCCACTGTGGAATTACGTTCACTTTTATCATTGGGTCCGGGGTGGGGAATGGGGGGGCTCTCTGGAACATTCCACTGCTGGCAGCAGGAGTCGTATTTAGTGGGGCCGCTGAAATCCTCGACGTACCGTTCATCATTTCTAGCATTTAAATAGTCCTAACATGCTATTCGCTCATTCATGTGTCAACACCTTGTGGGTTTTACCAGACGCCTTTTTTACTTCTTTGGGAGCGCGTTTGAAAAGCTTGGATGATACGCTGATCCAAACCATGAATTTAGTTTTAACGGGGCGTCCTGAACCTGTGTGGGCTGCTTGCCACAGACTGCAGGGGGCGGTCTTTCCTATAAGTTTCCTGGGACTTGAACCTTCAACATCTGTGTGTGTTTGGAGTCTTTGATGTAATCATAATTAAAAATTATGGTTGACTGCCACAGTTTCAAACCGTTTTGGCATTTGACTTTTTGGGATGCAATATTAAAAATATTACACCTCAGTTTTATGAGTATTATTAATTATTCTGTTAATGGATCTCAACCTGTCCCTTTCCTCTGCCCCATGAGGCCTCAATATTTAGAATATATGGCCCCTTTTTATTGCAATTCGTTGGGAGAATGTACATTTTTGTAGATAAATGTCCGCGTACCATTTGTCTAACGGACACTAAAATTTGATGGCGATAAAATCAGAGCTCAGATCCGTAACCTCACATGTAGTTTGTTGGAAATGATGGGGGGAGCTGAGGTGCTGGGTTCTAAGAGGGTCTGTCTGTAGAGGACGTGGGGTCATTCTGGTGAGGGAGATGATGTCAGCAGGTCCTCGCGATCCTGAGATCTGGCAGTAAGTTCCAAAAAAAACAAGGCCATAAGGTCCTTGCCTAGGCGCGTGTCCCGTGGACCTGCCTGATTTGTTTTTCTTTTTTTTGTGTTAAATATCTGCCATTTGGTCCAGAGAGATATTTGGTTTTATTCAAGGTGCTCCAATGGAAATAAACATGCAGCTGTACTCACAGTCCCTGCAGGGGTCTCCAGACTTCCCACAGGAATTCCATATTGGATCATATGGCCACACCTGTGTCTACCGCCCAGACTTCATCACCATATCTTGCAGTACCTACAGCAATGTGCCCCAAGTCTCTAAAATGATCACTTTTTATTTACCCCACTGCACAAATACGTTTAACATTGATCCATTGGGTCTTTTGAAACATTCACTGAGCTTAAAATTTAGGTTACGGTTTTTGCTGTCATGTACTAGAGAAACATCTGCTCATGCACTGTGCTGTACCTGTCGGCTTCCACTTTTTAATCTGCTCTACCTGTCTGTCCCCGAATTACTCTGTGTCTGTTTTTTTTGGGTCTAGCGTTCATGGAGAACCTGGCATTGAACAGAGTTATTTCATATCAGGATTTTTTATCAGGAATCCAGGTGGATTTTAATGATCTCTCTCTTCCCCTCCCCCTCTTTCTCTCTCTCTCTCTCTCTCTCTCTCTCTCACACACACACATACACACTCTCACAGATTAATTACCCCTGTCTATCTGCACTGTTCATTGTCCTTAAGGTAGGCTTGGGTGGGGGTAGGATAGGGGGTCACAAATCACTGTGAACGCCCATATTAGCATTCCAGATAGGGGATGAACAATCCGGTTAGGGCACTATGACTTGAGTGCAGCCCCTCTAGCTGTCTTTGTGGAGAAGCCTAAGGTCATCGTGCTCCCCCCTCCCTGCCCCCCACCTCCTCATCCCGGGCTGTAATTGTTCTCCAGGATGGCATTGTGGCAGAGTGGGTCCCTCAGAGCCGACGCACCCGGCAGAAACCGCTTCAATCAGCGTATCGTGCTAATGGCCGAGCGCGGCTGCGTGGTGATTAATAGCCGCGCGAGGGCAGGGCGGATGGGCCTTTCTCTTCCGGCATGGCTCACTCTCCTTAAATCTGCAAGTAAAAGGCGATGTGCAATTAGCTCTCTGGCTCTGGAGCCTGAAGAGTCAGAGTGTGCCAACAGTGCTCTCTCAACTGAGACACAAACGAGAGAAACCTCTCCAAGCGGGAAATCTCTACACACTAAATGTTCCTACGCTGGTGTATGTGTGTGTGTGTGGTCCAGGTATACATTACGTTGTGGGAACCAAACGTCCCCACGATGTGATAAAAACCTGTTATTTTGACATTAGGGGGATTTTTTTTTAAGTCCAAACCAGCGGAAACATGATTTTGATTAGATTAGTTTCAACTTTATTGACATTGTGCTGAGTACAAGTACAGAGCCAGTGAAATGCAGTCAGCATGCAGCCAGGTGCAAATAAATAATGTACAAATAAATGCAATAAATCAGGGGTGGCCAACTCCAGTCCTGGAGGGCAGAGCCCTGCACATTTACACACCTGACAGGACTCCGGCCCTCCAGGACTGGAGTTGGCCACCCCTGCAATAAATTATAAATATAAGTTATGGTTGTGTGCAGAATTTTACATGAGGTAATTTTCAATATGCAATGCAGACAGAAATTACAGAGCAAAGGATAAGGGATCAGAAATATGAGGAAAACTGACATATACAACATGCAAATGAATTTACCTGAAATGCTGATTTCGAATCAAGATTTATTCCTTTGTCTAGCTGTTGGTGATGGAGTTATTTAAAGCCCTTGGTTTAAAAAATAGACTGCACATGTTGGCCAGATGTTCCCCAAAGACCGCAGATAGTTTTCATTTAATTTTTTTTTTTTTTTAGTTTACCTGCTGCTTTTATCCAAAGTGACATTAGGTACAAAGTAGGGTTACAATTTATGTATGCTACCTGGGATTTAAACCTACAACCTTTGCATTATTGCAACTACAGGCAGAAAGTAAAAATCCAGACCAAGATTTTGTTTTAATCAACCAGTTGCACACAGTGAATGTGACTGTTTATATTCAGCTGGTTGGTTGAATCAAAACCTTGGTCTGGATTTGTACTTTCTGAACCTGAATTTTCCACCTCTAGCTTCAGGAACCTTCAAGTCTGACATTCTCAGTAAGGACCCCATCTTTGTGGTTTTGCTGGGGGATGGGCCAAGAGCATGACGATGGAATTTACTATAAGGATAAGCCTAATTAGCAGCTCCTTTGTGGTTATTAGACCTTAATCCATCTATTAATACCCTCTAATTACATACCATGTTATACCTCTCATCTCTAAGTGGATACAAAATACTATATTCAGCTGGTGTCGGACAGAATTAACACCCTAAAACCCTTAAACACACCTCAATGGACCAACAAAACATCCATTTATGCTGTAAAATATATGAAACACTGGTGTCAGCCCATAATTAGTGTAAATCGTCCATGTAAACCTGGAGGTTTTTGTTACAGCAACAGGGTCAAAGGCTGATGCTAAGAAATAAAATGGACAGTTTATTTATGGTGCTGATCGTTATTAATCTTAACTTCTGTAGACAATTATTCTGTTATGGGAATAATGGCTGGGGGGTGCATGGTGCAGATTTACAGTGCCTGACCCAGATGTGGAGTTTCACCACCTCGGAGGTGAGGGCTGGCATCTGGAAGGGGGGAGCACGACCTCCCGGCGATCCAGACCTGCCTCTCAGCTGGTCGATATATCGGTCGGCTGATATTAAGGGTCGGTGAATTTACTGGCGCTGATAATGTCTCTTTAAACATTTATGAAGAGAAGAGGAGCTCTCTTACTGGAGGAGAAGTGGAGAAGCTGGGTTGCCTGCCATCCGGCCACTTCCAGCCTGCGGCTATTAGCCAGTGTTACGATTCAATGTCTACTCCAGTGGTCAAACTTTCTGTCTGGAGACCTCCCCATTGGTCAGTACTTGCAACTGCTGAGTACATTAATAAAATTGGTTGTTAATGATACATCTTTTTTAGGGGGGGGGTGACAAAATAAAATTAAACACTTTTTTTTTGCATATTCAGAAAATCATCTTTTGAATCCTCCCAATTATTTGGTGACCCCCACTTCCAAGAGGTCGTGACTCACGAAACCATTGGTGTAGGGTTAGGGTGTATTCATAGATACAGTATGTATGCTAATAGAAACTAAGGGAAATTATTCTAACACAACCAAGAAATGATGCAAACTAGGAATACAATGCGATTTAAATACAGAAACTTAGAGTGTGCAGTTATACACAAAGTCAGTGTGTGGCTCTGCAGGTTAGGACCCTGTGCTTCTGATTGCCGGGCTGGTGGTTTACATCCTGCGGTCGGCAGAGAGATGCCGTACTTGGCCCCTTGAGCTGGGCCCTGAATTGCTCCAGGGACTGGATGATGTATCTCTCTGATCCTTACTTACTTACTTGTATGTTGCTTCAGATAAAAACGTCTGCAAATAAGCAAATATATCAAAGTCATACATAATACAAAGCATTTGTTAGTGACCGATTGGGAATGGAATTATTGCAGTAAACCATATAATATTTTTAGGACCAACAATGATTGTATGTTTCATGTGTAAGGTGCTTTTGTTAAGTACAGCAGATAGCGTAGCTTAAATTTGCTCCTGTTCGAGAGACTAATATTTGTGAGAGTTCATGTTACTTATTTTAAGGTTAAGCTATATCTTGTTTTCTATTTCTATTACTTTAGGATTGTGAGGTTCTCCTGCTTGACAAATTGTAAAATTTTCGTATGAGTCACTAAAGCTATTGAGCTAAAACTGTGGTTGTCTGCCTAACTTTTGGCTATATTAAATTATTTCCTCTGTTATCTTCAGTTATGTGAAATTCTACTTCCATAAAATCTGTATCAGTATGGGAGACAAATTTTCATATTTATTGGGCCCTAACTCTGCCACCCTGATTTGGCTCCGCCTCCCCCCCGTGGCTCCGCCCCTGTGACTCCCCCCACCCTTTCTGCACTTCAGTCACACTGATAGTAGCATTACTCTAGTGCTCCTCTAATGCTAAATGGTTACTGGTTGTTTCATCCCACAGCTGGAGTCTACGCTGTTAGTACTCTGGTTCTCCTGAGGAGCGTGGATTTTTCAGTGCACGTTAATATAGGAGGCTTCTTTATACCTCCAGCACCTCTCAGATGTCTTTCTTGTAACATCCTCCGTCAAATAGATAGATTTATTATAGGAATAAAAGTATGAATAAAGCCAGTTTCTCAAGGTCACAGTGTGGTGATCTACAGAGTCACTTAGCGGGTAACAGTGGACTTGGCAGGTTCTTGATCATCAGGATTTATGAATGGAGATGTTTAATGAATAGCCTTCTGTGTTCACTGAATTGGCTGTTAGAGGAGCTGGGACTCACTTGCATAGTAATTGATACTTAAGTCTGTCTTGTTGATGACAGGGTATACTTATAACTGAAGTGGATGGAGCGGATTGGCTGAGAGAGCATCGAACTGTCCTGGGGTGATTAATTTAGTTAAATATGACAGTGGTTAGATTCCTTGAGCGGCATGGCGTATGCTGGACTGGTCGTCTTTTCCCGTTGGCATGGAGACAAATGTCCTGATGTCCTGCTTGTAGTAAAGCAGGCTGTATGAGGGCTGTCAAAGTGACAGCTGTTTGTCCACGTACCATAAACCTGTCCAGTGCATTTCCCACCTGTGCCGCTGCCTCTGGGCTTATTTACTGCACCCTGACCGCCGGTCCACAATTGCTGTGGCCAGCCTCGCAACTCCTGACTTGTTATCGGGTGACGGATGGCCGTGTGCAGTGTCTCTCAGAGGTGAGAGACCAGGTATTGGCAAACTGGGAACTATAGCAATTTTACTAGGGGTGCAAGGGTGCACTTGTAATTGCATCCCTTGCTAGTCAGATGATTTGAACATATTAAGTTCAATGAAATTTTAGATTGCAAAGTTATAGGTCAGCATGCTGGTGCAGTGCTTAGCAACCAGGGATCAAGTCTCCGTCGTGGGGTTTCCACTAGATTCCCCCCATGTCCAAAAACATGCTGAGGCTAATTGGAGTTACCAAATTGCCCATATGTGTGCAAGTTTGAGTGTATGGTGTGTGAGTGAATGGCGTGTTAATGTGCCCTGTGATGGGTTGGCGCCTCATTCTGGGTTGTTCCCCACCTTGCACCCATAGTTTCCTGCCTTGCGCTGCAACCCTGAATAGGGTTAGTGGTTACAGAAAATGGATGGATGGATGTAAAGTTACATTTGAAAATGTGGATTGTGTTACTCATATTAATGTATAATAATAATTTATTATAAATGTATTTACTTTTCTCAAAATGCACCTTAGTTCGGCATAGCTTGTAATGAATAACTGGTTGGGCTCTCTCACTATGTACCCCCTGGGAGAAAAGCCTAGAGACACATAAGCCATGAACCGAAGTCACCATGGCGACCCCCCAGGAGTGCCATATCATGGAGGCAGGTGCCTGATAGCCGATGAAATTTACAGGTTGTTTGGTGGCCCCTCAGAAGCTGGTGCCCCAGAAGGCCGCCTGTGTTGCCTGTAGGTTGGCCGGCGCATGTAGTGCATGTCTACGCGGCCGGCCTCCGTCAGGGGCAGTGGTGTCGCTTTCCCCATTAGTGCTGAGATGTGCACTAGGGGGCTACAAGGGGGGGGGGAGTTTTCACTGGCACCCATCCCCAAGCTTGCCAGGCGTGCTGGATTGCGTCCGACATGATCATAATTTTTTCTGGAAGTGGGGGAAGGGTGGGGTCAAATGGTAATGGCTTGGGTTTAGAGAGAAAATCCTGACCCTTCGAAGTTTCAGCGGCCAAGAGGAATTCCAAGCCCACTGAACTCAGGTCCAGTGACATGGGCTCTGCTGATCCAAGTTCATCTGCTATCCAGCAGTGGTGAGGGAGGGGGGCAGAGAAACATGGGGCTGGGCTGGGGGGTCCAGGGGGTCAGACTGCAGCCATATTAGAAGCAAACCGACATAGCAGCTGCATAAATCTGCCTGTTTCCCTGACAGATCCTGGGTTATCTTTGGTTCAAAGCCCTTTTGGATTCCCCTCTTTAACCTATTCATAACCCTGATAATCAAGAAAAAAACACAAAACCACGAACAACTGATGGCATACTCAGCGCACTGATTTACGGTAACACATGCCTTTCTAACATTAACGACATAGCCTGCACAATGGTGACTTTTGCTACATAAATCTAAATATTATTTTAAAATATATTTGGAGATTTTCTCCTCTGGTTCTTTGTTGAAACAAAGTGTATGTCTTGACCAACATGTGACTCAAAGTTTTTGTGTTAGTCTGGCAAAAGCCTTTTCTTTTGCTGGGTGCTCAGAAACCACATTCTGCTGCTTCTTTTAAACAAATGATTCACTGCAATGGTCTGATAGTGACCAAGGAGGAAAGAAAAACAAAACAAAAAAGGCAAGAACTATTCTGACCATTTGAAGTCAATAAGTTGCAGATGCTTGACCAGGGCTCAACATGCCAAACCAATCTATCATCCTGTGGGCAGGTATGTCAGGTATAGAATTATAGAGGCTTGCCTGAAAGACTGCAATATATCTAGTAGGATGTGAATGAGATAGAAAATTCTGCTTTTTAAAAAAAGTAATTCCAGTGAAACAATACATTGAAATATTTAGGCACCCCTTTAATTAAAAGCAAAATAGCCTGAGAATTTGCCCATTTACCAATAACAGCTGCGTAAAAATGATCTTGTAGTGATTATCACAGGTCTGCAGGTATAAATAAATGTTTATATAATTATTTGACAGCAATCTTGGTCATGTATTGCAGTTCTGGCCTCAGCCCAGTATGGACAGGGATCAGATACACGATCCCATTTACCCTCCATTAGCTGGGGCAGAATACCACTTGCAAGGAATCAACTAGCAGGGGCTCTACTCAACATAGTTTTAGCAAAATGATTTATTATACAGCAAAATAATTCAAGTTATATGGTGTAGACAGGTCAGGTCTTTAGCCCCTTTTATACTCTGAAAGACCCCCCCCACAAACAAGAGTGGTATGAGTGAATTTAGAGATAAATGGTGATCTTCGGACTGGTAATGAGTCTGATACAGGGGAGGATACTGACATCCCATAAAGATGCTGGGTCAATCACTTCCTCATGACCTTAGTTGTGCCAGATTAAACCCCACTGCCTCGATGACTTCCCCCATAATCATTACCCAGTCTATACTCGAATCATCATCCCAGAACACTGGGGTATCCTTAGTAATTATCCCTGAACAACAGTGCAATGTTTAACAGCTACTCCCAGTGAGGACTAAGAGTCAAGGGTCAATGTTAGAGCTGAGATCTCATGCTAGCGAGCTGTTACAGTTTTCCTCATGATCATAGTTTTATTGTTGATGAAATAATTGAACATATGTAAATGATGAGAGGGGGAAATTTAATTTACTGAGGTTATTTCTTTGTTTTTACATCACTAGTTATATATAAGATCTAAGTCTTACCTTTCCATCTAGGCTTAGACTTTATTATATTCAACCTGATTCATCTAAGCTTGTTTATTTTTTGTAGCTTACAATAATCTTTATTTTAAATGATTTTAAAATTATATGTTGGGAATGCTTATATGCTTCCATTATGTGACTGTATGATGTTGTGAGTAATTTAGACACAAAACCCTTCCTAGATATTCAGGCATACAACAATGTTGGGGTCAAATTATAATGTTTAAAATCAAAAGATGTAGCGGCTATGTATGTCAGGGATAAATTTTTCTTTTTTGCCAAATTGTCGCCTAAATCCAGACGGCCCCTAACATTTGGTGTTTAACAGTGTATCACTGGTATAACGTTTGGAAGTGCAGTCAAAGGCCAAGGTACTGTTGCTAACTTTAGCTTAGTGCCTTTAACGTTAATGGCATAATGTGAAATTCGTCCTTAACGGTCCGATAACCATCTGTGAATAACCATCAGCAGGCCGGTCTGGGATCCATTGGCATCCATATTCCCCTTTCCTTCCCTGACATGAGTCCACATACCCATCTGCACCCCCCCCCCCCCCACCCCCCCCCCCCCCCCCCCCCCCGC
>JAODKF010000147.1:18650409-18673630 GCA_026779585.1 Mormyrus proboscirostris | reverse complement strand
GGAATCCTGGGCACAGAGTACTAACTGAGGACCCCCCCCCCCCCCGACCGAAGACTCTTGTGCACTTTAGACTATTCCCTTTTTCTCATGTTAGGTCTTCCAGAAGCAAACTGCATTATGTAAATACAGAAAATAGACTTATTGATATTTTTATTGCCTTGTTTTATTTTACTTATTTACCTTTTTAGATAATTTTACTTTGCGTTCATAGTTTCTTTGAGCACAATCCAGGAAGCAAGCGAAAAAAAGCATTTAACTATACACATGTAAAGTATATGTTTTTAATGATTTGCTTTATTTTTGGAATTTTAAAACATTATCAAAAATACTACAATATGGGAAAAAATAGAGTAGTAGACCCCACATGAATACAGAAGACAAATACTAAAAATGATACAATTAACATATTATACATATACTACAGAGCTTCACCACTGAAAAACATAAAACAAATAAATATCATATGAGCTACTGAGAGATGATAAATACTTGCCCCATTTCTGATAATATTTATCCATTTTCTCCCATGTGTTAAAGGTAATTTCTTTCTGTGCAGCCCTGTGTATGTCTGTGTATGTGACAAATGATACTTGAAGACAGCTTCTATAAGACAGGAATGTGAATCATGAGATCATGTGACGTGCCTGGAATGTATTGCCCTCTTCATCACTCACTGTCGCTCAAACCGATACTGCTTCAAACAGAACTTCTGTCTCGCTCCTTTCGCCTCCTTCCTGGAACGCTCACTTATTTTACTCGTTTAGTTTTGGAACAATATGCTGGGAAGTGTGTTATCTGTGTGTGCTTTGTGCACTGCACCTCCTTTGTCACTCTGGAGGTTTATGGGGGGCCTAGGGGGGTCCGTGCATTGATGTATGACTCCTCCAGAGAACTAATGAAGGAACATGTAATTACCCCATTAAATGATGGCCTCAGGAATAGAGTCATAAGCCATAACTTATCATTTTAGTATTTATTTTACTGCATATTTTATATTAGGGTGACAGGTTGGCCCAGTGGAGAGTGCTGTTACCTCAAACCTCCAGCACTGGGGGTTTTGAATCATACCTCTATTTAGTGTTTGAAGACTTTTGAATGTTCTCCCTGCAGCAGTTGTGCTGGTCTCCTCTGGTTTCCTCCTGAAGTCTTAACACACGCTGTTAGGCTAACTGGTGTCTGTAAATTGCCCGTCGTGTGTGACTGTGTATCCTGTCTCCATGCTCCCTGGGATTGGCTCCAGGCCCTCCCTGCAACGCTGACCAGGATAATCAGCTAGAAGGTGGATGGATTAATATTTCATAATATCTAGAAGAGTGTTTCTCAGTCTGGACCTCTGGGATTCAAAGACAAAGTCTATATTTTTACTGGAAGCTGGGAGGCAGCAAACATGTGGGGTGTCTGGGGGTCCCCGAGGACTTGGTTGAGAAACGCTGATCTAGGGCAGTGGTTCACTACTGGTCTAGCCTCAGGACCCACGTTTTTCCTTGGTCATTGAGTCATGACCCAAATATTTTTAAGTTGATGTTGTTAGCAATGGTAAAAGCTTTTGACCAGGAGCCTGTATCACAAAGTGAGATTTGTTGGTTAGCTAGATAACTTGTCGGATTTAAGGTACCCCAGCTTAAATTGACTTTATCTTCTTTCACTTATATTTAGCTTGGATTACCACAAATCTGAGAAGTTATCCTAATAACGCAAAAATACAGCTTTGTGATACAGACCCCAAGAGGTGGCGATAACTGTTTATAACCACACACTTTGTGACCCACCAGTTGAGAAATACTGAACTAGAGCCCTGTTTCCCTAAGCTGCTTGAGACTGGTTCTGTGTAGCGGGTGCTGCACGTTGGGCCTGTATTTGAAAAGATTGAGCATCTGTGGAATTCCTGAGGAAACTGCGGCCAGTGGAGGTGGAGAAAAGAGAGCAGCAGTGTTAGTGGCACCAGTCGTTAGCACGAGCTTTTTAGGGTGGATGCTCTTTGTTGTTGGAGTTCAGCTTCCGTGCAGTTCCACCTTCTCATATCCTCCATCATTGGTCCATGTTTTGTGTGCATAGCACTTTGTAGCTTTCAATACCCCAAAATACAGTCAAAAAATACCCTGCTGCTCAGCTCATCTGTGAAGTGTAAGGGACACTATCACAGACAGAGTATAACCTACTACTCAGCTTATCTGTGAAGTGTTAGGGACACTATCACAGACAGAGTATAACCTACTACTCAGCACTATCACAGACAGAGTATAACCTACTACTCAGCTTATCTGTGAAGTGTTAGGGACACTATCACAGACAGAGTATAACCTACTACTCAGCTTATCTGTGAAGTGTAAGGGACACTATCACAGACAGAGTATAACCTATTACTCAGCTCATCTGTGAAGTGTAAGGGACACTATCACAGACAGAGTATAACCTACTACTCAGCTCATCTGTGAAGTGTAAGGGACACTATCACAGACAGAGCATAACCTACTACTCAGCTCATCTGTGAAGTGTTAGGGACACTATCACAGACAGAGTATAACCTTCTACTCAGCTCATCTGTGAAGTGTAAGGGACACTATCACAGACAGAGTATAACCTACTACTCAGCTTATCTGTGAAGTGTTAGGGACACTGTTACAGCCTGAATATGCCTGTAGGGATCTTCTCCTTCTGTTTCATGAGACACTTCTGTGCTCTGCCTGTTATCTAGCACGTTGTGTCAGGTGTTCAATTGTAGGTCTGATCCTCAATCGGTGCTACAGATGTTTGCAAGGCCCAGACCCTGGGGTGAGTAAGGAGATATCTTTCATGTCATAAAACATAAGGGAGAAGTTAAACAAGAACCTTAAAACATGCAAGTAATCTTGAATCTAGAGAAATCAGATTCTGAAGACGCTACCCAGTTGGTGTCTGAGGAAGTTTTGTAGGAGGAATTTCTAGCTTTGTTACCATTGAAAACTACAAGAGAGTAGACTGACATTTATAAGGTGACTTAAAATGTGAAGCTGAAGAAACTTGGTATCTGTGACAAAATCCCAGCCACAGCATTCAGTCGGTGATTCCCACAGCTTTTAAATTCAGCATTGCGACATCCACCAACTAAAACCCCATGCTAAATTTTTGAGATTTTTATCATGTTGTGGAACCTGTCATTAAGATAGTAAATTCACTCTAAGCAAAAGGCCAAACGACATATGTGCTTCGAGCTGTTTCTGGTGGACCTGTCAGCCGAGTGTGATGATCTGCTGTTGCATGCTGAAATATGACAGCGCAGAGGAGGAATGTAATGTTTCCTCTCATTTCCAAGAGAAATCAAGACATTCCCAGATTCCCAGGGGACGCCACACTAGCGTCTATTACTGACTCCGTGCTTCTTGCAGATGTGACATTCTGGCTAAATGCAAAACTCTGTCTTTGCGCTGTAATGTCTGTCCTGTAATGAGTGTTGCACCGTGGGTTCAGCAGGAATGTTAATTCATTTCACTGTGTCTTGTACAAGGCTGAGATAACAGAAAAGCTTCATTTGACTTGAAATGAACTGCAAGAACAAGAAAACAAAGTGCCTCATATACCATGCAAATTTCTATAGAAAAAGCATAATTTCTTCATTTGTACTGGAGATGATGATAGAAAATGAAGGTGCATTACAGTCATGAACATGCAGAAGAGCTGCTGGATATTTCAACAAGCAAATTGCTAAATCGGAACAATCCATGACACGAAGCTAGCATCTTAAGTACTGATCTGATATTCAGCTGCCCTTCAGCCTTGAGGGTGTGGGCAAGAACCTAAACCTCATACAAGCTGTACTGGGGGCAAGAACAAAAACCTCATACAAGCTGTACTTGGGGCAAGAACCCAAACCTCATACAAGCTGTACTGGGGGCAAGAGCAAAAATGTCATACAAGCTGTACTGGGGGCAAGAACAAAAACCTCATACAAGCTGTACTAGGGGCAAGAACCTAAACCTCATACAAGCTGTGCTGAGGGCAAGAACAAAAACCTCATACAACCTGCAAATGTAAGTGTAGTGTTAGTTTTCTCAATAAAGTGTATCTTTTAAGACAAGAAAAAAATATATTTATAATTCATTAAAGTGTACTTGTGAGTATTAATGTTCTTAATGTCCCCTAAAGTCAAACATTAGCAAGCTTGAAATTCTGGAGACACATGTCACAGAGGAATACGTGGAAAGTGCATGTTTTTGGTGATGGCATCGGATTACGAAGAAACCAAATATCCCGCCGTAAAAGTCCACCTGCATTGCCTGGGCCTCCCGGGGCCTTCTAGTCAGAACAAGTTTTCGAAAGTAATATCACAGGCAATCAGGAGGCCAAACGCATCACACATCTCTCTGTGGTGTTTCCCAAAGACCTGGAAAGATCACAACCAACGTACAAGGCCACAAAGAGAAAACATAATAGTACAATTAATTACTATTTAATGCCTTGTTTACATTGGATGACAATAAAAAACACTAAATATACACTCTGTTTCCAATAAACTAATTCCAATAGCTCAACAAATATATGTGCAGATGCAGACAGACTAACCAGTGTCGTTGCTGACCTTTTCCTTATTGAGCCACCATTAAACACAGAGGGTTGTCATTATCTTCACCTTTCTGCTAGCTATGAAAAGTAAACACATGATTACAATTGTACCTGCTGACAAACATCATTTAACTATACAACAGCAAAATAGAAGGGCTGCCAACTCTCATGCGTTTGGTGTGACACTCACACTTTCAGACTCTCATGCTCAGGCAAGAAATCTATATTATGCTATTACAAACCTAAAATTAGCTACATCAAAAGCGTAGGGGTAGTTTGCAGACCTGACAGACTATTTACAAGGTAATAAAACTGTTACATGCACGAAAATGCATGTGCGTGTGCATGCAGACTTGTCTAGAATTGAAAATCTCATTCCAGACCAAAGTTGGCAGCCCTGTTTAGGAACAGAGACTGTGAAATATGAACAACACCTTACATTCAAACTTCTGGCAAAACATGCCTTAGTCCCATTCTGTTTTTATTTTTCTCGTCTTCCAAAGTTCATCCTAGTTCACTCGTCTCACAGTAGCCTTTCCTCAAATGGTTGATGGGTTTCCATGCATATTCCATGCATCCATCCTTGGCTGGATTCCTTGGTGATAGCATTCTATGTCATACCACACTTGTCAGCTTTTCTGAGAAGCACAAAGTGAGCAAAGGCTCCTGAGGCACCCCCCAAAGCATGAGATCATCGCATAAACAGGGCGGGAACGGTGAGATGTAGCCCAATGGCACATCACAGAATGCTTGTCAGGGAAGCACTGGTGTTGCACGGAGTAGGCTTAGCCCAACCTGCCTGGTATTCCAAACGGGGTTGGTAGCTGAGTTGTGCGGTTGTCAGGGTGATGGTGCACACGGCCAGAGTACCGCCAGAATGAGGCCCTACCCTCAGAAAGCAGCAACTATATTATATTATACACTCCATACATCTATGCTATTTCATCGTTCCAGAAACTCCATGGCCTTAACTACCAGAGACCATGTGACCCTGTTTTTGACAGTATTTTGTATTGTATATTCTGGTTCAATATTTAAATGACATTTTGAACAAAAATTATATACTATATATTACAAATTATATACTCGCATTACCATGCTAATAATGCTTTGGAAAACTGGACCATTTCCATGTGGTGGTCACTGGCCTTGATGGAAAGAATATTTTCATATCGCCGTTTCTCCCAGATGAAAGCAAGCGCTGATCTGTGATGTTTTTATAGCGGGCGTTAGCTTCATTAGCAAATTTACGTACACGGGCAGAAGCGCAGACTCCCAGCAGACATAGATCATCCTCCACGTGACGCCATCGGCTCGACGGCCATCACGTAGCTGTAATTAAGCGCACAGATGGTGTGCATCCTAGGAAGATAAGTTTCGGGGCGGCTTCACTGTCAGACGTTAGAAGCTATAGGGGGACATGAACAAAGAAACGAAGAAAATGGGTGTGTATTTATCGCGAGAGGTGATCTAACTTGCTCGATGAAAAGGTCGCATGCTCATCCCACATGTCTGATTGGTTGACACACAAGCCTGACCCCCCCCCCCCCCCCAGAATGGTTCAGTGTGATTGTTTGGGGTTAAGACTGTCCAAATATTATGCTGCGGCACACATGGCTCCTCTGACAGCGTAATTACCTCCAAGCGAGGAAACACCAGCGGTACCACATGTAGGTCTGCCTGAATGGGGCAGCCCCGCCCCGCCTGACAGCCTTCGTATCCTTTAATAAGCCATCCCACCACCCTTCCCCAATTTAGCAAAATATCCGCTGCCCTGCCCCCATCGATCTTGGTTGCGTAAGCCTTTTTTTGTCCATATGTAATTAAGAATTCATAAAGAATGTTACAGGACTCTTCCGCATGACAAAGTAATCCAATTAACATTACACAAAGGTCATCCCATATCCATCCATCTTCAGGCACATGAACTTTACTGTACACAAAGGTAAGCCACAGACGCACATATACAAATGCACATAGTACAGAGCTGCATGCTCGAATTTTGTCCCCGACTCCCCTTTGCAGCAAAAGCTCTGTCAAATTTGAAAGCCACTGTCGTCTTCTCACATATTGTCTGACATTTTCCTTTGGTTCTACAGAGAAAATAGGTTTTGTCCCAGTGGAGTATTTTTTTGAAATACTAGGAGGAGAGACCTCTGCAGGGTCTCCAACAAGGGGATCTTCTTACAGATGTAACATTTCATTTGTTGTGCATGAGGAGCTTATGCTGCAATAGTGCACCGTGTGGCTGACACAGAGCTGAAGAAGAGGTGAGATGTTGTGAGAGGCCGGCACACCCCAGGACGAGCACTCGGCATGTGGCGAGAGGCTGACACTGACACGTCTTGGTGGGAGGGTTCTCAGGGGGATCACTTTGGGAACTGCCCCCCCCACCGCAATTGCAATATCTGCCAGAAATAGCACTTCTGAACCAAGCTGGCAGAGGCTCCTTTGAGATCTTATTAAAAATTCCAGCTATCAGCAGAAAAAAACACAGTGTCAGGCGGATGACAGAGTTCTGGTGTGGTCTGTAGGAGAAAACTGGGGGAGCTCAAGGTGGAACTGTGAGGTGATCTAGTGCCAGAATGGGGGCCGCTGTCACCCACCGTGTGCCCATTTAGGTCACGCTGCGGTACGGAGGGAAGGCTATCTTGTAGATGTTATAGACCCCCGTCTGGCAGATAATTAACTAGCGCTCTGCTGAGTTGGACGGACTGGAGATGGCCTACTTCCACACTGAAACGGCTTCTAGGCCAGGTCCTTATTGTAGGGCCACATTAAAATGCCAGAACCAAGATATACCAGTAAGGACAGCCGCAATGCAGTTAAAGGGATATAATTTTTCTGTTTTTCTTGTAACATAACACTTTGGTGTACAAGTATTAATGTTCTTTATGTCCCCTAATCGTGGCTCAGCAGTTTAGCCAACAGTGGGGTTTTACTGCATATTAAACGTTTTTAAAAAGCAGAGCACAGAAATACTACTCAGCAGATGACCTTGTGTTCTGTAGCATAAGCTATAAGTTAATTCTCATAGCTCTTATAAAACATTTATAGCAGATAGTTAATGTCTGTGCCAGCTCGTTAAATATGTTTATTAAATATGGATGGGGAAATGACGATATATATTAATAATATAACAATACTAATAACAACAAATAATAAAATTAATGATTATAATGGTGACAATAAACTTTTTATGTGTAGCGTTTTTTGTTTGTTGGGCTAAAATTGACGAGGTCCCTGAACTGCAGGGTCACGTGTCTGCGGTTTGCATAATAACCTGAAAATGTCTGAACAAAAAAGCATAACTGCCCCCTACTGTTCAGAAAGGTGTAGGCAGCCGCGACATCTTCAACCCGCATTACGCGTCCAAGGAATCTAAAGCACTAGGTAATAAGACCCGTTTCAAATCTTGGTTTTATGTCCTTTATCAAATACCACATATTTTCACCCTTACCACCTTACAGCTGGCTAATGCTGTCACTGCTGTACCAGGTTTCTCTGATCCACCTTGCGATTGATTTTGATGACTGAGTTCGTTTCAATGAACCTTTACCCGCGAATTGCGCGTTGTTAAACCAATCTGATGTGGCGGTGGAGGAGGATACTTGTTTTTTGCGCAGTCGAACTGTTTTGACAAAAGCCTACTTGCCTACCAGTTATGCAGATCCCTGTTTATAACATGCCGCTAGCTGTCAAGCTTTTCCCATATCATGCCATACAGTATTTTCATTGGCTGAATGGCAATACCGCGTATACTAAAGTATTATTGTCCGGTATTATCCGGCCACGCCCATTTCCGCTGGACGGCGAAGTCACTGGATATTTTTCGGGTTAGTGTGACCGTGCTGCCAGGAAGTCCAGAAAGGTCACTGTAGACTGTTATTATTCTCCATTATAGTTGCATCTTCATTACAATGACCAAGGAGTACCAGGCACATCTTTTGGTTCCATCTACGTTCCAACTTTACATTCGTCATTTTTTTTTTTTTTTTGCCTGTGCGGAAAGCCTGCTGAGGTCAAACCCTTAACAGACAGCACCTAAAACGGGGCAAAATCAGTCCAGCAAGCAGTGTACGTATTGTCAAAACCAGCCTCTTGCTGTTCATCCAATTCACAGTAGGTGTCACTGCAGAACGGTATAAGCGCAAATTGCCCAAACACCTAATCTGGACCGCAGAATATGAGACGTTTTTGTGTCTATTGAGTCTTTTCTGCAAAAACACACACACCTTTCCAAAGCTAGCTTCGTAGAATAGGCCATTTTAAAGGAGGTGTAATTGCATCCCCTATAAATCAGATAAAATACTATTTGAACATATTAAGCTCACTAACACTATAATTTAAAGTTACAATTTATTTATTAATATAGCGTAGGGCCTCATTTTGCGGCCAATACAGCATCAGTTTGTCTTGGGAATGATAGATACCAGTCCTGCACAGTGGCCAGAGCGATTTTGAGCCATTCCTCTTGCAGAACAGTGGGCAGGTCAATATGTTTCTCTCACTCAGGTCAATATAACTCACTCATCCAAAATACTCCAAAGTGGCTCAAGAATATTCAGATCTCGTGTCTGTGAAGGCCAGGAGAGATGTTCAACTTCACTGTCATGTTCATCAAACCACTCTCACCAGTCTAGCTGTTTGTATATGTGCATTATCATCCTGATACACGGCACCACCTTCAGGGTACAATTTTTGAACCATTTGGTGAACACGGTGGTGTTTGGTAGTCCTTGGCAGTGATGTGCCCATCTAGAACAAGTATTGGGTCTAGGAGATGCCATGATATTGCAGCCCAAACCATCACTGATCCACCCCCGTGCTGCACTCTTGGAACGCAACAGTCAAGACTCTTTGGGGCTTCTCCACACTGTAACTCTCCCGGATGGGGGAAAGACAGTAAAGGTGGACTCATCAGAGAACAATACATGTTTCACATTGTCCACAGCCCAAGATTTGCACTGCTGGCACCACTGAAACTGACCACTGGCATTGGTAAGAGTGATCAAAGGTCTGGCTTCAGCAGCCCGACCATGAACATTGACCCTGTGGAGCTTCCAACGAACAGTTTTCGTGGAAACAGGATAGTCGAGGTGCAAATTTAATTCTGCAGTGAGTTGGGCAGCTCTGGTTTTATGATTTTTGAATACAATCCAGGTTAGTGCCTGGACATCCCTTTCAGACAGCTTCCTCTAGTGTCCTGAGTTACTCCTGTTGGATGTGGTCAGTCCATAGTGGTGGTATGCTGACTTTACCCTGGATACCGTGGCTCTCAACACGCCACCAAACCTTGCTGTCCTGTTCACAGATGTGCCAGTGAGATACACACCAATAGTTTGTCCTCAATGTCCCATATTGTTGTGTGGATTACAATATTTTATGAAGAGCTGTGTTATTGTGTGGGCTGTGGTGGTTTGATGGTTAGGGAAGCGCACTTGTAATTGAAAGATTGCAGGATTGAATCCCCCACCAGTCACCACTGAGGTACACTGAGCAAGGTACCGTCCCTGGGCGCTGAATTAGCTGCCCCCTGCTATGTCACGAAAGTCACATATGGGTTAAATGCAGAGGACACATTTTGTTGTTGTTGTTGTGTGGTGTGTTGACAATGACCACTAATCACCTAATTCTAAATTCTGCTATTTCAACCTACACACACTGCTCTTACCGATGGAATATGCAATCAGTGAAGACTGGCCATGCATATATAGGCGTGAAACCTCAGACACTATATTTGCCAGTATTTCAGTTTCATAGTCCCACCCTGGTATATTTGAAAATGTGTTTGTTAGTCATATCAATATATTGTACATATATATTTTTTTTTACAAATTTGTCTGGATGAATGACTGGTTGGGTTCTCAACTTGCAGTCCTGGTGAGAACAGCATACACTCACCCATGCTTTGATATGCGGTTACAGTAATAACATGAATATTATAAGCGTGATTGTTGGACTGAATAAAAATGACAGTACAGGTATTTAATTGCACCAAAACATTTATGCTACACAAATTTTCCAAAGCAGTCTTTTTTTCTAGCTTGTGTTCCATTCATAGTAATCACATCTTGCTTGAGTGTCATCGTCCTTAATGCGACAGGAACATCTTTGGAATCTGTGCTGTGGTTATGCATATGCTCTAAAGGTGAAAAGAGAATCTTTTCCCCCCAGACAGTTACAGTGCCAAGCAAGTTTGATTCAATCCCCATGAACAAGCAGCCAAAAAGAACCTTGCACTGAACTTGGCAGCCTTTATTTGCAGAATCCAAGTAGTTTGTACACAGAAAAGACATTGTTTACTTAATCTTTTTCCAACCTAATATGCTAGTACAGGTTGGTAGACCATAGCACAAAGCATTCACAATAAATTAAAACACTAAAATTCAGTCACACATTAAGACTATACCTCCATTTGGTAGAGTTATTAGTTTGCAATTTGATCCCATTAGCATTTTACACATTTGAATGCCGTTCATTCACAAAGAGTGCTGTTATCTTAGGCTCACATGACAAAGACACTTACTCCATAACAATGTTTTTTGCAATACAAGAAAATAAAACTTTGGTTCTTAATGTACTCAACATAAAAGTAGATTATCAAAAAAAATCTACTCTAGCAGTCAGCAAAAAACTTGTACATTTTTAAAAATAAGTTAAAGTTGAAAGCCTTTAACACTATAGAGGTAAAGGCATCATGATAGCATAAAAGTAGTGGATTTTAGGAGAATTGAACAGCATTCCTGGGAATAACAGCATCATATAGCAGCTTAACATGAAAGTGGTGTGGCCTGAGAAGGACTAGGGCCAAGCTGGTCTCCCGTCAAATATGCTCACTATCTGGGTTCGTCTTCAGAAGTACCGCTAGCTTGGGCGGTTTGTTCCTCACAGGGTAAATCAGTGTCACAGCTAAGCCCCAGGCCTGAGGAAGCAGTGCTGCAGATAGATGGAGAGAGAGAGAGTACAAAGGCTGCTGCTTTACACAGCGTACTAACTGGGACAGCACAAGCCCAAATATTATGGAAAACACGATGTGCATTACCTCTGCCAGAAAGGTAGGGGTCATCGAAGGGTTAGATGCCATAAATTGATTTTTCTTACAATGAGTGTTCCTATGACAACTGGCCCCTTTGATATCAGAGTAGGAATTCCTCAAGTCGCCATTTTTTGTTCAAGATCAATTTTTTGTTCAATTTTCCCCAGGATCATTAGTCCTTCTGATTCTGAAGATACGAGTCCATATGCCGATAACTGCTAAATGATAAGGCTCTAAAATGAGCACCTACAAAACTGTCACGTACAGTGCACAATTTGGAGAGGTTTGCCTTCCCTGGAACATTTAATTTATTAATTTAGCAGACAATTTAATTCAAAGCAATGTGCATCTTTTGAGAAGATGGTCAGATTCCATGGAGCAGCTGGGGGTCATGAACAACGCTGACAGGCCCAACAGTGAAATTATCCCGGGATTAGAACCAGCAACCTACTTGTCACAGACAGCATCTTAACCCGCTGAGCACCACTCATATCTCGGCAGAAGCTGTGCATTTTATTTGAAAGTCCTCTATTATACTATGGACTATAACTAAATTTAGTTAATGTTAAATAAGTTCTATCCACTCCCAAACAGATTTATCCTAAAGGCTGGCTTGATGGTTCAGGGAAAAGGAAAACTTGACAGAGGTTTTCATTCATGCATCTGTAGACTGACTAGAGTGATATTGCTTGCTGAATAAGGTGAACATTTCCCTATAAAAGTGGATGTTTAACCTGCATCACGTTCATTTTTCAGTTTGGCCGATGACTGATAACACAATGCAGCTCTCAGCAGATTAGCCGTCATACCTCTCACAGTCTGAGTCGCCGCAGTCTTTCCCCAGGTTGGACAGATCTTCATCAGACCGGAAACGCTGGATGCCACTCCCACAGCTCTGGATAGCTTGCGCAACAGAATAACTGGTCCTCCCTGAGGCACAAGCCTCCATTTTTGCAATACTGAGCTGTGACTGCAGGAAAAGGTGCAGACAGCTGTCCGACAGCACCAGAGGTTTCTGGACGATTCTGATGGGAGACAATCAGGAGAAGCACCAAACTCAGAAAAGGCTCCAAATGGGATTTTCATTAGAAGGGTACAGGAAGTATGAAAGCAGTAAAGCTCTATCTTTGGCTTTTATCAAGGTCTGAATTTTAAGACCCCAAATAGCATTGTTACTTTATTATCCACATTTTCTAGCTGCTGCGTAAACTCATCACTCAGCTAATAATGAATATTGAAAATGGCAAAATCGTTGCACCACATATAGTGTTGTGCTTCTGCTCCAACAAATCACACAAAGAATTTCTTTCTACTCTGTAGCCACTGCTACATTTGAAACTAAATCCAGAACAAAAACCCTTTGTGGCTGGCAAGGAGTGCGAAACCAAAACCACAGCAAGATTACGAAGATAAAAGCCACTGGTCAGCATTGCCATTTGACTAAAACTAGTTTCACGTACACGGCAGAAGCAAGGTTTTTTTTTTGTTCTTATTTCCTTGTGGTTCATTATAATACACCAATTCTAGGCAAAAAAATTGTTAAATAGCTATATTTCAAGAAATAAGTTCTCTTTAGTAATTTGCTGATCACAGAAAACGCACGAAGAGTGATGTGGTCCGTTTCATGTTAACGACTCAGACTGACACTCACACATCTAGAAAGTGCTGTAGTCCCTTCATTCTCTTGTTGACTTGGTGGGAGTTATTAAGGCTGAAGAAAGGGTTCTTTGGGGGTAGCGCAGGTAGCTCCCTGAAATAGGACAAAAAACACGGCATGTTTAATATTGGGTGGGGTCACTAATTCTATCTGAAATGGAACTGTTTCAATGACGAAAAGTAAGAAGTTACAAATGCGTTACAATGTGCTTACGCATGGGGATTTTTGTGGAAGCGAAACTGGAAATTACTATTCTGCTCTACAAATGTTTTTGGATGAATTTAATATACTGAAAGACATTTACAGGTAGCTGTGGAACAAAGATTGTAGTTACATGAGGTGAGTGTTTTCTTGCAATTTCTGCCTTAGCCACACAAACTCGCTGTACCGTCTTCGCACACAGGAGGTCTTCTTGGTGAAGCACATGCTGTTGGTCTGGACGAGGTTGGATAGCAGGAGATAGCTGTGAACACCTTATGCACAGTCATTTTACTATTCACTGTACAAACAACACTGGAATGAGGAAGTATGAGACAATGAGGACATTTTTTTAAGGAAAGAAATTTCTTCTCCAAAAACATGTTTGCAAAAACACAGCTCTTGAAATACTTACATGCATACAGATCTCATAATCTATGTGGGCATGCCAGAAGTCTTTTCCCCGTATGCGTGGATCTCGAACCCATACACTAATAATCTCCTGCAAAATCATAAGACCAGCTTAGTCGTGTCTGTGCACTTGCTGACTCTCAGATGAGTGACCCTAAGCTACCGAAACTCCAGTGGCCAGTTATAAGCTTCCCTTTTTCCCTGGACAGCTCACACTCCTATGATTAAAAAAAAAAAAAAAAAAAAAAAAACCTGACCTTTGATACCTTCTAGGTTCTTCTTTGACACATATACTGATGTAATGTAAGAAGGCTAATGACAGTAACTTCTGTCTGACTGAGGATCTCTGTGAAAAATTAAAGTTTCTTGAATTAAGACTCAAGTCTTGTTGGTACAATGACCTTCCACAACTTGTAGATTCCAGGCTTAGGAAAGGCTGCACTGTATTGTACTGTGTAATATCTTTACATATTTATTATTGTTGTGTTGTTGACGATTATTACCATACATGCTATTTCTATCTATTCACTTCATTGCATATATTGTAATTCATGCTGTACATTCATAGTGTGTATGTATATATATATATATATATATAAATAAAGTAATCACATAACATGCAACGGATTCTGTTCATCTTGCTAAAATTTACAATTCTGGTAGACTATTTCTTTTCACAAGTACAGGTACAAACGTGATGATATAAAGTGTCTCTATGTATCTAAGATTTTTTTTGTTTACATTCAGTTTTTTACATTAGACACGTTTCGCAGAATGACGTACAACGTGCGCTACTTACAGGTTGTGTGAAGTACCCTCAATGCGTGCAAGCCTTCTCTATCACCATCTTGACTGAAAGACTAATTTCTAACTAACAACACTGCTATTGGACGTCTTACCTGTCTCGGGCTGCAAGGCACGTCTTCCATTCCCTATATTCAGATCTGCTGGCAGGAGAGTGAAGAAATTCAGGGAGACATTACCAAAGTGATGCGATGGTGCATTCGCACACACGCACAATGAGTCAGCTATACCAGCACAGGATGATGAAAAAGTCTTAGAAGTCGGCGCAGGGTCAAACGAGAATGCAATTAACTCATTGCTGCACAAGGAAATTTATTACACGACTAAACGGCATAGAAACAAACACATTCCAGCAAATACAGATACTCGTTGTTTTATTCTGGGCAGTTTCCCGTCATCCTCAATGAGGAAAGGGAGATGTGACAACAGGAAAACGTCTTAACATGACACAACTTGCCCCGCAGACATTTATTCATTCGGGCTTATTTCCAAGTCACAGAGGAGGATCGAAAACGAAAACAAATGGGACATTGAGTTAGATATGATCTGGGCCAGGATGTGTGATTCACCATTTTTAATGTCACTTGCTGTAACAGAGTTAAACATTTGGTGTTCAGCAGTATAAAAAAAGTAATTAGTGCGCTTCAGCTCCGCAGCAGGTAGGATGACACTGCAATGCTGCTTAATCCGCCAAACCCACAAATCACAGAAAACAAACAGGCCATCAATAGTGTAATGCGAATAAATATTATAGATTTGGGACACGTGATTTATACCTAAACACGTTTTAGTGTTTACAACAGATTACTCGGTTTTCTTTTCTTCGTCATTGCTCGGAGAAGTAGATTTATCACCATAATGCTGTTTAACCGCTGGGACTCAAATAAAGACACTAGATTTAATCAAACATATTTACGCCATACTTACGAAGGCATCGCCCGACATGTGAACCGGTCAGAATGAACAATAATTCCCCAGTATTTTCACTATACGATGTTTTTTAATTTCCGTTATTCGACTATTGAATATCAATCTGAAGCGGTGTTGGATCAAATTGACCCGTTTTACGTTTTAACGTATTTTAGTAAAATGGGATGTTTTATGTTAACGTGTTGTATAGATAAGCATACATCTTTTTTTTTTTTTTTTTTAAATAAATAAGAGCGCAATTTCTTTTTTAGTTGTTTAAAGATTTACGTATTTACCGTACGCTACACGGTGGCTTTATCTACACTGAGGTTTACAGATTTATAAAAAAAATCTCAAAATTTACTCTATTGGCATATACGTCGGAAATGATACTACGTGTAAAAGTGACCTTGGATATAATTGCAGGTGGTCTATTATAGTTTATTTTTAAGAACGGCTTGAATATGCGTGCCTTACCTGCCGGAGCGCATGAGGAAACTCGGCCAGCACGCTGATCCAGTTCCGGCATGCCGATGTCAGCGCTGCTGGCTCCTCCTCGCCCGAGCCGCCGAACCCCTAGCTACAGCCATAGTGACGACATGGGTTTATTGGGAAGTCATTGAGCACCACTCAACTAACCCTTAATCTGATAAAGGCTTATCAAAATAATAAAGCATTGCACCAAAACGGCAAGGTGCCGGGTTGACATCTTTGGTCAGCTTGCCTGAGCGAGATTTTCAATTAGAGACAGCTCTGCACACACGTCTACATGTATGTAATAGTTTTATTGTCTTGTAAATAGTATGTAGGGTTTGCAAACTACCAAAACGCCTTTAATATAGCAAATATAATTATAGAATACGTTTAGGTCTATGTTATAGATATTTACCATATTTCTTGCGTGAGGGTGAGAATCTTAAAGCTAACGCCAGATGCGTGAGTTGGCAACCCTGAAGGCGTGCACGCCTCTGAGCCCCAGAAATATTTAATCAAATTTCACTTTAATAGTACTCTCATCTGGTAAAGATAACCTTCTGTGGACGAAAGATAGAATGACAAAATTCTCTTTTTTTGTAATCAAATCCACCGGTTGTTTGACGAGCGATTTCACTTTAACACCGAGGGTGTTCCACAAAGCAGGGTTTCGCAGTTAGCTGGGTTAACGTACGATAGAAATCACGATCGTCAACTAAGGTTGGGTAAGGAGCATTTTTATTGGATAATCATGACTTCTAGGTTAAGGTAACTCCGAAAACTGTGAAATCCAGCTTCGTGGAACACCCCCCTGGTCCACCAAAGAAATGCAGCCCAGACAGACCGAATATTATACATCAATGTCAGTAAATGTTAAATTTTGTCGCAAAATGCACCCATACTCCTGTATTAGTAGCAGGGGTGTAGTTAGACATGAATGGATAAGGGGGTTGAGTCCTCATGTCGGGAGGTGGGGGGAGCAAACATATACAATATAAAAAGGTATTCATGACTGATGCCAATGAAAACAGTTTTTAGGGGGGGTTAAGGCCCCCCTAATATAGGCCTAACAAAACACCTGATTAGTAGTATTGCTGAAACATGATGCTGCTTTGATGCAGTCACTGCATTGAATGAAATGTGACACATAGGTTTGCCTTCAATGGATTTTTAATCCAGTGTGTTTGGTATTAGGACCTCAGATGCAGTTTTTAAATAGAAACTTCAATCAAACACAGTGAGAAGAACACTTGTAGAACATTTCAGATGAAAAACAATCAGAACGCTTCTGGTTTAACCTAGGACTTGAACAGAAACAACTTTTTCCACACAAAACCAATAAACCACACAACCACAGATCAGACAAACATTTTGGACAGCTTGAATCCTATAAAATGAAATAGGAAAAAAAAATCCTCACTTTGTACCCCGAATCTAGGTAAACCTCTTACCCCAGTGTTAGTACAATCACAGACAGATGTGACATAACATTATCATTAACGCAGCCCAGTGTTCTCAGACCTTGAGGTAAGTTCAGTAAATATGCATTTCTTCACAATACAGTGTGGGGGTATAAAAATGCAAACAAAACAAGCAGCTCAAATTCTCCACTAATCACCGAAGGCTGCAGCACTTGGGGCAGTGACCTTGACTGGTGTCGCCCTGGCCGGACCTGCTTGTTCTAGTGCCCACTGTGGGATTCTGATTTTGGGTATTAACCAAAGTACAAAATGTATCATTTTGTCAATGTAAGCGGAACTGTGTGTCCAAACAGTATGGTTACTCAGGAGTAAACACACACCAGAATCTCACCTTCATGGTAAAAGCATTCATTCTCCATAGACCCCTTTCTTATGAGACTCGTGGTTGTCATTCTAATAGTAAGATCTACATTTTTTTTTCCAGAAATACTCCGAGGAAAAAGTTTGACTGTCAGGATGCGCAAGACGACCATATCACCCTTCCACGTGTTTTCGGTAATCTGTCTCGAAACAATGGGCTCCTTTCTACTCTACTGAACAGAACTTTTTCTTTTTACATTCACACCATTTTATCACAGAGTTCTACTCTACAGAAAAACAACACTGACAGAAACCTCTTCACAGTGGATAACTATGCTACATACTGGAAGGACTGGGAAAGAAATGGCTTAAGTTGCCATTTATGTCACCGTCGAGTCCTTGGTCGGCGTGGTCCACCTGGGATCTGCTATCCCTTGGTCCTTTCCACCACATGCTTTGGTCTCGCCTCACTGCTGATCTTCATCCCCAGAATGCCAGGTCAGCTTCTCCTCATAGTACGCAATGACAATCTTGGGGCACCTTGTGCTGGCCTCACGAGCTGGAAGCAAGGCCACCTGATCCGTGCCTTTCCTGGGGTGGGGTAGGAGACGCGCACCGCTGACAAATATGGAGCGAAGCATTTCAGCGGATTGTATTTATCGTTTAAATTCACCCGATTTGAAGGCTGCTGGTACTTCACACTTTAAATCTCTGCCCAAGTCAGGTGTCTAACTCCAGTCCTGAAGAGCTACTATCCAGCAGGTTTTTGATTTTTACCTGGTTTCTCATAAGTAACACCTGTTCTCAGGTAAGTTCCAGGAACAAGTGTGGCTTATCAGAAACCAGGCAGGATAGAAAACCTATTGGAGAGTAGCTCTCCAGGACTGGAGTTGGAGATCCCCGACATAACTGGCTAAAAAAATGACTACAAAACAAATATACAAAGAAATGCCAGGAATTCACGATTCCCAGTCAGATGAAGGAATGTGAACGAAAACTACCACTTGACCAGGAACATGAGCTCCCCTTGCTTGTCCGTGGATCCAATAATCCGTTCGGGCTCGAAATGGCTTGTGAAGGATGCGGACCGCTCAGTCTCCTGCCCCCAGGGCTCCTGCACTGCATTCCCATGATGCTCAGCAAGAGGCTGCTGCTCTGTCTGTCAGGATGAATTAACAGCATCACCCCCGCGGCTAAAACCATAATTGAGAGAGTGATATTACGTCAAGTCAGTCATTAACATTAAACAGTAACATCACTAACCATGAGCTGACATCATCCAAACCACAATGCTATGGTTACTCTCCATTATTAAAAAGTCCTTAAAATAATTACAATAATGCAGATAAAGTCAGCACACGCAGGAACATCTCATCAGCTATATCAGACTCTGCATGTACAGCTCTGGAAAAAAGTAAGAGGCAACTCCATATTTTTTAAAAAATCTTCATGATTGCATCATGGCTTAATCCTGGTTCTGCTGGCAGAAGGCTACACCCCGAGCCAGGCTGCTTCCAGGCACAAAGTTTCTAAGACAGCAGTAAACAAGAATGAGGTGAAGCAGGAGAAACTGGCAATAACCAAAAACCAGCCAGGTAAAGAGCAGAAGCAACTTTCTAATGCCAGAGATGACCGTTAACTTATCCGGCAGTGCCTCATAAATCAGATGAACCTCAAGTGTCCTTCAAAAAGAATGGCAAACATTAAGTGGTGTGAAGTGCACTGCTAGTGCAATTCACAACAGGCTCCTAGAAGCAGGACTGAAGTCCCATAAAGCAAAGAAGGGGTCCTGTATTAATGAGAAGCAGGGAAGAGTCAGGATGGAGTTGACAAAAAAAATGCACATTTTACGCAGAAGCACATGCATAAATTGAGAAATGAATGAAACTAAACATTGTGCTGTGCTCCCAATTTTTTTCCAGAGCGCTATATGCTGATTAAGCTGTAATACTATTTTAGTTTTGCATGTGGAAGTTACTTTGCTGAACTGCAGTGGAATAAATCAGCAACCTTCTTCCCTCTGAGCCTTGTCTGTCTGGCTCGTTTGACATATCTGCCTGACTCATTTTCATTTCCCATTCTGACGAGCTCTATTTAGAGCTTCAGGCCACGGGCTTGTACTCACCTGTTGAGGTTCCAAGTCAGCAGGCACTTCAAGCTGTTTTGGTGGTTGTGGGGATTCCAGGTCCTTCCCCACCTCCGTGTTTTTAGCAAGGCTCTTGAGGAACTCCTCAATTAGCTCAGGACAGTCCAGGTTGTCTTCTGGCTCCCAGGTGTTATCGGCACTGGAAGGACAAACCAGGCCTACCGTAATCACAGGAACTTCAATTACATTAGTCTGTGTGAGATTTGGAACCGTGTACAGTCGACCCTCGTGCATCATGACTTTCCCTGATGGCAGTTTTGATAAATTGTGGGGTTGGCATCAGAAATTAAATGGGAATTTTTTGGGAGTTTTGCAAAAAGCCATAGACGACATACAAAACATTTAGCAGCTCATAATACCATAAGATATATGTACAGTACTGGTTTGGAGGACGGCAAGTGTGTCTATTGCAGACTCTCATGTGATATCTCGCCTTTCTCATACCTTTTTGCTTCACTCACCAACAGGACCAACGTATTTTACTCAGTTTTTTCAGATTGCGGGGGGCTGGGCCCCTAACCCCCACAACATGGAAAGGTCGACTCTACAATATTTTATGATATATGGGACTCTCCATCTCTTCAAAATTGAAGTGCACATATCAGCAAGACATCCTTTTTCTTCACACGCCCAGAGTTTGACTTTGCCCAGTCTCTTACTCAGAAAAGCCTTTCCACTTCAGAAAGTACTCCACTTTTCCATTGGTGACTCTCCTATGGATGATCTTCTCCACAACAAACTCCTGGACCACTGTAGTTTCCTCGTTCTTCCTATGTTTCATATTCTGCTTCTTCCTCATTCTTCTGCTGCAGGAGACAAACGTATTTTGTAGCTGCATTAAATATATTTGGCATATGGAAAACAAAATATTTAGCACAACACTAAAGAATATAACGAATAAAGAATGAATAGCTGCAAAGGATTTAAAATTAGTGTCATGAGGCAAGAGTAATTATTCTAGTATTTCAATACTATCAATATGTACATCCTGGATGGCATCATATATGCGTATCCTATAGATGGTACTTTTCACATGATTCTTTAATATTTTCTTCTAAAACAAAGCTGTGTTAAGCTTTACCATGTTACAATAATATTGTTGGTACTCAAGAAAAAACAGAACTTGCAAGATTATTTGCTTAGCATAAATTACACCCCTTGGTAAAACATCTCCCGAGGACACTTGAACGAAACCGTGTTTGACCAAAATATCTGTTGAGAGACGCGACAGTATGGAAATTCATCAGGAATTTCCACTTAGGAATACTACTGCGCGATGTCAATAATAAAACATGACAATCAACGAGCGTGTTAAAACGGCACAAAATCCCTTGGATGGAGAGAAGCAAGTGGGCTGCACTAAACAAGAAACGGTGGGACACGTGAAAGCAGACTACGTTATCAGCTAGACAGACACGATCCAGCGCAAGGCAATGCGATCATACATTGCATTAATTCTTCAATATAATAGCTCATTTGTTAAAATAATACAGTGGTATCCAAAAGAAAGCCATGCAGGAATATTAACTTCAATGGCTGCCCATTTGTTTCGGATCGTAAACCGGGTGGTAGTTTGCTTTAAAACACGGCTAACAGGCGAACAATAAGCTAAGAAAGCGCAGCTAGCTCGGCAGCCCATTGTAATGAATGGCCACGGCTAGCATCTCGGCTAACTGCTTTATTAAACACTGGAAGCAAAGCAGCGCTAATTGCAAATGTGCATATTTACCCTTGCGTATATCGTGGTCGGTGTGAGTCGAGAAAAAAAGAAAAACAATTCAACAATTACAATTATTTAGTTAAATGTTCCGATCTGCAAAATTTTCAAGCTAGCCACATATAACAAAACTAATAAGCGCTTGTAAGACAGATCGCAAGGCTGCAGTGTAAAACGGCTTTCATTGGGGAAAAAAACTTTTATCCGATACTTTGAAATCTTTGAGCTGCTTCTCTTTCCTATAAATACTGGGATGCAGACAAATGCTACTTCATCGGATTCATCAGGGAGCAAAGTGTTTAAAGGAAAACTTTTCACGAATGAGTTAAATGTGACCGGATGAAATGCTCGGAGGAAGTGGTTTCTCAGGGGAAAGGTCAATGCGGGGAAATAGCGAAAAGTATGTCTAAAGTATTTATTAAAACGGCAGGATAGCGTGCAGATCTATCTTTATCGTAGTATATAGTGTATGTTTTCCCTTCACTAAAACATCATTAGCGTTAAATTAAGACGTATGTTCATTTTCACGGAAATACAAATGACCCGTAAGATAAATAAATTATGATCATATTATGATGATACTGATGATCAGTTATTTTAACTAGTAAAACGGTACAAGCCATAGAGTGGCGTAAATATGGGAAACGCAGATTAATTGAACGTGCGCTACTTAAATTTGTCACAAATTACACGCAGAATATAAATCAAGAAATAATGAATTACAGACCGATGTAGATAATTAACTAGGTATATAAAACCCTAAAGCCCCTGATTTAAGTTTTTTTTAGTTCTTAAGTCGGTGACTGACAACACTTTTGTGAATCGGGCAAACCACAGAATTATGCACAGCTGAGGAACTGCATTCTGGGCTGGGTTTTTGTGTATTTATTTGCAAACTGGTCGAACGAAATATAAAATACATTTAAATAAAAATTCATAGATTTCCCGCAAGGGGGTGCTGTTCAGTCGTGTATTCAAAAGACATTTGTAACGAATTCCAGAAAAAATCCGAAACACACTCATATGACAGCGTATTCAAGCAGTTGCAAAGATATAACTCTCATGCATTTCATAGCACAGCTAAGCACATTAAAATAAATACATGTAAAAAACGACACAGTCATAGACTGTGGAAATGATGTATGACCTTTCATATAGGCTAATACTACAATTTAGTATTTTGGATGTAACATGGGGATCTCTATTTTTCTTGAAGGTAAATTCCATAAGCAACACAAAGCCAAGGTCCACTGTGTCTGGATGGGGGGCTCGGGATCATACTGATTGTGGAGCAAAATTAACAACGCGTATCAGGTTCGATTGTACTTTGGTTTGGATGTGGACTGTCCTTCAGTTGATGTCTGCTTCTTTAGGACGTAGATGGGACCTCCAACTTCACACTGGAGAATTCCTTTATGTGTGAAGTAGTGTTTCAAGTATTGGAGGGGTTTGCGTGTTCCAGTGATCCCAGGAGCTAAGTTGCCCGGGGCTTTATGCCCCTGGTAGGGTCACCCAAGGCAAACAGGTCCTGAGTGAGGAACCAGAC
>JAODKF010000147.1:18605874-18616324 GCA_026779585.1 Mormyrus proboscirostris | reverse complement strand
CAATATGATTATTTGGTGTGTGTGTGTATGTGTGTGTGTGTGTGTGTGTGTGGGGGGGGGGGGGGGTTGGGGGGTTGTATTGGCCCGTTTTGATTATTGGGGGAATTACAACCTCACCCCCGTAATTTTCGCGCATGATTTAAGGTCTCTAAAAGCAATTGTCAAGATCCCCTCCCACTAACCAAAAAGGATTACGCCTTGATATATGAAGTGAACGTTCACAAGGACGAGTTTTATGCTTTACGTGAGCTAAATATTACAATAGCGGGTACTTTGTTCCTATGGGATACATTCCAACGAAATTTGAGCAAAAAAATAAATACAAAATAATAATAATAGGAATGTAATTTAACACAGGATACCGTTCACCTTTTCCGTATAATAGTAATTTCGAAATTACTTTATCGTCTAAACACATAGGCCTACGATAAAAATGAAACGTATAGGAAACTCAGAGTTGCTAAACCATTATCACATTGCCCCTATATACTGTAAACAAGATTTGTATAAACATTATATATAATTGACCATTAACTAGCAATATTTTATTCTATAACTGTTCCGCATTGCATAATAGCTAGCAGAACAGCAGTAAGCATAAGAATGTTCTGTGATTGGGTAATATGAACTGGTCGGGCTTTCCGTGACCATATGCTGATAGAGCCACACGGTTATTATTTTAACCCGAGAAGGTCAGGAGGAAACTTGGTGTGGTTTTGTGTTTTGGAAATTGACACAAGTATGGCGTCAGATGAGTTCCGCTTGTAAAATAAGCCTAATGGTTTAAGGTTATAAGGAGTAGTTTTTTTATGTTACAGTTAACTGTAACGCACGAATTTAATTGGTCATTTAATTACAGCGAAGTGCAAGATTTGTCAGCGTTTGTAAAGATGTGTGGTGATTTGCTTTGAGTGTTTGAGAATACCCGATGAATTAATACAATATGGTTGTAATAAATACGGTTTTGTACAAACATTAGATAAGCTGCACGCTTTCTTAAATACATAATATATGAGACGCCTATCTTAGTCACTTGCCAACGTAGAAGATGCATATCATTAATCCTCGAAAGAAACAGGCCACTGTGAGCGCAGTGACAGCAAGTGCAACCGGAGCTGGGCTCTCGCGCAGAAGGGTCTCTGGTGTCCCTACCTGCGTGTCAAAAGCGCCGCTTAAGTTTCATTCTTTGTATGGATTCGCAGTTTCCTTTGAGATCAGATAACGAGCTGTACAAGTGACTCACGTCAATGCGGAAAACATAATGACAGAGACTTCATGCTTTTGCAGAGATTGTACAAAAGCATATCGATTTCTGGCACTGTTTTAAATTATAAGGTGATTCTATTGTTATAAGTAATTTATATCGGGCCTAATAAATTAAGATTTGTGGTATATAACTTGTATACGTGATCTAAATTAGACATAAAAATCTCATCTTATTCCATTTGATTTTCTTTTTGCCACCCTAACTACAAATGCTCTAACAGGGAAAAATGCTTATCAGTTAATGAGATTAAATTAAGTATCGCATTATTATCATTTTTAACTCGACCATTTTGTTAAAAGAAAAAAAAACAATAGCTTTGATGTTTTTGGTAGTTGTTTAATCCTTAAAGCTCCAACACGTCCCACTGATCAAGGTGTGTTTATGTTTCACTTCACACTGAGAGTATAATCCAGTGTTAAAGAATTTATCTTTGATTAGTTTTAATTAGAGATTATCTGGAATGAAAAAATTCACCCAGTACCAGGTATAACAATGGCTGAACTTCTGCACTAAGTACTGTTCATTCTAATCGTTAAATTATATATGTTCAATTTTTGCAAAACGCAGGACATAATATATATAAATGCAGTCGATTTACATAAACATGACAAAAAAAAAGTGCTGCAAGTGTACATGTAGGTGATGCTGGTTGTGGTGTGCTGCTTTGGATCGGGTTTCCAAGATGAGGAACACGATACTGGCCAGACTGTGGCTGGAGAAGCATGCCTGTGGTTTCCCATTGCCTATCCCAATGGCCAGTGCAGGAATTCAAGCCATTGCTACTGATACCGGCCACAAAGAGGTATCCTCTGCTACAGGAGACTCTGCATACTAATACCAGCCCCAGGGGGACAACCAAACCTGTCTCAAACACCCTCCAAACCCCACTTTCTGGAAAAGAGGCACGCGGGGAAGACTGGCCCTCATTCTTCAGACTGCCAACAATGGATCAAGTCAGACCCGCTCTTCAGTACCATCAGAACGGTGCGCATAACCAAAAAGCCCTCCCTCAGCTGAGGTATGATTCCAGAACTTTTGCAGTGGCCCATAATTTATTTAAAAAGCAACACGAATCATATATATGTGCAGTGTTGAAGAAATTTATTTTAGCCTAACTGTTGAAGAAAGTGATGGTTGGGAGTATACTGTGTGGTCTGAGTGCTAGTTTGGAGCTTTGCTTTTCCCCAGAGGAATCGTATTTTGGAGAAGTGTCTACCTCTATATACTAATTTTGTATTTGCCCCTAGGGTGAAGACAAGCAACTGCTTATTTTTTAAATAAAGTTGTCAAAATGATATTTCCATTTATTGTCATGACATTGTGCCTCGTGTGAGTGCATCATGGTAAAATGCGATATGTATAGAATTCACATCTGCCAGTTACTCCCCATTTTTAATGAGGTTAAGCCTACCAGTTTAGATTTTTAATTTTGATGAAATAGGATCTCGGCTCCAATTGCAAAATAACTGCATCGATACAACGGAACGCGTCATCAGGACAGACACGCGACATCGACGTAAAAACATTTTGATCGGACGAAACACAGCGCCATCCAGCGGTTGTGAAAGGTTATAGGTTCGTCAACTATGGACGAAACGTCATACCTCGGTATTCAAAAGCATTAAATCGACCGTATATTGAATTTAAGTGTAAATATGGGTTTCAAGAGAAGCAATTGAAAGTTCATCTTAAAACCTCGCGTGGTCTTTGTTTATTTACGCCCTTAATAAAATTGTAGTAGCGACATCTGTATAATAAGAATATTACTTCGGAACACATGCGACAATTAAAACCTGAAAATACAAATTCGTTAGTGACAATCATCTCTTTATTCTAAGTCACTGTTTCTCCGTTCAGGAAAATCCATGCTTCCTTGTTCATTTTATCGTTGGGTATCTTTTTATTCTTTTAGACACCTTCCCATGGACGTCAACATTCCACAGTACCAGGATTTGACTTTCACGAAGAAAAGAAACGTTCGCATTAATGACCAACTGTAAGTTATTTTTCTATACCACATATTTTTACTTTCATTTAATGAAAAATAAATAAAATAAATATTCGTGTGTGCCTCTCTCAATTTAAGCGTTTTGTTATTAAAGCAGCGTTAGCTACTGGATCGCTATTGCTTTTGTATACTTTTCAATAAATATCAATAAAAAAATTGAACAACTGTAGCAAGATATACGCTGACACCGCTATACTACTAAACACTAGATGGAGCAGTCTGACCCTTTTTTATGTCACAGCGACAAAATATTCATTCCATTCTAATACTTTAGTACTGGACGTTTTATGTTGGGCATTTCTTTTTCAGAATCCCAGATCCCACTAAAATTAATATATGGTGAGTATCATCGCTGTGCGACTGTCAGTTTCATTCATTGATTCAACAAATTGTCTGATTGACTATGGGCTCAGCTGGGCATACAGGTGAGATATTTCATGCTTTCTATACATGACTCTGATACTTGCCGCTGCTTGTATCTCCACTTAGGATGTGGCAGACCATTACAAAGCTCATTGAATTACTTGTTTTCTTTATGGCATCAGGCTTTTTATGTGGGATCTTCCTTGACTGAGTGTCGGTGGGTCTCGCTGTCTTGCCTACTGTGTCAGTAGCCCCAGTTCTCAGGGTTTTGTTTACGTTATACATCAGAGTGCTGGATGACATATTACCATATATCTGCCATATTGATGGTCTTCTTTTGTTGAAATATTTTTTCACCGTCTCTCAGGCCCCTGTCACCCTCACTTCTCCCCCTCTGTACCGCTCACAGTGAGAAAGTGATAACTGTTACGACCCAGAGGCACTACCCATACCAGTCCCATGTCTCCCAGTTCGCAATGTTCCCCAACTTCTGCTTCCCAGTTGATCCAGACACTGATGTCCAAGCTGAGGCAAGATCCCATCGTAACCCTCTCATCCCGGCGAGGATTCCGGAAATGACCGTTCTGAGCAAAACCAAGGGTTAGGAGAAGAGACATTGAAACAATATTAAGACATTTTAGTTGGTCACATTAAAATCAAATCAGATATCAAGCTGGATGTTTCTGCTGTACTTAGGTGCCCCGTACCGCCATGAGGTGCTGAAGGGTCCCTCAGACAACAGGACACACATGCTCACATGTGCAGAACAACAGGGCTTCCACCATGTGAGAAAATCATGTATAATTTATTTCAGCAATGCACTTCTATGCACGTATCCCTTTACTCAATGGTTATGGTGTCCATGTAGATCTTTGATGGTGTCCTGATGATGTTCAACGTTCTATCTGTCTTCAATAATTCCAATTTGAGGCCAGACGAAGGTCAGAAGTTCTACTCCACAGCCCCAAAGGCAATGTACCTCAACAAATCTCTGTGCCCTCAGGTACAGACAGGCAAACTTCTTCAGAACCTGGAGCGGTCACATCGGGTAACCTCCTACCAGAGGGACTTTACAGGTTTGCGGTTAGAGTAAAAATGTCCCACACTTGCACTTGTGGCCAGACTCACCCCTGTCAGAAAATGATTCATAATTCTGCTCATGCCTGCAGCAGATAAGACAGGGTTCCCCTATCCCATGAAAGATGACTGGTGCAACCATGTACACAAAATATATAACTGCTGTTACAGATATAACAATGTATTGATTAACACAATCTACAGTCATTCTCCCATGGAAACACATAAAGCTGCAGTTACCTTGCTAGTAAACAGCCTTAAGCAACCCTTGCCTTATGTAGAAGACAGATAGCACAATTCTATACATATCGCAGGCTGATAAGAAGCAGGGTCCAGTTCACATGCACTCCCAGCTACACCAATAGATATGACTCAAGTACACTAGCAAGATTACGTAACAGTTTATAATACATTCTACTCCTATTACCTCATGGTTATACCTCTTTGCCCTTTGGAATAAAGATCTACATGTAGGATGGCCTGATCAGTCTCATTGTAGCTGTGCTGAAATTTCATATAAAAACAGGGCTGAGAACCCAAAGGATGAACATTGAAGGTTGTGCATTTGCATGATGCTGTGCATAGGAGGTGGACCCATGAAACCTAGGAAGCTGGATGACTTCCATGATTGGACGGTCACCGGTGAGACCACCCCCTACTTGCTGCAGCTGGTAGGTCGCATGCAACTCTCTCTGAATTATTACACAATTGAATGAATGTTTCGTGTGAAAAAATGTAAACATCCAAGTAACCAGATGCATTTTGCTCAGTGCAGTGTAGTTCTGATTGATTTATGTTTTTGATTGTTTTGTACAGTTAGTTATTAGATTAGATTTGATTGGATCAATTTTGATTGTATCAAACAACACATACTGCAATTGCTATCGATAAAAACAAACAATATCACATAATACATGAACATTTGTCATATACAGCATACACACAACAAATCCAGATACTCAGATTATCATACAGCCTTCTACATTCCATTTATAGAACACACATGCACCAGAATACATAAGTAAAAAAAATAGGCAATCAACAAACAAATGAACATATAGAATTGCAGTGTGGGGTTAAGAATGTATCCAGTCAAGTTAAAATATACTGTTACCAATAAAAGATGCATTTGTTCGTTATAAATAATATTACGAATGGTTCATGATGCTTTGGCTGATTTAGGTCTTTAATGGACCTGGGAACAAAGGAGTTCTGAGAAGTGGAAATACAATATGGATTTGGTAGTGAATTAACTTCAATTGAAATTATCATTATGAATAACTATAATAGTACAAGTTTGCCTTAGAGTTCAGTGCCGCCCATGAGTTCATAGCCTCCCATACAGTGGACTTAAGGAGTGTGTCTCCATAGATGAGAGCAGACCAGACATTAACCATGGTAGCAACTCATGTATTATGTTGCTTCTGTGGTGATATACAGGTGAACCGAGACTCTAGCAGAACAGTTCTAGCAAGAGGAACAGGCAGCACCCAGACCACTGGTTCTGAATCGGAACAAGTGAGGAAGATACCACTTGTCTCTAGCCGGATGGAAAACAAGGATTCCGCTTACAGCAAAAAGCAGACCTATGCAATGGACAATCATTCATTTGGCTCGATCGAACCAGCTTCTGCTACTGCAACTCTGGCGAGAGTTTCCAAGGCAGAGCAGAGGTCCAGGTCTGCACCAAACCAGGAGACGTGTGGTCAGCCGTGCTCTTCTCCCATTTCCCACAATAGGAGGCTAAGGATCAGTCTTCCCAGCTCCAAATCAGTACTCCTAGACCTACAGGACTCCTTCAGCAAGACAGAAGCACATCGCTGCTTTCACCAGGCCCTACACAGTAATCCCTTAGACCTTCGAGGCAGTGTGTGCAAGGGGAGACAACATTACTTCTATGGTTTCAATTCCTACTACTTCCACAACTGAACAACTTATCAATACTGAAATAATAATCTGAAAGCTTGAAACCGTTAATTGGCTTTATTATTTGGTGTTTGTTTCACTGAAGTATTTCTTTACTTATTGTTGAAAAGATCCTTATTAAATAGTAGATTTTAAACTGAAATTCAAATGGTATCCTTTAAGTTAATATATTCCCACTTGTTTCTTTTCTTTAATATTGAATGTATGAGTAACAAATTAAAGGTTAATAATAATAATTGCATGATCAAAAATATGATTCCTTTAGGTTCAGAAAGGTGCTCTGATTTGCTTTATTTGGTTCATGATACATATTAATCTAATACTACACTGAAAATTAAAATACACCCTACACACATATAATGGAGAACATGTGTCATGTTACCTTATTTACCTTATTATTATTAATTACCTTATTACTTTTATTTATTTAGCTCATATTAAACATGCATGCATCTATCCATCCTCTACGGCTTTTCTGGGTCCAGGTCTGAGGTCAGCAGTCTGAGCAGGCATGCCCAGACCTCCTACTCCCCAGCCTCCTCCTCCAGCACCTCCGGGGGGATACTGAGTCATTCCCAGGCCCCGGGGTCTCCTGGTTGGACATGCCCAACACAACCTCCCCTGGGAGGTGTCCAGATGGCATCCTTCGTAAACGCCCAAACCTCCTCAGCTGGCTCCTTTCGATGCGGAGGAACAGCGGCCTCTCTAAGCCTGAAGAGGAAGCTCATTTCCACTGTTTATATGCACAATCTCGATCTTTCATTACTACCCAGAGCATAGGTGAAAGTAGGAACAAGCAGTAAATCCCTAAAACGTTCCCCTGTGACAAGTAAAACTATTTACTTTTCATTTTGACTCCTACTAAACTATTACAACTTCCTGTCTGAAGAGTTCATTACTTGTCCAATGATAGGACCACTTACACTAATTTAACTCTGGGCTGATGGGGTCTGAGGAAAACCACAGACCAATTCGTTCCAGAAAGTACTTCAGCTTTGTGCACAATCTGATCCTGACATGTCTCCCTCTTGCCTCTTGTTCCCACACATTACTAATCACCTCTTAATTGCTTACTCCATCCCTAAGAGATATAACCATACTGCCGGAAATGACTGTCTTATGGACGAGTGGGACCAGAGGAAGCAGGATAAGCAGCATCCCTGAATTCACATTCACTGGGTGGGAGAATTCATAGTAATGTCAGTCAAAAACATTTAACATTAAACAAATTTTCTGGAGAGCACCAATAGGTGTGAGTAAGTTCCACTGCAAAGGTACATCATGATCCGTCTTCTTTTGTAATGACGCACAAAGACTCATTTACGGGACTGCGCTGAAAAGACGCATAGTTTTCTTTTTATAAAGTGGCAACAAAGACAAGTAACAGGCTACCTTTTCCACGTATTGTCTAAAATTAACATACCCGTACATTTGGATCACATGTAACAGATATTTGCACATTTCTTAAACTCGGCCCACCTTTTCACTTTACTGTAATGTGACTTAAGCTGTTTAAACAGAGGATAGGTGTGGTCAGAACAGGTGCACAGCCTGGGTTTTCACTTCAACTTAAATGACAGATGGCAGTGTGTGACATCACCAAACCAAGAAGGTGACATGTTCACCAAGAATTTCTGACATCCTCCCGCAAACACATCTCCTGAACGGCAGCCTCTGTTGTTAGTCTGTTATATTAACATGTTTATATTTGTCATACACTGGTGATGGTGACACATACAGTATATATTGTAAAATATAGATATGGATTTATTAGAAAGACTTAACAAATGAGTTCCCTTAACATTCTCAAGGCGCCAAGATAATACGCAGTTTCATATTACGCAAAACACTCAGTTTATGCAGGTACAGGTCAACTCCCCCACCCACCCTGCATTTTTGGTCTTTTCATCACGTGGTTTAAGGACATTCTTATCACAAAAGCGGAGAACTTTCAGGTAAAAAGTAGGACAGAAATACGTGAAGGTTTACAAAATATTCTGGTAGGAAAACATATATATCACACGCTCACACACGTATGTATTCATGTCTTTGTGGGGACCATTCATACTTTTTTTTATGGGAAGAACCCTAATCCCGACTATCACAATTTTAACCCCTATCCAGCCCCAACCTTAACAATGAGTAAAGCACTGATATTTTAATTAAAATTCTCACTCCAGTCAGCTGACCAAAGTTACCAATCCTGCATTTGGTCATCACAATATAATATATGTAATATTTGCATGACCCCCCCCCCCCCAACACACACAGATACAGACATTAGAGCCCCGATTAACGGATTCGGTGGCTTTATTTTGTCATTGCCTTTACTTTTTTTAACCCCTTTGTGACTGGTAACCAGCAATTTCATGAACTGAATCGGGCAAGCAATATGGAGGACATGTTCTCAGTTTCCATTTTCCTTCAAATGCATTATGGCTAGACTGAAGCGGCTCACTCCCCGGTGATAAGCTGTGTCCTTCTGGGGATTTCTCCAAACAGCTCAACACATGTGAGCTGTAATGGAAACGCAGCCATTCTTTGGTATAAAAGATAACCAAATTCCCTGATAAAACAGAGCCGAGTTTAAGAAAGTGGATCAAGATGCCAGGCATTGCTGGTCTTTCATCGCTAATGCTAATATTGTCATTACCTTGGTTTCATATCACCAAACATGCCCCTGACAATGCTAAAGGCAATCGGGCAATGGTTTCACTAGCTATGAGGGTGGTATGCACCCCCACTGGGGCCAGCGATTAAATTATAAGGTGTAGCCTGCCACGTGTGCAGCTGCAGCTTTTTGCGCTGGGGAAAGCTACCGAGCTGTTTTTAGATCGCTCTCGTGTATTCAATTTGCATTATTCGAAAGGGCGGCTCGCAAGCATCTACATTAGTGATGTGTTGTCATGGTGACTGCTGGGGATACCTCCTTGTGGTCGTGGTCTTCGTGATCCCGAGAGAAGCTGCGCACTACATTCTTTATCACCGTAACTTCCAGCCTCTTGTTCCACCCAGGCACTAATTTCTTACTACGACGAACTGAATGCATATACTGAACAACAAATTTAACAAGCTACGTACAGCAACCCGTTTTAAAAATGATGCACGTCTTGCCTTGGTGCGTCATGATAAGCATTCATTATTCACCATGTGATTCAATTCGGTCATTCTTGTCCAGTATTTAAAAACTAATTAAAGCTGAAATGGTTTGCTAAATACTGGAAGCTGAAGACACTCTCTGGACTAACCAAACAATTTTCACAGTATGTCCAAGTAGTCGTCCAGTTTTATATTAATATTTATTGATTACATTTAGTATATTTACCTAGAATAAACAGTTACAATAATGAATAATGATACAAAAATGATATGATACAGCATGGTGTGGGAGTAGCAGTATAAGAACCAGAAAAAATATTCGTGTATAAATACTAGCCTATATGTATTACAAACCAAGCATCATTTATTCTGTTACTTCACTGGCACGATTTTCATGCCTCCCTGCACTTTGTCAGGAGAAACAGTCAGCACTAAAACAGAAGTCTGAAATTTGTTCTCACCAAATCTCATTTAACATTATCACAATTCTCTCTAATGGTTCTTCTCATAAGTGCTTCTTAGCGTAAAAATGTTCGGGCCTGTTTCTGTTCTTTTTCTGGAACCGATGCATAAAGGGCTGGTTATAGAAATTTTTAAAATTAATTAATCTGGGTCTCACCATTAATACGATTTTCATACAACATTCTCCAGGGTAGCATTTTGAGAACGGATGGAAAAACACAGTGGTTAATACCTAGTATTAAATATAT
>JAODKF010000147.1:18571450-18596152 GCA_026779585.1 Mormyrus proboscirostris | reverse complement strand
GGACCCCCCCCCCCCCCCCCCGTGATACAACCTTTGTATTCCTTGGTAGTGGATTGAAAAGAAAATCAGTGGTATCTCCCATTCATAATCTGCAATTTAGCAATAAACACCGTATACCCTCAGTCCGGTCTGAATTTCCAGACAAATACTCCTTGAATGCCACAGGGAGACTTAGTTGCAGAGGGTCTTTCTGCCGTGTTCTGGTTGTACACACACTTGGATGATGTCATCTCAAATGAGTTAACATTTTGGATGCATTTTCTGCAGCTCTCTCGCTTCTCCAATATGACTGACTGTAACCAACTTTAACCCTAACGAACTCACGGCCAACATTAGCATAATATTTTCTGTGTTGAATATCTACTTGTGAATTTAGATTCTGTCAGTGTAAAGAAATTTATTCATTTGTTTCATTGTGCGTTCCGAAACATAAATAATGTAGCCTACCCGAACGGTACATGATGCATTTTGAGATATTCCATCCATCTTCTGACAGTTATTTCGGTAAGGGTTGTGGGGGAAAATTGTATTGTAACTTTAAATAGATGTGGAAACTCTTCAGGTCTATATTTTGATTTGTCATGTACCACATCTGGGTCACATTTCGCTAACCCCATTCTATGTACACATTCTAAATTAAAGATTACTTTTTACAGTAGCTTTTATTAAAAGAAAATGAAATTATTTTAGCTTCCATGCAATTCAAATTTGCCATTGGCTGTACTTCAAAGGGGACTTTGTTTTCTTTCAGGGAAAATACTACTTTTGTTACTCATTGCTAACATAAAATAGTTGAAGACACTGTCAAAAGAAAAGAAAAGACGATTTTAGCATTAAGTAATTTCTCATAGCTTTGTCAGCAGATGAAGAATTCCAGAGAGAAAAATAACTATTGTTTGGCTTCTGAATGAACCTTTATAATTGGTCAAGCCAGGCCCTTCTACAGCTCATGTACTTTATGGTTTTCTATTGCAAGCCTTGAGGGTTAGTCTTGGTCAAGGACTGTAGTGATATAATGGGAGTGTGTGGCAATGAAACAACCACGACTCTGTTTAGCATAGCAGGACCTGAGGGAACAGCACGTAAACTGTACGCCTTTTTCTGAAGCACCACCTCACTTTCTGAACGGGAGCCAGGCACACTTGCATGTAGCTTTAAAGGCCAACCAGGTGACAAGCTCTGCAGCGTGAGCCAACAGTGGGTCGCCGGGAGCCGTCGGACATGGTGAGGCTTTTTACAAGGACAAGGCTCTATCTCTATCGTTGACTTCTCAGCTTACCGGGCCAAGAGGGGTTTAGGCTCTCTGCAATCCAACCAGTCAAATGGGTTAGCACAGTGAAAGCCTGTGGTCGGAGTTGAAGAAAATCTAATGGACAGAGGCATTCGGGCATCTGCTGACTCCTGTGCAGAACAAGCGGCTTCCTGTGAACATGTGACACGTCTGCCTAGTCAGTCAAGTGTGGCTATAACGAGGACTCTTTCGGAAGCGGCCTGCAGCCCCGGTGTCAGCCGGATTCGATTTTGATCCCTCGAGGTGCCGTGTCGCTTCCTGATTCCCGTCTTGTTTTCCCCCGGCTCAAAACAGTGTCGTTTGTCACTTTTGTCGAAAGCACACGGTGTCCTGTGTTTCGACTCCTCCCCCTTCCTTTTTAAGGGAGCTTATTGCGTTGCTATGACAGTCTGTAACATCAAACCTTTTAGAAGCCACTGTTTACCATGTATTTGGCCAACATTCTACAAGGTTGATTGTCTTTAAGGACTAAGTAACCATTGTGAAGTGCATTTGATAGTGCATAGTGTGCTGTGGGTTTTGAAACTTCATATTTTCAAATAACTGATGTTACGAAATGCTTGTCAGAATAAAGTACCTCACAAAATCTGACTTCGATGGTAAAAATAATATTGACCCATCTCTCCATCTGCCTGTGAAAACAAAAGCCCCGGAGCCAAGGATGTTCTCGGTGGCTCAGTGGGCTACCTCTCTGTGCCTGTGATCAGAAGGTCGCTAGTTTTGTGCCAGATCTTGGCAGAATAGTCAAGTCTGTGGGTCCTTGAGCAAAGCCCTCAACCTTCAGCTCCATGGGTGCTGCTATGGGTGGCCGCCCATTGCTGCCAAGCTTGTTCTCACCTATGTGTGTGTCATAGAGAGCAAGGTGGGGCAGGCAAAAGAGAATTTCCCCAATACAATATCATCATGCTGTCTGAACAGAAACCCTATGCTGAGGTTTGAAAAAAAGGGTGAGACAGAGGGATCAACTTTGTCACATGACCTAGAGGAAATTCTTTGAATCCAAAAAAGAAAAAATTCTGACAGGGATCTTATTGAATCTATGGTTTTACTGACTTTTTGAAGATCTCACAAATCAGGTTAAAATTGACAGATGTATAAAACATCTTTTTAATGCCTACATAAGTTGTCTTGTTGATGGCTGTTCTATTAGCCTGTATAGATGTTTTCCTAAGATCATCTGCATCTCACTGATACAGCTAACAGCGATAAAACTAGCCATGCGTGATTACGTCGAGGCATGTGCACGCAATCATGGACGAGCAGTGGTTATGGTGAGGCGTATGTGTTTGTGTCTGTGTGTTTGTGTGTGATCTTGGCCAGGCAGTGGTTATGGTAAGGTATGTTTGTGTGTGTGTGTGTGTGTGTTTGTGTGTGACCATGGTCAGGCAGTGGTTATGGTAAGGTATGTTTTGTGTGTGTGTGTGTGTGTGTGTTTGTGTGTGACCATGGTCAGGCAGTGGTTATTGTGATAGTTTGTGTGTGTGTGTGTGTGTGTGTATGTGACCATGGCTGGGCAGTGGTTATTGTGAGGTGTGCGTGTGTGTGTGTGACCATGGTTGGGCAGTGGCCAGCTCTGCTCTGCCACCATGACCATAATGGCCGCCGCTTTCTTAGTGCTTTAGAGGGTGGTGGAGCTTGTGTTCCAGCCTGCTCTACTTTCTGGCCGTCTGTCATGCATTCTGTGGCACTGGCCTGTATCTCAGCCTTGAGGAGAGCACAGGAGACAGAGTAAGGGGACAGAGCAGACAAGGGGGTGATTAATTACCATGACCGCCTGAGCAGACGGACAGCCCTGTGAAAAACCGGAAACTCAACTTTGTCCACTCATGTGATCATTTGGTGCTCCATTTACCTTGCGCAACCTGTCTGCATGACAACATAACCTCTGAACAGAACCCGGACAGCAACAGAACCTTAAGATCCAGCGCTGAGGCTCTTTTTGTCTGAAAATAGCAGCACGTCCTGCTTCATGTGATTTTTACCAAACACATCTGCAATAGCCGTCCTGGGATTTCTGAGAGTGAACGATCATGTCTTAGACTGGGATCGCTTTCGATCCAAAACAGAGATCCTCTGCCCTGAGGCACTGTTTATTAGAATAGCCACCATTGTGTCAGTCCAGCATCACCAGTTGTTTCCAGAACTGAGCTTTGGTGGAACAGCAAACTGTCCCCATTTCTGTATTTTTCTGTGTTTCCGCTGCTGTCACCCCAGGGAGAATGGGCTCACTTTTCAGCTGAGCACAGGAAGGAGCAATGAACCTGCACAGCCCCCTTTGCCGACCTGCAGTCTAATAATGTGATCCAGTGGAAAGAAATTACACAATGTCTTCCTTGACAGGTCAGCATTTCTCTGCTGCCAGAAATCCTGTGTGACAGCCACAGCGGGCTGTTTATGGACTTTTGCCCTCAAAGCAATTACCTACTTGGACATTTTAGAATGTAAGAATATAACATCACCTTCAAACTTATTTAAGCCCTTACAGAAATGCAAAAACTTCTAAAAACAAGTAATGCAAGTACTTAGCTACATTAATATTTTCCAACATGGAATACATTAAAATTGATTTTACTTAAGAAATAACTAAAGTAGCAAGTTAACAAGAGGTACACATATCAACAATCAGAGTTGGGTAATTCAGGTCCAGAGAGTAATATTACAGACCAAGATTTTGTTTCAACCAACCATGAAGAGTCACAGTCACAGAGTATTCAACTGGTTGGTTGAAACAAAATCCCTCTGGACATGAATTACCCAACTCTGTCACCAATAAGTATATTTCAGTAACATTTGGTAGTGTTTGAAGTTGGTAAGTAGATGCCAATGGATTTTGCACCCATCCTCCCTACTGGAGCTTTCCTTCAATGCTTTCCCAGTCTGACCTTTAAGAATATGGATCTTGTGGTTAGCTAACAAGTCAGAACTATATAGGGTAATTAATCAAATTTTAATTCCAATTGTAATTTTGGCTTCCAGCAATTATCAAAACAAAATAACTAAGATAAGACAATTATTGTACCGGTTTTGTTTTGCAATGATGCTCCCTTTTTGTCTAGTGTTATAAATCCAGCCACCGCTTTCCAGTTTTTTTATTTATTTCTCAGTTGAATTATATTTAGAGTCCGATGAAACCCACTGTTAAAAAGACAGGTGTTTCCGAGGTCAATGAGTAATTGTATTAAATAATCATCTCAATGACTAAAATAATCGTAATTATGATGTTTGCCATAATCAAGCACATCTAGTCCAGTGCAACACATATAGCGCAGTGGGTTAGGCTGCCATCTGTGTTCAGAGGGTTCCTGGATGAAATCCCCAGCTCATGTCACTGTAGTGCTCTCCTTGTTTTAGTGGTGCCTGCCCCTGCCCATAATGGGAAATTAGGGCTTGGTTCACGTATAGGGAGAGCAGTGTGCCGTTTCTGGTTAAGTGCCTGTGGTCAAGCCTGGTTGCTTGCTTGCCAGAGTAGTCACATGTCTTCTGGGCCTTTAACCCTCCAGGACCCCCTGGCTTTGTTCTCAAATATATATGTTTGTATGTCTCCAATGAGAGACGATGGGTTATCTGAGAAGCGCTCCCATGTATTTGTGCAAATATCAAATAAAGCATTTCATTCAGTCAATTCTTTGCTTGCTCTTATTAAAGTTTATTTTTCTATGAGTGTAGGCGTTTAGAGCATCTGGTGTGCAAACTGAGATCTGTTCCAGTGGTCTTTAAAAGTATTTAAGGTCATTTTCATTTTAATTTAAAAATTGAATGAGGTCAGCACCCTTTTGTTTCCTTTCCATTGTTTCCTTCTCGAGTTGGTGCCGAATGACAAATGGATTGACATGCATGCTGCCAAATTTTTATGCTCCGGTGAAACAGGAAGCCGGGGAAGGAAACAATATCATTCTCTGAAACTGAGATGAACACAGAGTGCCCAAGCAGGATAGAGTTAGCGCACTATTATTTGTGGTACCATTTCACAACTATGTTGGCTATTAAACCGAACAGAAAAGGTAACTTGTTGCCTGTTTTACCAAATTGTGTATTTATCCTTATTAGGAATGTTTCTGGACCTAAGACAGGGTGTGGGCGGGGCAGCTGTGAAATCTAAACCCAGGAAGCAGATGATTGGTTAGCAGATAATCTACTGTATATGTCTCTGATTGGATGTTTAGAAAATTCTTGCCTAAACTGTGGATTGAAAATTATATGAATGTAGTAATCAAGTTAAGTGCTAAAGGAGCTCTTGGGTTGGGGGGGGGGGGGGGCAGTGTGTGGCAGAACATGTTGGGCCTCTGTGTGTGTGATCGGAATGTCGCCGGTTCATAATATCATGCTTGGCAAGATCCTTATCCCCTTAGAAAAAGCTCTGGGGGGGCTGAGTGAATTTCACTTTCACCTCTACATGTGTGTCTCATTGGAGAGCAAAGTGGGATAGGTGAAAACATACACTTTCAAATATACTTGTACAAATGTAAAATACAGTCTGAATTTTCATTTAATTTTAATGGTCCAAAGTGGAAACAACACACAACACATTAAGATGGAAGTGGTAGTTTTTGTTTCCAGAAACAATCTGATAAATCCTGTTGTGTCCGAAGACGAGTCATGTCTCTTGGCGAGAGAGGTGAGGACTCTGGGGAGCCAGCTGAGAATGATGGTGTTCTTTATGGTGCCATCTCTCAGCTATTCTGGCTGTTAGTGCTGCGAGAAGGAGGATCTAAGCTCACTGATAATGGAGTTTCCAGCAGGGTTTCAGGTAGTGTAAGGGGCATCAAAAGCCATCTCTCTTTCCATACTTTCCCTACCGTATGTTATTTTCAGGTCAAGTCCTGTCAAGTCAAGTGAACTTAACTGTTGTATCATCTCTATGCATCTATACTGTGGCATGTGGAAATCTTCCCCTATGACTATGGTACAACATACAGATAGCAAGTGACAATATTTTGCAATAATTTTATGGTATTTTCACAATATTTTTAAAACATGAAAAAATAAGATAATGAAAGACAAGGGGGACTGGACTAATACTAAAACACATTTTTACAGGAACGGAGAAACTGCTTTGGTTCATAATTATTATATATTTTATTATTATATATTATACAATTATTATATATTCTGATTCATTATTATAGGGCTCTTAATCAGCTTTTATGGCCTTCACGAGTTGACCTTCCATACATCAGTCTCTTCTGTTCTGCATACTTTCCATGCTTGTGATGTACAGTAGTCCATCATAGCAGTATGGGCATGTTTTCAGGTGGACGTTTTCAGGTCATTCCATTTAATGTGCTCCCATCTGGCTAATGAGTTATGTGTCAGTTGGTGCAGTGACGCAGACAGTTGGATCTATAAACAACATGAAACGGCCTGTGGGCATGTATCGCAGATGGCAGCTAATTGGCGGCACCAGAGAGAAGAATTGTACAAGAGCAAGGCAGGATTGATCAGTGGTCATTATTTCTTCTGTTCACTTGAGGTCATTGCCGTCTTGAGGGAAGTCATGTGATCTGTGGATCGTTGGTAGCTATAGGGCGTCACGCCACACGTATTTTGATGCTGGCCGCTGGGGGCAGGAACACCTTGATAATAAAATTAATAATTCAGTCATTCAGCCGGTGTGCGGTCAGGTGCCCCCGCTCATCACAAAAACCTGGAAATGGCACAATATCACAGCCGCGATCCCCGATTCCTCATCAATAATGTATGCTTTACGGTGGGAAAGCCACCGTGGTCTCAAGCACCGTCCACCACACTCAGAGGATTATGGAAGTTTAATAATTCCTGTGAGGAAAAGGAAAATAAGAATTGTCTATCGTGTATATTCGTAACAAATCTCGATGGGTTACTTGTAATTAATGCCGTTCAGATAATATTCCATGCTGCATGCACTCGTGTCAGCAGAAAATATTATTATATATTTTCTGCATAATTCACTCGTGTATCAAATCCCTTGACTGAGGGACAGTGTTTTGCACGTTCTGGTGTTAACAGTGATCCTCAAGTGATTTCCCTCTTTTTTCTTGAAAATATGTGTCTGTTGAACATCTGTTTTCCATCTATCCATCCATCCATACATAAAATGTCCATAATTGCTTTTCCAGATCAAAATCACAGGGAGCCCAGAGTGCAGAAGATGTAAGACATGGGGACACTTTTGACAGAATGCTAGTTCCTCGCAGTCAACAAATGGCTATATAGCGCATAAAAGTTCCAGATATCATGCTGCATGCGTTGTGTAACTCTCACCCAGAGCTAAGACGTGAGGGAAGCTTTGACTCCTTTTACCACAAAGCAGAACAAGCAGAACAGTTCAACCTTTTCGGCCCTATTCTGAAAGAATGTGTGAGCTTGAGAGTGTCTGAGCCCCGTCCTCGCAGAGCATGTGTGTCCATGAAAGCAGTAAGCGGCTATTTTTATATCTCTTTACAGAGTTCCTGCCTGAAGAGGGTGGGACACTGGAAAATAAGCTCTGCTTGGAGTGTCCATTAATTTTTTATTCTAGCCACCTGTCAGCACAGAGGGTAGTCATCTGACCTTCCTCCCACCCGCCCAAACGGATCCGACATCACACAAGGCAGAAATGCTTCGATTTTTCTTCCCCTTTTCCCAAAATATAACATCCTACCGTTTAAATGCACGGCAAGACGGACAGGCAGAGTGCGGAGGGGGCGTCGCTCAAGCCCAGCTGTAATTCAGAGGGAATTACTGGATCCTGGCGTGGGTATGTAGCGCGTGTGTATACTGATTACTTGTGTACTCACTGGCTGCGCGTGTGTGTCTATGGAAAAGACCGGCGACCTTTGCAGCCCAGTACCGAGTTATGGCATCAGCATAGTCGCGCGTTCTCTGCTCATGCCCCGCGCACATGACGGGGAAAGCTGACGTGGTCGGAAACGGCGTTGCAGGTGAGGTGGGAGGCGGAGGAGCAGCCTGATCGATGGAAAGGGGATGAATAAATGATGGTGGGCCAAGAGGCACAGTTGCTCATTGTCAGCTTCTGAAAAGGGGATTTACAAGAGGGGAACACGGCTGGGATGGACTGGGGGGGGTCTTACAGAGGGCGTGAGCACACAGTGCCTCTTGTGGCCTAAAAGTCAGACCTCCCTTTCCATCACTGCCTGCTTGGGAGTTTTACTTGCACAAAAATCTGAGGGCAGAATGAAATTGATTAGTTCAGAGAGATAACTGATTGGTTGGTTCTGCCTCCCCTAGTTGCTTGGGCCCACCTCCTCTACAATGTGATTGGTTATCTCTCAAAAAAATCATTTTTCATTCTGCCCTCAGAACATTTTTGCCTAAGTAAAACTCCCACAAGCTAAAATGCAGTTTAAATCTATCCAGTATAATGTGCCTCCCATTGATTTTCCTCTCGTTTCCATTCTGATTCTGCATGTGGAGCAGAAGGCTACATCACTGTGCAAATGTTGTCATGGAATTCCTGCCATCCTCCAGAGAATACAGCTCAAATGAGTCTGCTTTTTTATCATTATTTATTCTTTAAAAGCACTTCACTGCAATGTTGGTGTTCGATAAAAATGTAGTGCAGGATCTTCTCTGCACAACACGGCGGCAGGACGACTGAGATCCTGATAGACCAAAACTTTGTTCTGGCTTCTGGTCGTCAAGATCAAATAAAAGCAGTTCACCCTGCAACAAAAAAAATCTTAAAAATGAAGAGACATATATTATTTATAGGAATATGATAATACATTTAAAGAAAAACATTTTTATAGATTGAGCATTGCTACAGCAGAATATCTTGTATGGCTTGCTTCAGACTCAGGGAAGCTCTGCCTGTTACTCCAGCAGCATTATTTCTAGCACGTTCTGCTAGCCACTCTTTTCATTTGTTTAGCCTAGTTTTTTTTAACAGTGCTGAAAATCTAGACACACCCCAGCAGCATTATTTCTGATGCACTGTACTTCCTGTAAACATTTAAATACTGACTTAGGTGGTTAGGCGGTGGGTCCCTGTTTGTCATAACAGGCTGCGAGTCTCCGTATGATGCTAATGAGATGTTTAGCATTCACTTTTATTTTGCAGATGCTTTTGTTTAAAGCGATGTACAAATGAGGCCAATAGCACATCACAAACGTATGTGCTATCGAGGAGTCGATGTAAGCAGAGGTGCAACTAGGCTGAGCTTCCAATGAATCTCCAGTTACAAGTTTAAGCAATATGGGAGCAGGAGCTACGCAACATCTTCCAACAAAGTAAGAACCTAATAGAGAGATAGAGACAGAAACACAAACACTTTATTAGTCCCTTAGAGGGAAATTGTCTTGTTACAGCAACATTAACAACAATATGTAACATCACATACAAATATGCTATATACAGGTATGTTTATATAAAAAACGACTTTTCAGTAATTAAGTGCTACATTAAGCACATTCATGGTAAGTAAGGAGGCATCATGTTAGTAGAGGCATTCCTGGAACAGATGGGTTTTGCGGTGTGTGTTGTTTTCCCAGCTCACTTATCACCCTGCTGTTACTCAAATTGTGTGATAACCATCGCTGTCATCCTGGGTTTTTGGAATCCCTGACAGGCATTTCCTCACCCCCTTGGCGTAGCATCAGCAGCGGGTGACATTTGAAACCGGGTTGCTGGAGCAATATAAAAGCCTTTGTTTGTGTGACATTAACACTAGAAAGGATGGGAAAATACAGTCGTTTAGAATACCACTGAGTGCTTGTATGGTAAGCGCTGCAGGTTACATCTGTGATCAAAGCAGTTACTTTTAAAAAAAAAATGACAACAGGATTTTGTCAGTGAAAGGGTAGATGGTCACCAACTGCTCGACACGCAACGAAAGCTCAGGTACCATAGGCTAACTCAACCTGTTTGTGGTTTGATCTAATTGGAAGGAAGCATAATCAATCACCAGCCTAACTGGGAAGGACTTTAGGTATTAGCAATCCAGTTGCAAGATGACTCAGCAGTTCAGTTTGGAGAGTCCTAACCAATCTGTAATCCAATCAGGAATTTCAAAAGTGAACTGGAGAGCTGCAGAAATGTGATTGACCTCGGGAATCTCTTCTGTCTTCCTCAATGCATGTGTGATTTAATTATCAGTAGATGCTGTGGTGGGGAAAATTGCACAAATAGCTGGCTAAAGATACAGCAAGCACAACGGTCTAAAAAAGACAGGCGAGAATAGCTCTTTCCCTGACCCACAAATGAGAGGCGTGCCGTTCCAGATACTTGGGGGTGTTGGATTAGTCAGCTATAAATATTATAAATTGATTGTGTCATGCATAAGACAACAGAAACACACAAGCAAGGCATGAAGCACCTAACCTTTCAGTCATGCTGTCAGCATGTCACATTCTTACTGAGGTCCAATACACTGACTGCTCAAAGTCAGTATGCATACAGAAACCATTTCAGGTAGTTGAATATGTTTTTAGCAATCAATCTTTTTACTGCCATGTTAATTTTTTGTCATTTTAATTATGCCTGAAAATAGAGTAACCATACAGAACAGAGTAACCATAAAAAATAGTTTAAAACTGATTAGAAATGATATATTACTGAAATATATAAACATACATATTGGGGCAGCATAGTGGTTAGTGCTGGTGCCTAACCCCTCTAGGACCAGGGTTCGAGTCTCTACCCTGGCTTCATGCATGTGGAGTTTCTGTATTCTTCTGTCTTGTTGTGGGGTTTCCTCTGTGTTCCTCAGATGTCACATGTGTGTGCGTATATATATATATATATATATATATATATATATACCACAGTTGTCACACACTTATCAAACATCAATCATGAGTCACACTCTTCCCTTTCTGTGGTTTATAAGTTTCATTCTTTCATGTCTTTCTCTTAGTGTGAGCTGCAGAGCCAAGACATTAGTTTTCTGCTGCAATTTGACCCAAAACACACAAAGCTTTGGTTCTGTCGGCTGGCTAATAAGCTACGTTTCCGCCGCCTCTTGTTGCTTTTACTGTTGGCTGGTTCCTTTCTGTGAAATCCAGTGTGTAGCTTTCGAGGCGTTGATGGTTCGCTTGATAAGGCCTCCAGTTTGTGAAACTGATATTGGAGGAAGTGCTAATTCTTCAAGCGTTTATTCCCCACATGCAGGGTATACAGTCAAAATAAAACTTGCAGTGAAATGCAAGGTGATCAACTCCAACACAATAATAAAAAAATAATAACAAAGTGAAAGCAGTAGGACATAAATGTAATAATATAATAAATACAGTAGAACGTAAGTTCTTAATCCATTTCAGAGGCTGTTCGAGAAACTATTTTGTTGAAAACTAAATACATTTTCCCATAAAAATAATGTAAATTGGATTAATCAACAAAATGAGAGAATATGCACTGCACAGTTTGGTGGGTATGCTCACTACGCGAGCGTTAACGGACTCCTATGCACGCATTCTCTCTGCTGTTACGTGTAAAAAGTCTTCAGCGCGAAAGGGCTGATTGGTCGAGAACCATAAAGATAACCGAGACATTTTTTTCACCAAGCAATATATTTGAGAAACGAATTGTACACCATGTCAGACGTTCAGGAACCGAGGTTCCACCGCATTTAATAAATAAGGAACAGAAAGTTACACTGAAAAAACGGCCAGAGGTGCAACACAGTTCAAATAAAGTGCGTTATGCATAAATATGGAGTGAATGGTAAATTATAACTGTCAATTAAGTATTTAGTAAGCTGATGGCTTGAGGGTAAAAGCTGCTTTGGAGCCTCTCAGTTCTCGCTGAGAAACAGCAGAAGCACTTACCAGACCTCAGCCTGGTGAAGAGGTGGTGCTTTGGGTGGGTTGTAAGTGTTAATGTTCACTCCTCCAAGGGTAGCATGGATGCCATGCATTGATAGTGACACCTACAGTACCATGGAATTAATTGACTATTCCAAATTTGGGGGAAATGGTGTAAAACATACGGCAAGTATTACTGTGTACAGCGGAGCACTAAGGTAAAGCTCCTTGCCTGTTACATGCTATGTTGTGGCAAAATAGTTCACTCTATTTTCATTTACTTTGCTGCAGACAGGACAGTGAAGTGTGTCCTCTGATGAAATTCATTATATAGCTTTTCTGTAATACTACTTTCATTTGTTACTGGGCATTTATTGGAAGCTCAGCCCAGCTGCACTTATGTCTAAGTGACGCCTTGACAGCTGTATGTTTGTATTATTTTATTCTCTCATTTTTATGTCACTTTGGGCAAAATGATCTGCTACATAAATAGATAACAGTGTAAAGTAGTTATGTGTTTCGTTGTGTTTCCCTGTCTATGAACGGCCTGACATATCTTCATCTATATGTCTGCAGTAGGCGCTTGGTGGTTGGCCAGCAGGGAGATGTTCCATGGGAGGCTAGTCTCTGCTGAAGTTACAAGCCTAAAGAGTGATGATCTCTGAGGAAAAGGCCTCCTTCATGGCCCAGAAGATGTCCTCACCATCCCGCAGCAACAGCAGTGGCTCCTCCAAGCATGACAGCCGGCAGGTAAGACCGACAACCCGAGATGCAATGCCCTCCGATGGGCTGGTGACGTCATGCATCCTGCAGCTTTCAGGAAGTATGTGAAATATTACACATGAACTCCATCTTCCCCCAGATAATGTTGTTTCCTCAGCATACTCTATACGATCTGAACCCACAGATCCATTCCATCAGACTGATGGTATTATTGATATATTAATAGTCAGGGGTGCTGTAAGGGGGGAAAGTTAGGACAATTCCAAGGGCCCCTGAGTGAGAGGGGTCCAAAAAATTGTAACATAATTGAATTGATCTGGGTTGGGGGGCCAATATGATATGCTTTTATGGGGTCCAAAATCGCTAGTGGTTCCCCTGTTAATAGTATTATTAACATAAAAAATAAAAAGTGCACCCAGAATCCATCTTCCATCCTTCTAAAGATTATGTGTGTTTGGTGGGGGGGGGGCATCATCTGGAAAAAGATTGGGGTACTACTTGGCTGCAACACCAATCTCAGGAGAATTTACAGACACGCAGTGACACGTTGCATGTCTTTGGACGGTGGGAAGAAACCAGTGAACCCAGAGGAACTGCACAGTGCTCGGGGAGAACATGTATACTCCACGCATAGAGGTGAGGCAGGATTCAAACCCCTAACTTGGGACATGTAAGGAAACAGCCAAGTCACCAGACTACCCAAATAAAAGGGAAAAAAAGAATTACTACAATTGTTGAAACTTTAAGATTTAATCCTCAAAGGGCAAGCACTGAAAACTATTCTCAAAAGGACAAAATGCCAGTGAATCATGTCAGTGTTATAATTCCCCTATTTATTTTAGATTGGTAGCATTTCAGTGATAAATAGTGTTAAATAGACATAAAAGGTCTGGATGTCACTTTAAAGGGACATCACAGTGTGACATTAAAAGGGAGGGATGGCTTTTGCTCTGGCAAAGAGCATCATTTATTTCCAGTGCCCATGGTGAAATGACCCTGTAAAGGGTAAGTGACCTTATACTGGGTAAGTGACCCTGTACTGGGTTAGTGACTCTATACTGGATAAGTGACCTTGTACTGGGTTAGTGACTCTGAACAGTGTAAGTGACTGGGTATGTAGTTGGTAGAGAGATAGATGGTGGGTAGATAATGATTAGAGCAGCAGTTAAGGCACATCCAGTTATGTATTGCGTATTTAGATCTATTTTTTTCACAAGTAGGAAACTCTTTTTCAGAGGGTCTCTTCAGGGCATCTGGAGTTGGTGTACACTTTGTACCCACAGAAACCCATACAGATGTGTGGAAAAGAACAGAGAACTGACATGAACCTGGGGGTACTAAGCAAACACACTGCTTAATAATAATTATTATATTATGTGTCAGTTTAAATGCATAGTGTGGGTTAATGTTTATTGCTTACAGTCTGCTATCGGTTTCCATTTAAAAACAGAGCTGTCTTGCTGAGTGTAATATCGATCCAGGTCCATGAATCTGTTGCTACCAGTTCGATTGTACAGGCCTATGGAGTTGGACATTTTAAATAACAATGTTTTCTGGCCCTGCTTAAGGCCAGGGCTGCCATATCGGAATAGCCTGGAGACGAGCTGGCACCTTGTGAAACCAAGTGTTTTGATTGGTGTTTTCTCTGGATCACAGCTGCATACACTATTCTGACTCCCAGCACAAACAGACACGCCAACACTGCTCCTTATAATCTGTGGCTCTCTTCACTCTTCACCAGAGATTATAGGCTCATAAATGTTGCATTAATCCCAGTGAATTTGTAACAACATGGCGCTACACAATTTTTCATGTTATATTTTGCCATGGGGTGTTTTTAAACAGCAGGAGCTTGGACGTTTAAAGCCTGAAATCAAATCAGATATTAAACAAACCAAAAGGTTCCTAAATCTCAGAAGCAGCATGTTTTTGAGTGCTAGAGTTAGCATTAAAAATAAATGTATTGAAATACTGTATAAACGTATTTCCCAGAAGAATTAATCAGCTTCTCTGTTACAAAATACAAGTTGGTTGCCTGGTTGAACGTGTAACTTTGTGTGGTGTAGTTGTGTACATAACAGGGGTGAGGAAATCTCAGGAGAGATGATGACCTCACAGTAGGCATGCTGACCTGAATACTGCTGGAGACTGTGGGGCTGTAATATCATCATCGGGTCGTGTCATAAAGCTTATTATTCTGAGATGGAAAGTTTTTCATCATAATGCCTGTTTAAGGCAACATAGATATTTAAATTCTATATCAACTCTTGAGGCACAAGTGCAATGGCATAAAGGAAACAATTGTCACCTTCTAGTAATAATTGTCACAAGTGTGGTCTTTGAGCAATGTCCGTAACCCTTGTAGACCAAATGTCATCTGTAGATTGGACAGCTTTCCACGTATGTGTGATTTACCCGTGGTATGTGGGCAGAGCTGAGAGAGCGCCGTGTGAGCCTGTGTCTCTCATTTCATTTCAGATGCCCTCCAGGTACCGATAGTTATTTTGGGTGCTTTCTCATCCCCGGCAGGCAGGCTCTTTGTCCCAGTTTCTCCAAGGGGAAACAGAAACAAGAAAGACAATCATGCTTGTGCCCATTGAGAAATGGGCCAAACCGAGCATCTCAAAGGGTGTTTGAGACAGAGTCATATATAGTCGATATAGCCATGTTACACATAGCCTCCACTGTTAGTCATAATTCAGTGATAATACGATGGTTACACCTATCGATTTTATTAGGCCTTCTGTAAACAGAGCCAGTACGCTAGATGTTACACATAGGATATGCTCTACTTTCAGACTAGAGGACACGGAATTGGAATTTTAATTATATGAAGTAGAACTTCCGTTCCTCAAAATGCAAAAAAGGGAAGAATGAAATTTGATGAGATGTGGGAAGGACAGGGCAATGACAATTTATTCTGTGTGTGACACGAGATGAGATCGGATCTGACTGCCTACCCGTGGCCCAGGTCAACTCTCTCCGAAGAGGACTTGGGACTACAGTGAAAGAACATGGGGGATGGGAGAACTGAGAGCCAAATGTCACGGCATTCACGAAAAATCATTTGCCAGATAAATTAATGTAGTCAGGGGTGCTGTTAGGCCTATTTTAGGGGGGCTTAAGTATTCCTTAATGTTATTTAATGTTTTTAAACTAAATGTTTTTTAGCCCCTCTGCCAAATAAATGTGTATTTATTCTTAAGTCATGAATAGTTAGCCATCAGCCACCCCCCCCCCCGTAAAGCCCCTTTATCCATTCATCTCACAATACACCCCTGAATGTAGCTACATAAGAACACAACTCCCCAACTGTTGTATATGCAAGAAAAAGGCAGTAAAGTATACCAGAAGCAGCTATGATATCTGCATGAAGAGTAGCATCCAGATTACGCAAAAAAATGAGAACAAGACCTTCTAGAATCTAACTTCAAAGTTGATCCAATGTAAGTACCATTAGGACAAAAAGTGTCTTTAGAAAGCTTTAATGTTAGCAGAAACAGGGATTGGGTTATACATGTAATCCATCTTATGCTAAATACTCTGTGACTGTGAAAGAAAAATCTTGGCCTGGATTTTTACTTTCTAGACCTGAAATTTGTTCCTCTTGTGTGTAGGACAGCTGGGAGATCATAGACGGACAACGGGGGGAAACCAGTAATGGCCAGGAGCCTCTCAGACAGGAAGGTTACCTACTGAAGAAGAGGAAGTGGCCGTTGAAGGGCTGGCACAAGGTAAGTATCCACCTTGATATTGACAACAGGGGATCATTACTGTTCCTTCACAGGGAAACAAATTCTCCCAGAATATGGCCAGCTTCTGCTTAGAGATGGACATAGGAAGGATTTTCATAATATTTAAGATGACTAGACTCTTAGAAATGCAATAATTGTGTGCATATATTTGTTCCTGTATTTGTGCTTCCAAGACAGTTTTCCAAGACATAGTTTAGGACTGACTTGTCCACATTCCAGAGCTGAGTAATGTGTCTTCTGTATTCTGTCTTCACAAAACCTGACTAATCTCCAATCGGGCAAATTACTGATGTATTGTATGAAGTGTTTGATTTAAGTGAATTGAACTAGGTGATGGCATGAACTTTCCTGAACTTCAGCTGTGTGTCTCTATTATCCTGCTCTGGAAGTTCTTCCTCATAAACAGATTTTCTGTCAGCTGAGAGGCAGAGAGTGAGGATGCAGTCATTAGAACCAAATTTACCACATACACTGAAACATGAGAATACAAGCTTCTTCCTCCACCGCCAAATGTTTCGGTTGGTTTCTTGAGAATGATGTTCACTCCCCTTCCTTATCTCTACAGAGGTACTTCTTACTTGACAAGGGAATCTTGAAGTATGCCAAGTCTGGGGCTGATGTGAGTGCACGGAAACCTCTATTAGTTCCATCGCTGCTATGCATAGCCTAGGCTCAAAACCTGTGGTCCTTCCCTAAAAGACTGTTACAGCATGGTAGATTTTTCATGTCAAAATGACCTGTTGTTTTCTCAGTGTGCGGTATAATGAATGGTGATTCCGTAACTCCTCTGTGTCCTGGTGTCTGTGTCATTAACTGCAACAGCAGTAAACTGTTGCATGTGTTACAACATAACATAGGTTATGAAATGAGTGTCTAGAAGTATTTCTCCTTACAGACTAAGTTGTTTTGTAATTCAGTTCTTTTTTCACCTCACTGAATACCTCATTGACATGTAAAGTCTTAACCACATTACTGCATGTAATGTGCAGGAAAAAGGGGAGTTAGGTGTAACTTTTATTCTTCCTAGATAGAGAAAGGTAAGCTTCATGGCTGCATTGATGTGGGTCACTCGGTCATGGCCATCAAGAAGAACGGAAAATGCATTGACTTAGATGCAGAGGACAACATCTACCACCTCAAGGTAAGCCAATGAAGATCTTTTCAAAAGCACTGTACTGGAGCCAGTGGGCCACAAATTGTAGTCAGTGGGCCATATCAAAACAGAAGCCTGCACAATACTGGAAGTGGGCTTTACTGTAGCATGCCTGTACTCTTGTTGGGTAGATTGTCAAGCTGCTTCCTACGTCTGCCCACAGATTAACACCCAGGAGGTGTTTGATGAATGGGTCTCAAAGCTGCGAGATCACCGGCTGTACAGGCAAAATGCGATGGCCATATTTCCCCATGACAAGCCTCTGTTCTACCCCCACTTTGCTCCCGCGTCCCCAAACTTTTCGGAGAAGGCTTCCATGAGAAAGGTAGCAAAGGCAGCTGTTACTCTGCAAAACAAACCTTTGGTACTATATTGAAAATTACAAACACTATAAAAAATATAATTAATTTAAATCAATGTTATGCAATAGAATGGGTCGGGGGAGTTTCTAGCTTTTTGAAAAGATCAGGGGTCAAGTTTACCTGTGGCTTTGTGTTTTTAAGGAAGACTGGCTTTGGGGGTTAAAAACTCGGGGCTATAGCCCTGAGTGATCAGAACTAATGATGCTCCTGGAGTGAATTAATCCTAAAACGTTTCATTCCTAGTACAATAAACTCTCAATTTACATAAAACTGACTTGAATAGATCTGGACTTACTCAGAAAATATCCGAGATACACAGAGTTTATGGAAGCGCTAACTACTGGTTAAGTAGTATAGTAGTATAGTTAAGTAAATTTGCACTTTATGTTTTTATTTACTTAATGCAGCAATCAGCCATAGCATTAAAACCATTGATAGGTGAAATGAATAACAATGATGATCTTGTTACCGTGGCACCTGTTAAGGGTGCCATTATATAAATAGCAAGCAGACAGTTCTTCAAGTGGATGTGCTGGAAGCAGGGAAAATGGGCAAATGAAAGGGTTTGAGTGAGTCTGACATGGGTCAGCTTGTGATGACTAGACGACTGGGTCAGAACATCTCCAAAAAGGAGGTCATGGGGACTGTTCCCGGTATGCAGTGTTCAGTACCTACCAAAAGTGGTCATCCTACCAAGGAAGGCCAACCGGTGAACTGGCAACTGGCTCATTGATGTGCGTGAGGAGCAGAGGCTAGCCCATCTGATCCAATCCCACAGAACAGCTACTGTAGCACAAATTTCTGGAAAAGTTAATGCTGGCTATGATAGAAAGGTCAGAGCACAGAATGCATTGCAGCTTGCTGCGTATGGGACTGTGTAGCTGCAGACCGGTGCACATGCTGACCCCTGTCCACTGCTGAAAGCACCTACAATGGGCATATGAACATCAGAACTGGACCATGAAGCAATGGAAGAAGCTGGCCTGGTCTGATGAGTCACGCTTTCTGTTACATCATGTGGACCGCTGGGTATATGTGCATCGTTTACCTGGGGAAGAGATGGTTCCAGGATGCATTTTGGCAAGAAGGAAAGCCGGCGGAAGCATTGTGATGATCTGGGGAATGTTCTCCTGGGAAACCTTAATGGTTTTGACTTGGTCTGCAAATTCCCCAGATCTCAATCAGATTGAACAACTGTGGAATGTACTGAATAAACAAGTCTGAACCATGAAGGTCTTACCTCACAACTTACAGGACACCTTCTTGGTCTTGTGGACTCCATGCCTTGACAAGTCAGAGTTGTTTTGCTGGAATGAGGGGAACTTTAGGCAGGTGGTTTTAATGTTATGGCTGATGGATGTATGTGTTTTTTAGTTAGCAGTACTAGTATATTTTGGGCTTATATGTTTTTTGCCAGAAGTTATACAGGGGTATGGGACCGTAAATCCAACTTACTTAAAATCTAATTTACGCAAGGGTTTGTGGAATGGATTACTTGTATTTCTCAAGAACTGCTTGTATCTGTTGCTTTTGCAGTGGTGAGAATCTATTCAGGTCATTTTATTATTTATTACGGGACCGGCACTGTTTACAGTATGTCTGTATGAGGCAGACGTTATGTGGCATTTCTGACATAATGCCTTTGTGTTATTTTTGCGTCTCCTCCTGTTGGCAGACATCCATTCCCCATGAAGCGAGCATCCCTCAGGCCTTCAGCAGCCAAGCTAAGGTGACAGCCTGGCTGCAGTCCTCCGAAGACATGGATCGATGTACAAAAGGTGAGGCCTGCTGACCCTGGACCCATCGGAGAGACTAAGCTGACACATTTACCCCTTCCTACCTCTCCACATGTTTTGGCAGAGCTCTCGCTGTGTGAATCCTACCTGTTGGAGCTTCACCACCTGCTGAAGAGCATGGAGGTGCTGCACCGCACCTACTCTGCCCCAGCCATCAACGCCTTGCAGGTGCCCACACCTCCAGGCCGTGAGGACCATAGGGGAAGGACTGTGGTCAGGGGGCCGCAAAGATTAACAAAGATTCTGCTTCTCATTCCACTGTTTAGAATGAATGTTATCATGCTTCATGTGAAATTTAGGAAACGCTGCATGTGACCATTTATTCATGACATCAAGTATTTAGTTTGCTGGGAAACAAACTAAGGAGGTCCTTAGTAAAAAGAGAAAAGTCTAAATACAACTCGTACTATAAATAGAGGGTAAGAGAGACTTCCGCTTATTGATCTGCCTGTCGCACTGTTTTTCCTCCGTTATGCCGCTTGTAGGCCACGCTGGACAGCCCGAAAAAGGAAAAGAGGGCATCCCGGAAATGGCGGACGAAGAATTTTGGTAAAGATAACAAAACAACACTGCAGGTAAGGTCAGGCAGAAAACAGGCGGCCGTTCAGTATGTGTTTGTTATTGTTTGGCATTGTTTAGGTGTGCGCTTTCGTGACGACGGTTCATATGACACCCTAAGCGTCCAGGTCTTTGGTATGCTTATGTGTTACTCACTGTGTCAGTAGCTATTTCTGTTTCAGTCAGCGTGGTTTTTGTCTCTGCCTATGAATCCTTGACATGTGTCATTGGCCTGTCCACTCTGCTGTATCGTCTGGCAGTTCCCTGCCAGTTACACATGTGCCTCCCCCCCCCCCCCCCTCCCATTATCAAAATCAGGTTCCGAGCTGCATTTCATCCAGCTCCCTGCGACTCCACTCCTCAAACCCGAACCTGTCTTCTGTGGAGCCGGGACTTGACAAGGCTGACCTGGAAACACTGGACTCACCGCCTGACGCGGCCAAACTGCAGGAGGACTTCTGTCGTGTTGCAGACACTCGTGAGTCCTGCGTAAGAATGACACACCCCCACCTAGAAAGCTCTCTCATGTGTCCATGTACATTCACATATACACATACCTGATAAACGACCACAGAGATGCATTGTGATCAGATCACTCAAGCCACTTGCCGAGGTGGTCAGGGACACATTTGACCACATACCTTTTGCAGTGTAAACACCATTGTGTCCGGATGTGACCCAGACATGGATGTCACAAGAACTGTGCCGGGTCTTTTGACCTTCTAGCGGAAGTGACGTGGGCATTAATGAAATCTGAACACAAGTGGTCAGCTGGACAAGTTGGAGATGCATGATAGACACATGTGTAAAATCAAGTGTAAACAGGGCCTCAGTCTCTTTTAAATGGTCATTCTGCTTCTGGAAATGCGTGGACACGCTTTACGACCGGTCTGGAAACAGATATGGCTGGCATGAATAGATGCATTCCTCTAGATACAGTCTGCCAGATTCTTGTTGATATATTATATTATCTTGGAAATGAAAGGGCTTTGTAGAGAAAATTACAGGCAAAGTATCCATTTGAAGAAACTCAGGATGTACATGTGACTGTTATGATAAGATGCTGTTAGCAGTGTTGCAACCAACAATCAGTGGCATCAGCCTCCGTTCGTAATCACTCGCTTGTTTAGTTTGTGTTTCGCCAGCATGCCTTGTAATATATGTCTCTGTTTCAATTTCCACTTCATTTCGTATGATCATGGCCTTGTGTTTTTACCGGACCTGTCTCAAAATTTTGCAGTATCCATTTGTGATGGTGGAATTCTTAAATCTTACCTTTGGCTCTCATGTGATCTCACTAATTTACAGCATAGGTTTATGCTGTTTGGTCGCTCTATGTATTCTGTGTCCTTTGCTGAGTATTTTTATTTATTTATGAGAATTTATTTTGATTCAACCCTATTATGATGGCATCCCATCCAGGGTGTTTCTTGCCTTGTGCCCTGTACTCTCTGAAATAGGTTCCGCCCAACCCCATCCCTTACAGGATAAGTGGTTGGAAGCGACATGGATGGATTTTCCCTATCACTCTTGCTAATTTTGCTTTATGCATTTCCGGGGAAGGATCTGATCGGTTTTTGTCTTCAGAGAGCAACCCCTCAGTTGAAGGTTCTGTCTAAAGACCACACTGCCTAATCGATTTCTGAGCAGAGCCCTCTTCGTTGATGGTTCTTTGGCTGTGGTCTGCTGTGGTTTCATGTGTCTTTGGAAAGGTGCTGGGGAATCCCTCTATCTCAGTTCTCTCACTCACCATCTCTTTTCATTCACTCTCCTACCTCCTCTATGCCTCTCACATTTTCAGTACTTAAAGGTTCCTTAGCACGGCATTATTATGGCAGTGTGTTGTGAACCATTCCCAGGTCATGTTGTTCTCTGCGCTCTAGCTGTTTTAATAATCTTTTCCTCCCTGGTACAGCTAATACTGGCTGATGTCTTTACTTGACCTCTACATCAAAAGATGTTCTTCTTCATTAGGCCTAAACGAGCTTTTGGCAGGCCCAGATAATCCTGTGGGTATACTTAACACATCGGATTTTTCTCTGGAGCGTGCTGTTAATGAGACGTTCGGTTTTGGTGAGCCATTTGAAGGGCGGAAGGGGGTATCGGGATGTGAAGCAGATGTTCTGATGCAAATTGTCTCGCTGCTAGAGCTGTTGTCTGGCTCTTTCTCAGGCTGATGCTGTGCCGTGAGGATTAACCCAGGTGTCTCCCTCTTTCTTCTTCCAGTAAAAATTTATTCAATTGTCTCCTTCTTTCCCCTTGCAGTGAGGTTTCTTAAGGTGTCTCCATTTTTCTCAATGCAACGATGATGGTTATGGTTTTCTCCCTCTTTCCTGTTGCACTGAAGCTTCACATTGATGTCTCTTTCTTTTTGTTGAAGTACTGCTTCACACTGATGTCCCTTCCTTCCCTTCTCAGTGCCGCTTCACATTGATGTCTCTTCCTTCCTGTTGAAGTACTGCTTCACATTGGTGTCCCTTCCTGTTGCAGTGTTGCTTCACACTGATATCTCCCCCTTTTTGTTGAAGTACTGCTTCACACTGATGTCTCTTCCTCCCCCTCTCAGTGCCGCTTCACATCGATGTCTCTTCCTTCCCCTTGCAGTGCCACTTTACATTGATGTCTCTCTTCTTTCCATTGCAGTGCATGCAGCCTTGAAGTCTGCCTTTAGCACTTTGTCCGCAGAGAGGGAGAAGCTAAAACAAGTGCTAGACCAGGAGAATCCCTCAACCCAGGTCCTGGGGCTGAAGAGCACTCTCGCTTCTGTAAGACACTCGTTCCCATAATGCCCTGAGCTTGGCTGGATGAAAGAGACATGCGGGTTGTTTTCCCCTCCCCCATCCCCCAGGTGGCATCTCAGCTTGAGATGTACTCCTCCTTCCACCATAACTGGGTTCTTTTACCTATTTTGTTGCATCATTCACTCACATACGTAGCAACACGTCTATTTGAAGCAAACTTACATACTATATGAATTTCATTCATTTGTATGTATTCCTCTGCATTTTTATCTGAGGAAGCAGAAATGAACTGATCCCCTTCTTGGATTGCAACTATCAACATTGTTTGCCCAATCTCTTAAATACTATGTCCCTTTCTGTTGAAATTCTAGTAGTTTTGCAGATGGCTAAGACCAGGTGGATTGTCAGGCCTGTAGTCTGAATCCCACCCGCTACTTGTCTGCTCCGATGCTGACATCATCTTCGTTTTGAAGTGCTGGCGTTTGGTTGCAGCTGCTTTGCCTCTGAGTGTTACTGTTTCATCTCTGTTGCCCGGCTTCTGTGTTAGTCACCAGACTGAGGGTAGACAGGGGGTTCATGCATAATGCAGGCCTGCCTTCTCTCAATTCTCTCTGGCTCCACAGACCTTCAAAAAAGCAAGAGACACGTTATGCTTTAAGATAGAAGTCTTTAAATTTGGACTGAAATTCTAGATCTGAAATAGCACTCTGACTGAAATCAGCAGCCACTGTGTCTCTCTGGCATATAATGATGTAATGGAAGTCCGTCTGCCTGGTTGTGTTATTCCCATTTTACATTGTGAATGGGTTGCAAATACTGCCATCACCTGAATTAGGTTCCTGTCAGTTAGCTTCTCACCACCCTGGGGTGATATTCATGAGCTTTGTAGAATAGGATCTTTAAGTAATAGAATGTTAGTCGAACTTTTAATACATTAATACATTTATTGTGATGTTCTCTTGTGGATTATGGATAATTATAGAATTTTTGCATGAAACTTTAAAATGTTTAATTCTACAATGGATGCAGATCACCTGATCTCACCGGTCACAACTACCTTAATTTTACTAAAACATACAGCTGTATATTTGCCTGACATTTTTTTTGGTGTATTTTCTTTAAAACAGAAGTTGAATGTATTTAGTGACAAGCCATTAAGATATTATTTGCACCCAATGTGTCTTTCAGACCATAGCCCAAAATTCTGAACTGAAAGAGCGACTTAGCAAGATTCACGCAGAATCATGCTTCACAGAGTCCACCGTCCTTTTTACTGGCAACACTGGCCCCCTGCAGGTTGGTATGGGTACTGCATGTTCAAGTTGGTGTTGCTGTCACCTTTGTCAGTCTCGCTGTGAAAGTCTGGTGATTTCAGATCAGGAGTTGTGTGCTTGGTGTGGTTTATTTGAGCCGAGTTGGTGCATTTATGTTGGCGGCTCAATGCAAACGGTGCAGATTGCAACATTATGGTCGTTTCCCCTGAAAGTTCACATGTGAATTTCATGCAAATGCCATTGATCTCAGTGCTTGAAGTGGGAAAAAATAAGTGCAGGAACTCTAATTTTCCGACATTTGACATTTGTGCGGTGAAAAAAAAATCAAGT
>JAODKF010000147.1:18542183-18571350 GCA_026779585.1 Mormyrus proboscirostris | reverse complement strand
TGTGTCGGATCAGTTTCAGTAAGTACCGGAACGCAGAAAAAAGTGGCGGAACCCAAAAGACGAAAATACAGAAGTTCCAGAACTGCGTTCCGCTGCGTTCCGGCCCACTTCAAGCACTGGATCTCATGATAAACATTCCCTGTAATGGATGCGGTTTGCGCATACATCCGTCCATCCATCCATCTTCTAACCAGTTTACCATGGGTATCACAGGGCTGGTTTGCCGATGTTGGTGTTAGTTAAAGCATGTGAACCTGGTAATCTGGCTCTAAATAATAGCACTTGTGTTACCAATAAGACACACTAGATAGCTGTGGATAAACACAGTGAATGAGTGGACAAAGTCATGTTCCCTGAGCAAGCAAAGCTTTTGCTTATGTGACTTATAATAACCATGTTGCCTCTTGGATTTTCAGTGGTAACTTTGCGAAAAAGACAAAGTTCTTTAATCATTTTTATCATCAAGCAGTCAAAACAGAGCTGGTCCAGCTCACTTGCTCATGCTGTTCTTTGATAAACATATTGTAAAACTGACTTAATTCATATTGCTATAAAAATACTTCTCTCTCTTGCTAGAATCTTTCCCAAAGTATCTATTATTCACTTAATAATTTATTAGCACATTTAATCTGCTTAAAAATCTATATAAAAGCACAAGTTCTAAATGAATATTATATGAGATTTTTTTGGCCTTTCGCTATCACAAATTATATTTTAAATACGTTGCTATAATTTATATCAGAAAGACTGTTGTGCTTTAATTTGATTTGTTCTTGCTAATTTTATTAAAATATGGAAGCTCTGACATGATTTTTTTGTACCCATTTACCGTTTTGCCATTATATGTTCCTTTAAGACAGTAAATGCTGTTTTTAAGCATTACGGTGATTCATGATTCGTCTGCTTTTGTACATATCATTGGGTCCTTTCATTTTAAGTACATTTCTATTACTTTTTGGTGTGATTCACCCTTTGAATTTTAAATTATCTGCACTGTTTACTTAATAAAAAGGATTGTTACAAACTAAAATCTTTATTAATAGCTCTTAGCTGTCACTTTTCATATCATCTTCTATACATATTCATAGGTGCTTGGCATAAATGTAGCAGTGTTTTTGCTTTCTGTATAACGATCCATCTTTTTTTTTTGCCAGAAGCAGGATTTGACAGATGAGTCCCATCCTCTTGTCCACCAAGTGTCCAATGAGAGCAGGGCATCCATCTCGGAGTCGCTGTCGGAGTTTTTTGACGCACGGGAAGTGCTGCGGTCTGCCAGCTCTTCTGAGAATGAGGTAAAGGAGCCCGGTGGAGTCATCACATAGCTTCCCAGCATCATATTGTACCTGAGTCAGTAACACCACCCTTTCTCTGCGTGTTGGTGTTTCTATGATATGCTTTGGTTACCATAACTCAGCTCTCTTAAAGCATAATATATCTCCTGATGAACAGGAGCCCTTAAGATCAAAGCAGATGAGAAAACACAAGCACGATATGATCTTCAGATTATGGTAAAAGGCTGCTCTGAACTTTCAGAGCATTTTGAAAAAAGAAATGGCTACATGTCTTCATCTACGCAACTTCAATTAAAAAAAAAAAATTCTTCTGAAGATAATTGCCCTCCTCTGAAAACACTTCACCAGGAAGCTGAGTCATAAAACTGTTATCACCGATACAGATGTTCAAGGGGAGGCGACTTCCTCCGAAACCCCCATCCCCCCCCACTCCCAAGATGCCTTTTTTATCACCAGTCAGCTGATCCGTTAACCGCTGCGAGCGTCCCTGCAGGGAGCGTTGCTGGGAGGTGTGTTTTACCTGTCAGTGTGCGGCCGAAGCTCGGTAATAATTAATCACTGTGTTCCAGGGCTCTGACGATGACTCATACATCAGCGACGTCAGTGACAACCTCTCTGTTGAGAACCTCAGCAACGGGGCGGAGGCCGAGAGATCCAACCCAGGTACGATGTACGCTGGCGTGACGCGGGAAGTATTTTCGGCTGCATACACATATTTACGGTTGAATTAATGGTATCTCTTGACATGTGCACCACGTCAAAAGCAAAGCATGCTGGGTGCCAACAGCAGAGCCGTTTAGACTCTTTTGAGCATTAAAGAGCTTTTGGCCTTGGGAGTGAATTTTACTTCACAGGACTCAACTGGGAGGCCCCGTCCCTTCTCTGACATTTAGGCAGGCGAGCAAAGACAGAGAGAAAACATGGAGTAGACACTAGATCACTGGCTGCAAATCAGACTTAAAATCAGTCTTGGTGTTAAATGTTATTATTTTAAAGCGACAATCATATTTCAGGGTTACCCCGCAGCTCCGGGCGAAGATCGAGGGCAGCTACATCCGAAAGCATTTTAAGTGATTCTGCTGGTGCACATGAGATTTGTGATGCCGCCCTCCATAAGGATGAGGCCGATATGCACGGCGTGGCCCCGGCATGCATGGAGAACGGCGCCCCCCACAGGCAACGCAGGTCGCGCCTACCCGCCCCGAGCCCCAACACCAGCAACATCAGCCTGTGGAACATCCTAAAGAACAACATCGGCAAGGACCTGTCCAAGGTGGCCATGCCGGTGGCGCTGAACGAGCCACTGAACACACTGCAGCGGCTGTGCGAGGAGATGGAGTACAGTGAGCTTCTGGACCAGGCCGCCGCCACGGCAGACCCATTCCAGCGCATGGTGAGCGCCGTGCTAACGCGCTAACGCGCTAACAGGCGTATCTGTAGGAACTCACCCTCCTGTGTCAGTCGTAGCCCCTCCCGTTGGCTTGCTCACTGACGTGTGCTTCCTGGGCAGCATATTGTCCAACCATAGGTTAGGCTCCAGTCAGTGTGGTGGATCGTTCTTCTAACGTCTCTGGCCGTCCTCGGGCCCCTGGTCCTCCCCAGTTACAGGTGGTTGGCCGCCCGATGCGGGGAGCCGTCTGCTGGCAATGGGGCCCTAATGACAGCATCGGAAATGCATTTGTGGGTTTTTCAGTGCAGGATAACCTGAAGCTTAGTGTCTGTGTTTTGCAGGAAGAATTTCCACTCAAGAAGTAATAGGCACTAACCTCCAGCCATTAGTGGGGCTGTAATGCACCCTCCGCTATTACGCTAACTGACAGGCAGCCAGTGCAGAGGGGTTATGCTTTTCCCTATAACCCAGTTACTCTGCACTCCCAGCTGGCTCATTAGTGGTTGGCTTACAAGTGGGGCGTCGTGGAGATACGAGGAAACTCGGCATGGACGCCGGGCCTTCTGGAACCGCCGCTGTCTCGTGCTTCACTTCTGCCGAGCTTAATCAGCCATCAGCTCCCATTAGTTTGGCTGATTACAGTGTTTCCCCAGCCGCGTTTCTTTTCTTTACGTTCCCTGTATGGGGTGTGTGTTCGAGGGGTTTGTCAGCTGCCCGGTCGGTGGGAAGCACCGGCGTGACGAGATTTTACGCCTGCAGGTGTACATCGCCACGTTCGCTATCTCGGGTTACGCTGCAAGCTACTACAGAGCTGCCGGGAAGCCATTCAACCCCGTGCTGGGGGAGACGTACGAGTGTGACCGGCCGGACAAGGGATTCCGCTTCATCGCTGAGCAGGTATGACCCTCAGCCCTGAATTTTAGACAAGCCATGTAGTGCATACCACACCAGACTTGGCGATCTTAATCGACTTAGCGTACCCCGAGGTTTGCCATGCGTTAAGTGCACTTAGAGACGACGAACACCCACTCCTGCCCTTGTTTCCATTGCCAACAAAGGCTGTAAATCTCTGGGGTGCGTTGAAAGCTGGGTGGGGAGTGTGCAGTGTGAGGCTGAGCCCCCTGGGGGCGTGTAGTGCACTGTGGTTGGACAACATCTTGCCACACTGCCAGCAAGTCAGGCTTTCTGCCGGGACAAAGCCTACCCTGTGCTTGTTGCCCTCAGAGCATTACTGAAAAAGGTCATGTACAAAGTTGCCTTCCCCGTCCCTTGTTGATGAATTATTAAAAAACTACCCTTTCGGAACCTGAAAGCGCTCCAGGACAGTCTGTTCCGGCATGCATCTTCTGGATCTTGTAAAAAATAATATGAAAAAAACACCAGAAAAATAACAGATGGATCCGAATTGAATGAATTCACAAACATTTTTTTCAGTCTAGTCTGTTGCCACTGGATCTAGGTACCCAAAGCTGTAGTTATCACTGTTATCACCTGTGTGAAAAAAAAGCCCATAGCTTGGATCTGTGGGACCAAAGGGGGGGTTCTGGTAACAGAAGCCAGTGATTAATGAATTATAGTCCCTTATCAGCTCACCTTCGTGCATGACCATTGGAGGGAAACAATGTATTTTTCCAGAAAGCTTATAAACATCTTCGCTAATTAGCAAAGCATCTGGTGCTCTTGCTACTTTGACAGCCAAGCTGCTCAGGTGGCTCCTTGGTCACTGAGGTTTAGACCATCGGTGACTATCATCTTAAAGAGACAAGGAACCTTGCTAATTCTAATGAAACCTGCTGCCCTCAGGTGTCAGCGTTACAGCTCTTGCTCCCCTATTCTTACCTCCCTGTCTTTGATTGTCAGTGTCAGATAGACACTCCATTGGTTGTAGTGCCAATGAAAAATAGGTACTGATAACTAGATTTTAAATACTAAGATATATATTAATAATAATAATACGTGTTAAATATGTATATATACGTGACATTTTAAGACATGACATTAAGACAGAGAAGGAAAGATAGTTAAACACTGAAGGTTATCCAGTGTAGAAAAAAGGATACAGACCTGGTACAGTTTTGTTCCCTAAGGAAAATAATCCTCAGAGTCCATTTCTGTACTTAAAATGGTGCATTTACCTACAGCTAAGGGTACAATTGGCAGACCCTTGAGGGTACAGCCCCAGTGATAACTGATTATGTACCCTCAAAGATACAAATTAGTACATTTTTTTGTGTGTAGAAGCTTGGCTTTGAAGCAGGACATGCAATAATTAAATAGATTTAGATTTAGAGGTGTGAGCCCAGAGGTCTTAGTCCCTTTAACAGTCCAAGACTTAAGCTGGGAGGAGCCAGAGTGATCTGCAGTGAATAGTCTGAGATGTGCGATGGGTCGCTGATGATGCCAGTGGTCCTCTGGATGCAGCAGCCATTGTAAATGTCCAGTAGAGAAGGTGCTGGTCCTGCCGCAATATGGTCCTGGCAATATTCTCTGCTGTTCTGCTGACCTGTTGGAGGGACTGGTGGTCCAAGGCGTTATAGGACCTGAAGCAGGCTGAGATTCAGTTTGTAAGGACAGTCTCGATGGTGCCTCTGTAAGAGGTGGACCGGATGGGAGGTGGCATGTCTCACCTGCCTCAAGAGGACACAGGAAGTGAGTTCGCTGATGGATCTTCTGGGCAAGGGAGGATACATGCTTGACCAGGGGAGATCCTCTTTAAGGTGAAGAAATTTAATGTAATTTAATGGTCTCAGCTTTGCCGACTGAGGAGCCACTGATGTACAGAGGGCTGTTGACGTTAAGCTGCTCGCTCACTTTCTATCTGTATGCAGACTCGTCTCCTCCACTCATATGGCATATCATGGAGGTGTCGTCTGCACATGGTATGATGTGATTAGATGGTCCTGGCAGAGCAGTCTGACGTCAGGAGTGTGGAAAGTGAGGGCTGAGGCAGCAGCCTTGAGGGGCTCCTGTGCTGAGTCTGACCCAGTGGTGCTAATGTCCCCAACCCTGACAGACTGTGGTCTCTCTGTCAGAAAGCCAACTGCATAGCGATGCTTTCAGGCCAAGCTGCGGCAGCTTTTGGATAAGCTGTTGGGGTACAACTGTGTAGAATGCTAAGCTTTAATCGTCAAGCAGTATCCTTACATAACAGTCCAGGTGTGTCAGGGTGATGTGGTGGGCCAGTGTTCTGGCGCCCTCTGTTGGACTGGTAAGGATTGAAGGAGGCAAGTAGGTTTACTTTAATGCTAGAAAGGCAACACATGAAGGAAATGAGAATGAGACCAGCTAGTCAGAGCTGGTCACACTGGCTGTGTGTTGCTGGAAGAACCCCCGAGCCCTAACAATCAGAATCTGACTTTAGATCAGGTCGAAAGGAGCGGTCTCTCAGCTCAGGTACTGATACCCCCTGTAACGGTCTCACCACAAATTCCTGTATCTTACAGTGCTTACACTATATGAATTTCATTGAATTAATTTATTTGACATGATGTTTTTAAATTTGGAAAAATAAATGATCAGAAAATACAATAACGAAAAGCCCAAGATACAAATCTATAAGTCCATAAGTGCCTGTGGCAGTTCTTACAACAAAATAGACTGTTAGCATAGCAGTCAGGCTGAACAAAGCTCAAATCTGGGGTGGGAAATGTGACAGACTGAGATTTATTGCACAAGACTCTAGTAGCTAAGACATTCAAGAAGTCTCATACAAAAGCGTTATTATGACAGTAGTCACACACGTTGACTTTAAAGTCATTTCTGGTCTCAGTGTAGTTCTCAGTGTAAAAAAGGTTGAAAACCAGAGTAATATAGACCAAAAGCCTGTTGTGACCTGCATATTAAGTTATTTATAGAGAAAACACTTCTGTAAGGTGACTGGCTGCCATCAAGGATATACCTCTCATGCCCTATGCTCCCTCAGACAGGCTCCAGGACCACTGTCATCCTGACCAGCATAAACGGTTGGAAGACGGGTCGGTGAATAAACTGATAGATGGATGGACATATTTTGATAACTAAAGCAGCATCTGTACCTCTTTATCTTTTCAGGTCAGCCACCATCCCCCTATATCAGCATGTCATGCCGATTCCAAAAACTTCACCTTTTGGCAAGGTGAGCGATCATTCGTGACAATAATCTGAACGTAACGGTAACATGTAGCGCGTTGTGTCACAACACGACACTGTCACTGCTGCTGGCGTTCCATCAATGCCCCCGGCCACGGCTCACCGCCGTTTGCAGGAGGTTTAGGGCCCTGGGCCACAGTCTGTTCAGTCGTTTGCAAGTGACATGTCTTATGTTTCCTGGTCTTTGACAATTTCAGACATGCGATGGAAGAACAAGTTTTGGGGGAAGTCCATGGAGATTGTTCCAGTTGGCGCTACACACGTGGTTCTCCTGGCGTGAGTCTCCTACCGATTGTTTTCATCACAGGCGCGGACCCCCACCAGTATTAACTGCCTTTTCTTCCACCCCAGGACTGGCGATCACTATGAGTGGGACAAAGTTACCTCATGCATCCACAACATCATGAGCGGCCAGAGGTGGATTGAACATTATGGCGAGATCACTATCAAGAATCACAATAGTGACGCTTGTCAGTGCAAGGTCACATTTCTCAAGGTGAGGCACCAAAGATTATGTCTTGTGAAGAAACAGATAGGCCATTGAATCAGCCCCTCATCCCACTACCAGCAGTGTATCTTGAGAAAGTCTGTGTGTCTTCTATAAGTGATTACGTTGACTTGATGTAGAATGAACCAAGAATGCAATGACACCGTAACTTTGCACTGCAACATATTATTTGCACAGGACAGCAACTGATAAGAAGTTAGTTAATGACCAGAATACAATTGACCCATTTTATTTGAATGTGGACTGAAGGCAAAATACTGGAACTCAAGTGTGAATGACGTGGAAGGTTCAGTCATCGACAGCAAGGGCAATGTCATCCGTAAGCTTTATGGAAAATGGCATGAGGGCATCTACTGTGGTGAACCATCGTCAGCCACCTGCATCTGGAGAACAAGTGAGTGACAACCATGGGCTCTGGTCTTGTTTTCTTTCTTTCTTTCTTTCTTCCATCCATCCATCCATCCATCCATCTCATGAAGGTCAGCAGGGAAGGGGTGGCTGAAATCTACCCCAGACAAAACAAAGTGCACAGTTGGGATATAGCCTGCAGGGGGTGCCAGTTCATTAAAGGCCACATACACAATGAGCATTTCCATACCAATATTGTCCTGTTTTTACTTGTAGTTGATAGGTAGACTGTTACCCTGTATATTCTGTTGCACACTGACAAGAATAACCAGGCTGAACTTATTTTGCATGTGATTAGATGCAATGCCTCCAGACTATGAGCAATACTACGGTTTCACTAAGTTTGCCATTGAGCTGAATGAACTGGACCCCGAGACAAAGGCACTGTTTCCGCCAACTGACAGCCGGCTGCGACTGGACCAAAGGTAAAGACAGGGGACGGGGAAACACAGAATTCACAACAGCTGCCTCTGACAATGCATTGCCCACAGTGCTGTCTGTGCCATGATACAGCCATAAGTATCTTTTGCTTATGTTTGCTTTGCTGGGTCTGTGGGGAGTTTTTGTGAAATCTACAGTTAGTGATTTCTACTCACCCAAACAGCTGATAAACAAAAAAAAATCATAATGTTAATATATTTGTATTCTCAAAACCTCCCAGGGTCCCAGGATTTTGAGTTATTAGCTGTGCAGACATTTGTGTCTCCACAAATGGAGCAGTAGTTGTACGTGCTCCCTTATACATGCAGTGTCTGCTTTGTGTGACGTGTCTCAGGGGACTACCTGTGTAACAGATGTTGGTATAGTTGTGGATACAGGTGAAAGTTGTTGTTGCTTGTGATGGACCCCAGTGGGAGTGCTCCACTGCCAAGAGAAGCTGTCATTCTCAGATGACAGATCAGATGTCCGTGAGGTGCTGGGGTGTGATGTGAGCCAGAACGATTTTGGTGGAGTTGGTGTGATGCTTTTCTCCTGCCCGCTTCCCTCATTTTGTGTCAGGCTGCTGGAAGACGGGAACGTGGAGGCGGCGGAAGAGCAGAAACAGAGGATAGAGCAACTCCAGAGGGACAGGCGGAAGGTTCTGGAGGAGAACAACATGACACACCAACCGCGCTTCTTCAAGTATGAGACACCCCCATCACCCTCACAATGATGTCACGCCAGACTTACCACTGTCCACCTCCATCCATGCACGGCTTATTTTTAAGATTTCCTCAGTCATCTATGGTTAATCCGTTAGCTGTTTTTTTGTCTCCACTGTGTTTACAGGAAGTTGAAAGATGACACCTGGGTGAGCAACAATACTTACTGGGACTTAAGAAAAGACCCCGGGTTCGCCAGTCTGGACTGGCCAGTGCTTTGGTGATGCGATTTGCTGGCTGACGCGTCTCCCAGTACTCGACGCCTCCCACTCGTCTGCTGTTCATTGTGTCGTGCTTTGCTGCTGCTGCCTCACTGGTTTAATGCCTTAATATGGAGTGCTTTCCAAAATCGTGTAGCTTTTTTAAAATGAAAACACATGTTCTGAATGTAGCGAAAATATGCAACCTGGGATTCTGTTCGATGTCCCTGATGTCACTGACTGCTGCACAAAGAATCACCTGAGGAATTTACGCCCTCTAGTGGTTACATACCGGTACAGATGGCAAAACAATATTCTGATGAAAAATCTATGATCACACCCTGGATAATTTTGCCAGTAAAGATTTATACTGTAAGATCCTGTCTTAACTCTTAGGATTTTCTACCTCCAATGTGAAATGGCATAAATGTAGTTTTGATGTTTGAAACAGTGGCTGTAGTGTTTTGGAAAGACTGAACATTTCCCTAAAGCCTTACCCACTTAACTTGATAAAACATTGAACTTATGTATTATATTTGAATTTGTACAGATGATTTGTGGCAGTAGGAGGTAACAATTTTCAAGCTTTTAAGAAACAATCCTGTCTCTTATCAGTCTGCATCTACATTCTACAAATAACATCTCAATTGCTCTACAGTTATGCCATTTGCCTGTGTGTGTGTGTGTGTGTGTGTGTGTGTGTGTGTGAGTTATACACACGTTTGATATATACTCTGAAAATGAAACTTTCCTTTACTCTGTAGTAACTCTGCTGGCAGATACAATGTGCAACATGGAAATCATAAATGACATGGCTGGGTACAGTGTCAGAGACTGTTTGCATCATTCCCTGCTTGGTCTGTGATCCCCAAAAGTCACCAGGATGTGACTAAATCAGTGGTGATGGGGTGGACTAGGCTGTTCTTAAATTTACATATCTTTGGGGTGTCATGACATGTTAAAACCCTGTTTGAGTTTATTCCTATATGTTAAATTTTTGGACCATACCTGTATATACACTGTCTGGTCAAATAAAATAAGAGTTATGATACCAGCCACAGGAATCCAACCACTTTCTTTTAAAATGATTCGGTTTATACACGGCATTACAAACATCTTCTGAGAAGGTCATGTGGTGGAGGGGCCCCGTGGTGAACTTGAGGGCCCCCTTCCAACTGTAAATCTCACATATACAGTATGCAAAACACTTATGGAGGTTAAAGTGCTGATGTCATGCACGTTTTATGAACTTGTGACATGCTACCTTTATCTCTCATTTTTGTGTATACAGTCTCATTATGGTGGGAGTCAGCACAAAAAATACTTGGTATAATACTTAAAACAATTTTGAAACATAATACTTGATAATGTTTTGTAGTCCAACTATGTCGAGGTATTTATTTAACGAAAAAACATGAATTTTGCTAAATACTGCAGTGCGTGATGGGTATGATATTTGGAGGCTACTAAAGTTTCATCATCTGCAACTGCTGCAGCTGGCATAGGCAGACCCTAGGCATGAATTTGGAAGGGGGGGGGGGGACATGGTCCATTTCTGCCCCAGGGCCTAGTGTACAGTTCATCCGACAGGGACCCCTACCCAGCTCTAATGTTAACTATAAGTAACCAAGCAAAATATGAGACTTGTAGGATTTTGATTTGTATTCACAGATTTTTATAATAATAAGACTGGAAAAGTGGTCCCTTCAATGTTAAAATAATAGGTTTTTATCACATTTTGACATTTGTATGAGACCTCCCCCCGCAACAATCACACACACACAGCTTGATGACTCCAGTATACCTCATCATGTCTTTTGACCTGTGAGGGGAAACCAAAGAAGTAAGTAACATTTATTTATAAAGCACCTTTCACAAACAAAGGTCAAAGGGCGCTGAGCAACTTACATGTAACACTGTAAAACAAAGAAATCCAAGCGACATAAATCAGCAATAAAGCCACAGCAAAATTATCCAAATGCCCGTTTACACAGAAATGCTTTGAGTTGCTTCATAACCGCAGTTAAGGAGCAGAGCTTAGTGACACTGAACTAGAACCTTGGGACCACAGGCTGATATGCACGATCCCCACGGGTCGTTAACCTGGTCCTAGTAACTGAAAGGAAAACGACTGAGTAGATCTCAAAGTACTGTATGGCTGCAGGACTGATGTTGCATAAGGTTGGGGATATATTGGAGGGACCGACTGTGGAAGTCTCTGTGGGTAAGTACCAAAATATCGAAATGGATCCTGTATTCTACACGGAGCAAATGTAGGGAGGAAAAGACTGGGGTAATATGAGATCATAAGTGAGAACATATTAGAAGCCTAGAGCTGCATTTCAGATAGTTTGAAGGTGAAACAAACCTGCTTTACTAAGACACGTAAAAAGTGAGTTGCATTAATCTAAGTGTGAGGAGGCTAGGACTAGGCTAAAAGAACTAAAAGATAGACAACACAGAGCACCAACATCCGAAGACACCAAAACTGGAAGAGAAGTAGGCCTGCCCTCAGCAACTGATAAAATATTTAACGGGTTCATTATAATCACTATTTGAAGAAACCAAGGAATATGATGGGACTGATGAAACAATGCTTGAGATATTATGAAATAGAAACTTGGGATTGATCTTGCTATTGGTTAATAGATTAGCAAAATAGGAAGCTCTAGCATCTCTCAGAATGTTCTTATAAATTGAAAACAGATCTTTACGATGTAAGCCATGCACTTCCAAGTTCGTGGACTTGCATAAGCGCTCAACCTGATGACAGCCTTGATTGAATACTGTGGATAGCGTCATTCATCCAGGGTGTTCCATTGACAGCCATCTTGTCTCATTCCTGTTCAGTATATCAATGCAGTGGGCATTAAATGAGTGAACCTGAACTTCAACATTGTCGCAGACCACAGCAGTAAAATTTAACATATCAGAGAATCATGGTTTCATTAATAATACGCACTTGGTGTTTCGAATTAAAACTGAGTAGGATGGGAGCTAAAAGGCAGTTCAAACAGAATACACTTGTGATCACTAAAAATGAAAAAACATAGTCTAGCATATGACCTCTGCTTTGAGCTGGACTTGAAACATGCTAGCTAAAATTAAAAGTTTCCATAATGCTAATCAATTCAAAGGCTACAACGCAGAAAGGATCATCAGCATGAAGATTGAAATAACTAATAACTAGTTATTTCAATGACTAAATAACTAATAACTAAATAATAATTATCCAGTTTAATAATAGAGGTTAAAAATAGGAAGAAATCCCACAATGACATGGGGGGAACATGAGAATTATTCCCAGTACCCTGAAGAGAAAAAAATATTGTACTTTTAACATTTATATTTAGCATTTAAATTTAATATTTACATATAGACATATCATTTATATTTATATATGATAAACAATTTTGAAAATAATCTACACAGCAAAAAAATCTGATGATCCACAACACCACTGACGTCTAGCTAAATGTCAGAAAATTGCACTAAATGTTAAAAAAGTGGAAAAACGTTTAGTACCTCTACAAACGTCGCCCCATAGCTGAGTACCAGCCCACTTAATACACAGGCTATGAGTACCGAGATGTTAAGGTGGTTAAGGTGGAAGCTCTTTGCAGAGCAGTTGCAGACTGACATGCTGTTTGGCCAAGGAGTCCTTGGTCTCAACAGGATGTAAATCAGGACTTCAGACATCAACTAAGACATTAATGTTGATATTCTTGGGCTGTTATACAAAAAGCACGGTAATTAAGGCTTGTTGTAAGATGAGGCACAGACCAGTGAATAACAAATTACACCAAAGACCACATATAATGCATGACACACTCAAGAAGCAGTATCCTAGGCCAGACACACAAACCCTCCTCCCTGTGGTAGCCCAAATCAAAATGCTCTTATAAAAAGAACAAGACGAAGAATGGTCAAAACTTAATGAATTGTTCATCAGTCCTTTTATTTCTCTTTTATTACAGTATGTGCCACAGACATTCCCCCAAACCCAGCCCTCTGCCCTATGTCACACCCCATAACCCCAACCTGGAAAAGTAGTTGGAAGATGGACGGGTGAATTCTTCTATTATTACATATTTATCATACTGAATGGTTTCAGATCTTTAGACAGAATGTAATGTAATGGAACATTTCTTTCCTTATGAACTTGCTTGTGAGGAGAAAGTTTAATATATTTTCCCATAACATCCAAAAAAAAAAAAAAAACAGATCTCCAACATCCATCCACCCATCCATCCAGGTCAGGAATGCTGGGGGGGAATCTGGTGATCCTCCTCCCGGCCACCTCACACTGCAAAGCACCCCAGTACACGCTGTCAGTCACAGCCTGATGGAGTCAACACCATCTGCAAAAAGTGAAGAAGTAATCCTGAGGGCCCCGATCCAGACCCCCTCCACCCCTTGGCTATGGCTAGAAATTCTGCCCATAAAGGTTATGAACAGAATCAGTGACAAAGGGCAGCCCTGACGGAGTCCAACACCCACTGGGAACGAATCTGACTTACTGCTGGCAATGTGAACCAAGCTCTTGCTGCAGTTATGCAGGGACATAAAGGCCCATTACAAGGGACACTGTACCCCATACTCCTGAAGCAACCCCACAGGACCCCCACCTAGAGGGAAACAGTCATATGCCTTTTCCAAGTCCACGAAACAAAAGTATTTTGTATTGTTCATCCTTGATCCAAAGTTTGATGAATACACAGACCCTCCTCTCCAGTTCCCTGGCATAGACCTTCCCAGGGAGGCTGAGGAGTGTGATCCCCCTGAAGTCGTAATACATCCTCTAGTCCCCTTTCTTAAAGATTGGGACCACAACCCCAGCCTGCTAATCCAAATGCACTGTCTCCAACCTCCACGCAATTTTGAAGAGGCTTTTCAGCCAAGACAGCCATCAGGATTTTTCAGGAACTCTGGGTGAATTACATCCACCCCCTGAGCCTTACCACCGAAGGGTTTTTTGTTTATTTCAGTGACCTCCACCCTAGAGTCTGCCCGTGAAGCCTTGTTTCCACCAAGGCGGTGCCAGACATTTTCGTAATACGGCACTGGTCCCATGTGTTTCCACTGCCATGGGAGCCTTTATGGAGACAAAAGTAGATACAAGCAATAGAATGAGGCACACTCTGAAAACATTTTTCGGTTCTGTAAAATAAATCCAAAAAATGAAATACAGGTTAAACTTTTACTTCCGCCTACGTAATATTTCTGTTCTGTTCTTTTTTTGAAACTGGTGGAAATGCACACTGGTTCTCAGTAGGCACCAAGGGAGAACCAGCCCAGCCCAGCACCAGCTCCGTGTTGGTGGAAACCTGCCCATATCCCTGTTTGTGATCACCAGCACGTCATCCCTGCTGTAAACAGGTAAAGCCCTGACTCTCCCTCGAGTCGCCTGATGGTTTGCCAGAATCTTCTTGAGGCCAACCGAGAGCCTTTTTTTTCCCAAGACCTCAGCAAACTTCTCCCATAGCAGAGTTTTCGCTTCTGCAGCTGCAGCTGCCAAAGCCATTTGGCCTGCTGGTACCTCAGGGGTTGCACAGGCCAGTCATGCTGAGAAGTTAAGTTTTCGTATGGCCTAGACAATGACTGGGACTCCATAAAGCTGAGGCCTGAAAACCTACCAACACGTTTGTACTAAAGCAGTCATGTATAGACAACTTCTAAAATTCCAAAATGATACAGAAAAACAAACTACATGCTGTTAAAACAACTGTGTATTTCCCAAAGCCACCTCCCTCAATATAATCCCCACTCCTCCCACACCACCGATCTCTGTAATCTCCTGTCCCCACTGCTCCAAACTCCTAACTTCATTAAAAGCCCAACTTGTTGTGACTTGTCTCATCATAATAAGGTTCTCCAGATTTGCATCTGTTACTTCCATGTGCCATCACAAATGACTCTGCTTTCATTTCAATATGATTTGTTTCAAAATTAAAACACATGCAGATCGTCATTCATATGTTGTTGTTAAGTTATAATAAGGTCCATAGAATACTTCACCTATAAAATACATCCTCATTTACATAAAAGTTGGGAGGCTGTACAAAATGTAAATTCAAAGCGAATGCAATGATTTACAAATAATACAAACCAATATTTAACAGAAAATAGACATAAATGTTGAAACTAAGAAAATTTCCTTTATGTGAAATATATACTCAATTTGAATTTGATACCAGCAACACTTTTAATTGGGAAAAGGGTGAGAGAAGACTAGAAAAAATTTGTAATGTTAAAACAAAGCACAGAGATGCATCACTGATAACATCTGAGATTATCATCTCCGAGGTGTCCAGCTAACCAATTGTGTTCAGATTTTGTTACTGCCCACTGCACAGTTATTGTACGATCCTTGTCAGGGACACATCTAGAACACATCAGTGATTATACTACACAAGATATGTGGTCAACTGCTACATGTGGTTTCAGTGATCAGATGTAGTCATATACACTAAGCTTTTAGCACTGTGTAGTTATGATCGCCCACAATGCATTTTAAAACAAAGCTTAAACAGGACATTTAAGTCTGGGAATACAATTACACAAAGCATCTGTTTGCAGTAATTGCAGCTAAATGTGTCAGTACAGACAATTACATTTTCATGTGGGTCATATGGTTAGGAACGCCGCAAGTAATTTTATGATTATAGAAACTGGAGAATTTCAAATTTTGAATTCAGTTAATTTAAAACCAAATATTTACTACTATATTTTAAAATGTAATTAAAATGTACATTATTTTTTCCATGTTTTATTCGAGGCGGCCCATGAGCGTCGTTAGGTATGATAACTTGAGGCTGTAGCCCTGAGCATTTTACCCCTGATGCCAGTCTTCCTTCAAAAAAAAAAACAAACTTGACCTCTGATTTTGTTAAATAGCTTGAAAGGCCCCTGAGTAGGCTTATAATCCCGATGGTCAGGATCCTTTCTGAGGACTGAGTGTTAGCAGTATTTACTAAATCTCCAGAAATGTTGAACTCATTTGCACAGAAAACTTCAAAAGAATTGCACTGATTTAAATTCACAAAACTGAACGTCATCTTTAAAGTGACAGTGTAACATTTCCTTCTACCAAATCAAACAGGCCTAACCCACAAAAGCGCAGCCGGCATCGTCGTCATCGGTATCATCTTCTACTGTTTACCTAGATTTAATATAATCCATGCAGTCAAATCTCTCCCACGGAGGGTTATTGTGGCCGCTTGCCCACCATCTGAAACTCTGGCCTGTAAGTGTAGTGGAAAGTCAGGAAATCAGGAGACCACAGAGCTGCAGTCCTGAGATCCGTCAGCCAAAGCCATCTCAGGTATTGTTACCGTTATTATTTAAATAACTCAAAAGGGAAGGGGAAGAATTATAAAAAATGTGTTATATATTTTACTGGAAGCTACTGTTGCACTTCTGCTTTCAGTGGATCGGAAGGAAAAGCACTCATATCTGCCCGATTGCCATGGCCCATAAGCTGGTCTCAACTCACCCCCGTATTTCACAGTGGTAACTGGTAACTAATTGGTAGTCAAGGCCTCCTTGACCATTAGAACTTGTGGTTATTTTCATACTGAGTGGCACTTATAGCCACATTAGTCACAATTTTATATGAAAATTACTCTAATATTCTAGTGTTCAAGGTTTCAATGTTTAACCTTTTAATCTATCATCACTTTTACTGCTGATGCTTTAACAATGAGACTTTACAATATTCCCGGTTTTTCTCTGTAGTGAGAGGAGATTATCACGCTTCATAATCTGACATTTAGACCAGCTGTGAGACACACTTACTGGATAGCTGATGTCCACAGTTCATCCATAATCTTTCTAAATGACAGCAAATGTGTACATGCCTATAAATACCAGTTTGAAGAACAAGGCATTTAAAAGGAAGACATGACATTTTGAGTTGACCTGTTAAATTCAGATAAATTCAAAAATCTTGCCTGCACTATCATCTATCCAATGTTGAAAACACTAATGTGTAAATGTTTAAAATGAAACAACTTCTGGGTTCCATATTTTATTTTCAATTTAGAACCTGCAGACCAGAGTCATACAATTCACTAACTCCCGCAGTCATCTATCCCTGACCGGAATGCCGATCACAAACGGGGCGGTGCGCGATCGGCGCTCCCTTCCCTCACCCTTTAGCCTGTACTGCTTTTCCACGAGAAGGGCACACACACGCCCACGGCTTTAAGCTACGTGCCGCATCATCGCCCAACTCTTTAAAGGTAAAGATGCGTGTTACTTAATTTCACTTAAGGATATTCGTAGTAAACAGGCTATGATTTAGAAAGTTAATCAAGTCGAAGCGATAGTGCTGCAAACTTTGCGCTAAGGCATATGTGATTTGGTTTGATAGTTTCCCCCTGGTTTGCATTCACGCGTTATGTAATCAAACTCCTTTTCCTAACTGCGTGGTAATGTAACGGAGAGACAATACACTGTAAAAACGCCTTTTCACCCCAGCCGATTTTTTAAGTCACTTTTTAAAAAGTAGTCAACGTAATACGTAACATAATTCATCTGAAAAAAGTATTCTACTTTTTGACTTCACTAACGCTGTTATTGATGACCAAATATGGAGGGAAGATACTTTCAACACAGAAGAATCTAAACGCGATGACGTTCGGTTAATGTTTTACTTCTAGACTAATCGTGTAACTTTTACGGGCTGTAAAATGTTATAGTATGGTTTGACAGCTTAACAATCGATTAACCTTTTCTCATTTTTTTCTTGCTTAAATGCTGACACTCATCGCATCTGTATTCCTGTATTGCTCCAGATGTTCGCTAAAGCCACCAGAAAGTTCGTCAGAGAGATCGACCCAGATGGCTGTCTGATACCCGTGTCCCGACTAAATGACTCGGACAAGCTGCTTCTCCTTTCAATAGTCGTGAAGTCGAAGCCTGTTTGGTTCTGGAAGCCAACAAGATATATACCATCGGACTTCACTCTGAGTGACGTGTTGCTGGGAGACAAGGAAATTAAGACAGGTATGTTCAAAGAGACATATGGGATTAAAATTGTAGAAACGGTACCGGATTCATGCCAAATCAGATACTATCCAGATGGTCAGACTAACTTAGATCCAGGGGTGCTGGGGGGGGGTTAGGGTCCCCTGAGTGATTGATTGGATAGATAAGAAAGAAAGAAAGAACATAGATTGGTCTGGGTCCCCTTGCCTACATCTACCTGTTACATGAGGGCATCATGAAGGAGGAACAATCCATGGAGCTGCTCCAACAGCACACACCTACAAATATACAGTTAGTCACAGCTACTAACTACAATGACTGACTAAGGAACAGAACAAGGGCAGGCACTTAAATACACTGACAAGAAGGACTAACAAGGTACAGGTGTGGGCTATAAGAACTACTGGCAATGAGGAGAAGCTGAGGTCAAATAACAGATACAGAAGGTTCAAACACCAAAGAAAACTAAAACAAGGGGAAACTGAACATACTACAAACAGCGAGCAAAACAAGGAACCACACAGAAATATAACAAGTAACTGACATACAATGTTAGTCTCTGTCCAAACCTGAACCCACGAAGATAAAAGGGGAGATAGGACAGTGGCTAACTGCTTAGCCTAAGTCACACAGCAGCCCAGGGAACAGGAAAACACACTAGGAGTTAAGGACACTAGGATGCCCAGCTACATCTGCTGGTCATTAGCAGAATTGACATGCCAAAAGGGGCAGGGCAGGAACCAAACCAGACATTAGCCTTAGTGCCATAGTACTAAACAAACTCTGGTGTGTATATTTTTTGTACAAGTGCAGAGGCACTCACTATTGCTCAACACCTCCGTGGTTCGTGGGTGTGATTCCTGTCCCCGGCTTTGTGTGTGTGTAGTTTGCATGTAGGGACGCAGATTTCCAACCACACTCCAAAAATATGTGGTTAGGTGGACTGGTGACTCTAAATTGCCCATATTGTGTGTGAGTGTGTACATCCCCTGATGGACTCTCAACCAGAGTGTCCCCTGCCACGTGACTCATGCATGGTGGGATAGTCTCTTCAGGAATCTGTACTATATAAGTCAGTGCTTCCCAGTTCAGTCTTAGGGGGAAAATGTGTAATGTCTGGAAGAGCAAAAACATAGACCAACTGGATCCATGAGGAATATGATATAAGCACTTATTGCGATAGATAAATACGTTCACCCTTGCATACTATGCATGAATCGACTACTTGCCTTATTCCTTACTGGACCAAGGACACACATTTAGACTAAAACACACAGTGCGATCCTACTGTAAATTAAAAATGTTTATATAAATTTATGTTTGAATCATTCTCAGATGCACAGGAATCCGAATTCCTGAAGTATGAGGGGATGTATGGAGATATCAAGAGAGGAAAGTTGGACGCGGAAGTGAGTCCGGTGAACTTAAACTTGGAAGGAGAGACATCCTCTATGCTGCAGTCCTCCTTTGGCACCCTGAAGAAACAAGAGGTTGATGTACAGCAACTTCTGGAGGAGTCCAGGGACAGGTGAGCCAAGTAAAAGTCTGGAAACTACATGCATGGCACCTCTGCCCATTATTTGGATGGAGATTACGGCTGTCAGGCTTTGAAACAATGGCCATTTCCTTGGCAGACTTATGAATTTGGAGCACTGCTTGATTAAGCAGATCAGGGAACAGCAAAAGGAAGCGTTTGGAGTGGTGAAGGAGAGGATTTTGACCACTGAGCAGTGCACCATCTACGAGCAGGTGCAGGAGCAGGGAGACTGCGCTACAGCCCTGGGATTCCGGAAGCACAAGATACAGGTGAGGGCGTGTAGCAGCCGTCATGCAGATAGTCACTGGAATGGTCGCTTTCACTGGAAACGGGCTCCCGACGGGCTACTCCATCCTAGTTGCGATTTACTGTTTGGGTGTCAGGGTTTGGGGCGGCTGCAGAATGATGTTGGTGTCATCACTGCACAATAAAGTTACTGTAGCCGTGTGTTAGGAAAATTATTCTGGCTAGAATATAGTGATACTTGTGAGGTATGATAGGTAGAATATTGCAGAAGGGCTTTTAAGAATTATTCTGTATATTTTTTGTTCACTTTTGTTAATGCTTGCTTTGTAACTTTACAAAAGACTGTTCAACAAGAGCATGGATGATCCAGCTCAATCCAGTCAGAAAATTCCATCCATCTTCTGTTCAGCATGACTGGGAAGCAACATAGAGCGCAGGGTATAAAATACACTACAGGTGACCTCTGACTTGATGAATCCTGACACTTCACAGGTTTCGGTGAAGAACGGTGGAAGCCTATACATGGACAGCAAAGTGTCCCTGGAGATTCCTCCTCAGGCCGTCCTCGCCTACAGCATCATTGAGCTTGAAGTGAAAGCCCACGGGAAGTATGGTCAGTACCTGTCAGTCCTGCAGTGAAGGTGTAGCGGCGTGCAGTGTACAGTCAGCACTGTCAGGCCTGCAGTGAAGGTGTAGCGGCGTGCAGGGTACAGTCAGCACTGTCAGGCCTGCAGTGAAGGTGTAGCGGTGTGCAGGGTACAGTCAGCACTGTCAGGCCTGCAGTGAAGGTGTAGCGGCGTGCAGTGTACAGTCAGCACTGTCAGGCCTGCAGTGAAGGTGTAGCGGCGTGCAGGGTACAGTCAGTACTGTCAGGCCTGCAGTGAAGGTGTAGCGGCATGCAGTTTACAGTCAGCACTGTCAGGCCTGCAGTGAAGGTGTAGCGGCGTGCAGTGTAGAGTCAGCATTGTCAGGCCTGCAGTGAAGGTGTAGCGGCGTGCAGTGTACAGTCAGCACTGTCAGGCCTGAGCACACAAGGGCTCCCTCTAGTGTTGATCATGCATCCCTCCTTTACCCAGAATTCTGAATTGGTTTGCCTGTGCGCCCACAGACCTCTGCCTCCTGCCTCAAGTCCAGGGTGGGTTTGAAGTGGATTCCAGCAGAGGAGCCCGAGTTGCAGCTGGGGGACTGACCACGAAGGAATTAAAGGACCCAGAGGGTCCCGAAGGGGCGGCACTTCAGGTTCTACTGAAAGGTACCAGCTGCCACGGTGGGGGGCTGGAGGGTGTGCGGGTACGTGGCTTGAAATAAACCAGAACCGTCAACACAAGATTCAGGAAACAACCATTAAAATTGTAGGTTTTTAAGGGGGAAAATCTGTAAAAAAAAAAAAAAAAAAAAAAATCAGTTACCCTATGGCAGCCAGGTAGCTGCCATATTTACCCACTATTCCCTATTGACTGTGTAAGCCTGGTCACGCCTGGACAAGCTTAGCATCATCTGCTCTTGGAAACAAAACACCGTGAGCCTAAACTTGGTTGGGAACTGAGTGCCTGAAGCCTCCCAACTCCCATAATATTTATGCGTTCGTCTACGTTTTATTGGATCTTATTTTTATTGAATGATAATATGTTATGTTGCCTTAATGCCATTCTAGCAACTAGGACTATATTCATGGTGAGAGTATATCGATATTAAAACAGACTGGATAACCCATAAGGTAAAAACTTTATAAGTAACTATAAAATAATACAAATGATGAAAACAGTCTAAAAAAAGATGCTTGAGAAAAAAGCCTATGGTTTGACTTTCTTAAAATTTATAAAAGAATTTATTAGATTATTCTGCAGTGTAGAATTTGTCCTCTTCAGAGCAGAGTTCATCACTAACCATCACTAACCTGAACTTCCCGGTTCCAGATCTAAAGGGGCTGAATGTCCATTTCCAGCAGCTGGCGGTGATTCCAGCATGTATCAGATGCAGACTGTTTGAGCTCCTGAAGGAGATGGTGCTGGATAGAGCAGCAATCACCTGGCTGGGGGACGTGGTGAGTCAGGAAACCCGGCGCCGGGCGAGCCAGCAGGACTGTGGTCTGTAACGCTGAATCCCGGAATGGGGAACAAAAATGCGCCTTCCGGAAAGACCACAGGACCAGCTTTAACTGCGTTCCTGGGAAGTCTGGTCGTATTACAAAACATTTCCTTTTGACCGGGCTTCTCCCTCTGATCCCCTCACAAGTTGGATCGGCATCACCGTGGCGAGGTGATTATCTGGGGGCAGCTGGAGGAGGGGCTTCCGCTGGAGGGGACGGCCCAATCAGTTCTGGACCTCTTGAAGGGTGAGGGAGAGACTGCCAGGGAAGTGTCTGGCTCCTCCCCCCTGCTGGCAGTGCACATGCTGGTCAGCGCTATGGAAGGTGAGTGGCGGAACATTACAAACACGGTTAGTCACTGCACGCCGCACTCAGGCTATTAACAGAGCTTTGTCTGTTTACGTTTGAAAGCAGCCTGTTAAAATGACCTTTTCAGCATCGTTTTACTTCTACAGACATAAACGCACCTGTTATTTACCCTTCTGTGCACATCGCTAAATTGCAGAAATGACTGATGCTGCTTTGGCAGCTCTTGGAGACTGTTGCACTCCATCTGTCCTACAGGTTTTGCAGCATTTGGTGAGTGGAAATTATGATGATTTTTTTTTTTTTTTTTTTAATGTTTGACATATTTTAAGCAATACTGATTTTAGCATTTAGGTAAATGAGGCACCCGCTGCAGTGGTGTTCACTGGATTCTTGTCGTGGGTATACAGTGGGAACTTTTCTAGACGTTTATGGCTGATTGGCCTCGCTCCAACCTCCACAGGTACAAGGTTTTGAAGAAGGAGGGGAAGGCCATGTGAAGGATGAAGGCCTCTCCACCCTACTGGGCGATGGTGCCTTCCAGAGCGCAGTGCGGCTCTGTCGCCATTGCAGTGTGATCCTGCCCGGAGAGGGGGGTGCCGTACGAGTGGACGTGGGCCAAAACCCGGGGTTCGGCCCCATCGTCCTGTGCATCGTGGTCCGCGGGCTCGCCTGTCTGTCTACACCGTGAATGAGTGTAGCCGGTTGGAGGCTGGTCGAGCGTATTGGATATGAAGTTTAACGTTTACGTTATCCCTGAAGATTTTGGGGCATTTTATCCCATTTCATCACACACTCAGTATGAATACCTGAGCATAAACAGAGCACAGAACAAAGAGCCGACATTTTCTGCAGTGCATACTGAAGGTGGGATCTAAAAGCATCGAGGTTCAGAGCTACATCTAAAGCAACCACCATTTGCCATGAAAAATGTCTGAAATCTTACTCGCCTCCCTTCATTTTCTCTGTACTGGTAAAATACATCTATTTCGGTTAAAGGAATTTTGCTAGTTTATTGATACCCGGAGAAATTGTTGTCATTTCAATTTCAAGTTTTTTTTTATTTATTTTTTTTATTTTAAAAAGAACTAGCAATGGACTAAATATGTTCAAAGACAAAGAGGCAAACTAAAGCGATTCAACAGTGGTCCAAGAGGGAATCCCTGGAAGGAACAGTGGCAGAGATTTTTGTGTGATGGATCCAGGGCAGTCTGTCTGTCCCACTCCCCCCCCACCCCCCAACCCCTCCCCCCGCAGTTAGCGGCTTCAAGCTATTTAAGGGGGAAACTGTTTTAAATAAAAAAATAAATCAGAAACAAGCAATCATCAGCAGCCTGAAATTTATTACGCAAACTTATCAAACTTACTTTAAAATACAGGTCTCTTCATTATAAAATACTCAGTAGGGCATGTCCGTCACATGAAAAGGAGAAGTTAATTCACACACAAGTACAACAAAAGGCAGGCTGGTCTCTCTCTCTCCGTGACTAATTACCCTCTAAAGAAAAAAAAAGGGGGGGGGGTCATCATTCAGAGGCACAAACAAACCACCAGTCATTAAACAGATCATAGAACAAGGAGCCGACATTTTCTGCAGTGCATACTGAAGGTGGGATCTAAGAGCATCGAGGTTCAGAGCTACATCTAAAGCAAAACACATTTGTCTGTTAAGGATAATTATCTGATATATCATAAACCCAGGAAAGGCAAAATGGACAACCTTTCCTGCAAAAAGTGTGCTTGCAGCGTCCTGAACTCTCCTAGCTGAAGTAGTCAGGTACACAAAGATATCCATGAGGAATACGAAACAGAAAGTAGGGCAAGTTCCTCCCCTTGACTCTTACGTAAAGTGGGATTCACAGAGGAGAGTTGTGTAATCGTCATGGTGACAAGGCATGTACTGTAAACATGTTTAAGGTGAAAGAGATACGACGTTGAAATGTTTCAGTGAAAGAGGTCTCCTCACCCAGATTAATAAATAAAACTTTAGAAGTGGTTGGTAGATCAAAATGTTAGCTTCTGCCAGCGATAACCAGGGTACAGATACGCTAAGCAAATTGAAATATCCATTTCCAAATCGAAGTTAGTGAAATGGTACTGTAAAAGTTATTAAAAAAGTAAATGTAAGTTCACTTCCCTTTGGTCTGTGTAGTAGAAAAGAGTCAGCATTCAGAGAGGTCTCTGGTGCTATTAGCTGTGCTGGCTGACCTCACATTACCTGGGGCTCTGGGTGGGGTCCACCCCCCAACCCTGCTCGCGATCAGGTCCGCAAAGCTCAGTAGACCCAGCTGATTGGGACCCACTGTGGTTCTGAGCACAGTTTGTCCACGGCCAGCTGAAGCTCCTCAAACGCCTTGTCCAGGTTGTTGTTGACAATCGTGAGGTCAAAGTAGTGGTCGTAGGCCCTCTGGATCCTCGCGCTTTCATCCACCGTCTTCTTTAGGTCATTGTCCTGAGGGTGAGACAGAAAAAGATACGGTCATATTGGAGGAAACCCACGGCCTGCTGCGTGTGCGTATGAGATCTGAACGCCCAGCCCTCGAGGTCTGAGGCAGCGGCGGCCCTGGAAAAGGCCAACGGTACTGACCGTGAGCAGCTTCGTGGTGATTCCCGCGTCGACGACGGCTTTGTGCATCGCCCGCAGCGTCTCCAGCTCCGGGGCGGCTATGAAGACGACAAACGGCATGAACTCCGCTGTCTTCAGAACCTTCAGTGCCTGCGAACGCGGGGGTAGTCAGGTCACATGACACGCCAAGCGGTTTCAGCTACAGTTTAAGCTGGGGGTTAAAAGGGAAGAGCCCGGCCCGACCTGAGGGTTGACGTCCAGGATGCAGGTCTGGCCACTGCTCACCACCCCATGGATGGAGTCCATCTTGGTTCCATAGAGGTTTCCGTCATACTCGCCATGCTCCAGATACCGGCCCGCCTTGATGTCCGCCTCCATTTCTGTCCGCATCACGAAGCGATACGAGTGGCCGTCCCTTTCGTCCTCACGGGGGCTCCGTGATGTAACTAGGGACACACCAGGGGGTGAGCTGGGACCGAGAGTACGCATCAGATGCCGCTGCCATGTCGAGTGGACTCACAGGGAACGGTAGTACCGAATCGGCTCGGGTTGAGAATCATGAGCCTGTTCTTCAGACTCCGGCGTCCCACCCCTTGCGCTCCGATCAGAACCAGCGTTTTCCTCTGGAAAGGGGGCATCTTTGCCACTTCCTCATATATCTGCAGTTCGTGACGGTCAAACTCTGGAAAAACATGAGGGCGCCATTACCCCTACCGGCCCAAACATGCTTCGGATTTCAAAACTCAAAAGCGAAAAAGATATCAGCCCCTTGACTGTATACCTGCATTCTTAGCCGTCAGGTACATCATCCTCCTTTTCTTCTTCCCGCTGACCGTCCCACAGAGCATGCCTGATAAAATGAACAAAGTGTCAGTACTCTGTGCGGCCACCAGAGGGCACATTTAACCTAAAAGCTCACCGCATACTGTGCCATCAGCCGTATAAGTAATGCCTGGGACTGTCAGTAAATTAAACCTAATATGTTTATCTAATATATATATTTTTTAATTACTTGTTTCTAAAAGATTTTGGCATCTTGAGGGTAATTATAATACTCAGACTCTGGGTAAGGCTGGTGAAATGTAACAGAGTAGCGCTAGGCTAGGAAATGACATCGGGATCGGGGCATGGCCGTGACGCAGGCTGGAATCGCCCAGAGAGTACCTGACCCGTCCCAGTCTCTCCGGACAAAAGCTTTCCTCTTCTCTTCCAAGAACTGGCTGGGGATCAGTCCCGTGGCTCCACCCACAACATGGCACGCCTGAGGGACGGGCGGAAATCTCAGAGGCGGAGAGACTGCTGTCATCTACTAGTCCCTTCTTCTACATCTTCTCTATTTAAAGAAAAGAAAAACACATCTACAAGATCTGTCTAACTAAACCTCCATCTAGACATGGAGGCTTCTACTTCCAGCTAATAGCTTGAATCAAAGAAGACTGATTTAACCTGGCAGCCTACATCCTCCCAGCATGTGGATTCACCCATAGGTAGAAACAGGCTCCACCCACCTGCCACCAGTTGGGGTCCTCCTTGTTGACAATCTGAAGGATACTTCCTCTGGAGAAGGCAAGCCCCGCCTCTTTGCAGGGAATCAGGCTGTCATTGGCTGGATTGTAGTCAAAGTATGGCTTCAAGTAAACCTAGCAATTGTAAGAATGCCATGAGAATACTACACAGTAAGAATATTCTCAGTGTTTCTCCACCGAGTCCTCTGGGACCCCAGACAGTCCACATTCCTACCAGGAGGAATCAGGACCTCTGCTGGTCACGAGCATACTGGCCCATCCTCAGTATCCTGGATCTACAAGCCCACACATCAGGGACAGCAATGACAACTATAAGACGGCTTCCTTCAGGAAACAGGAAGGGCACAACAATGCAGATAAACATGTCTCCCCACAGCGGAGGCGTTGACACTCTCAACCACAGGGCGAATACCCTGGACCTCTACTAGAGATGGGGCGCGGCTTAAGGGGCCCGAGAATGGCTATGGCACTTGGGACGCAAGCGCTGGCTGCTGTCAGCATGGGGTTTCCTAGGTGCTTCTCGAGGGCATATGGGGAGAGCGTCTGACGCGGCACGCAGAGAGAAGCCTCCTCCCGTGCAATAAGATGCCGAGGGGCCCGCACTTCCAGCCTCCTCAGCCAGTCAGCTGGTGGCTAATCCCCCCTTTGCTTTATTCCCTTCTTATGGGAACGTTTGGTGGGGGTTACATTTCCTAACACCTTAGGAAAAGAAAACTGTCCCAGAAAACTGTCCCGACGCAGAGTGGCTAAGGCATTTGTTTCTCTCAGCAGACGGATATCACCGCAGCATTCTTAAAAACAGCCATGTGGGTAGAAATGAGACCCCCCCCCCCCCAATATGGCCCCATGAAGAGGCCCAACAGCCCCCCAGATAGGCCCTAGAGTCTGCTTTGAGGGTTTCTTCATTTATATTGAGATGCTATTTTTTTCTTGACTAGGAAGGACCAGACAATCCCTGGAACAATTGCGGTTTAAGAACTGTACTCAAGGGCCCAGCAGTGACATCACTCTGCTGTCGCGGGGATTTGACCTGGCGCCTTCCAAGGCTTCCTAACCCGCTGAGCCGCACGCGTTATTAATAGAGTGCTTCAGGCGGGTTGCATTTCCTGCCGGTCACCTGCTGACGGCGGCGTTACAGGAGAGCGTTACACCCCCCCAGCACCTCTGCCGGGTGCACGGTCAGGAGGATAGGCGTATCGGACCTGCGAGGGGGGGGCCTGCTCGCGGTAGCTGGGTAGGATCTTGAGGGTGAGGCTCCCGCTGCACTCCTTCAGCACGTCCTGCAGGTGGCGGGGGTCGCCGCCCGTGCCGTGCCCGTTGATCTCTTTGATGACGTCACCCACATGCAGCAGGCCCTGCCTGTCGATCATGCCGCCGTGCAGGATGCGGGCGATCACGAGCTCACCATTCTCCACGCGGAACGTCACACCCTACCAACGACACCAGTGATGGGCTGCAGCCTTCTGGGACCTTAGGGAATGAGCGACCGTCTTTAATGCTTCCGGCACCCATTGGCATTAGAGAACCACTGACCAGCGGTTCCCCGCTCTTCTTCTGAATCCCGATCATCCGCACGGCCTCCGCCTGCAGAGAGTTGCCCATCGACGTGTCCTCAGTGACTTCGGACGGGAGGGCGTCGTAGGACTTCGAGGCCACCTGGTCGTGAGCCTCCAACAGCGACTGGACAGGAGCAAACATTTAAAAACTCAATTATGTGACACTTTTTAAAGCAACTTACACTACAATATACACAACCTCTGCATTGTTACTGTAATGCTCTACTTGAGCTTCCAAAAATAGTACTGAGCTCCTCCATTTACAAGAGGACTAAACAAGATATTCAAAGCCTAGTAAAGATTATTACTTATTTATCTATCTATCAGGCCAGTGCAAACATAGACCCTATCCCAGAATCCACAGGGGCACAAGGCAAAGGAGACCCTGGACAGGAAGCCACATGAAGGGCAAACATCCACACCACACTCGGTCCATTATATGTCGTGTTGGAGATGAGACCACTAATTATCAGGCTTCCTCGTCATGTGTTACAGTTTTGAGAACCAAATCTCACTCAGTCCTCATGTAATCCAACAAAGAATTGTCATTATATATCTAAAGTTAATGAAGTCCAAATTTTTTCAAAGACACATCCTGTGGACTGAGCGAGATTTGTAAATTTGCTCTTCGGCTGAGAGACACCTGGCTCTTTTACTGACTGTAATATTGCACTTTATTCCTTAGCAAAGACAGCCAGCCAGTGTTCATATCGAAGCGGTTTTCTGGTCACCTGGAAGTGCGGCTCCGTCAAGATCCTGGAGAGCTCTGCTGCGCCGCGATCCTGGAGGCTCAGGCCGCGGATATCATCCAAGATCTCCGTCACTAATGCCACGTTGTTGTCCCGGACCGCCTCCAGCTTCACGTCCTCTAGCCGTTCGTGGGCCTGTGTGTGTGTGTGTACGGGGGAGGGGTGATTTATAGGGGATCATTTTCTTTACCCCACCCCAAACGCTCGCATCTGAAAGGGCAGCTTCAAAACTGTACTTCAAGTAGCATATTATTATAGATATTTTTACTATCCCGTCATATTTTTCCCCCTGAATTTCATACAAAAATATGTCTGGGGGGGGAATGATAAGTTTCTTGCATGAGGAAATATTTCCTGAAAAATATTTCCTTAAAGTGTTAAGGGTTTGTTGACTCAGCTAGCCGGTTTCATGCGTACGGATCAGATAAACAGGTCACTAACGGGACTCATTCAGCTGACAAAATACAGAGATTAGCTACAGATGGATGTGGATGAGGCTGAAGTAAATATCGCCTCATGGTCATGGGGCGAAG
>JAODKF010000147.1:18504263-18542083 GCA_026779585.1 Mormyrus proboscirostris | reverse complement strand
CCCCCCCCATGTGGCATTTGTTTATATTTCCACTGAGGACGGGGATCTCAGCAGGACCTGTCACATTTCATAAATTTGGAACGGTATCTGTCCTCTCATTCCACTTCATGCTACGGTCCTCTTCAGCTTCCGCCATTTTCCGCTCGCCACCATTAAATTTAATGCCGAAACATCGGAGCTTCCGTGACACCCGGTCTTCAGCCGTCACTCGGGGGCCGATCGGCGCTTCTATCGGAGGACCGAGGTTACCTTGGCGAGCGAGCGGACAATGGGGCTCTCTATGACGCCCTTCAGGAAGATGAGGTCGATGTCCTTGGCCCCTGTGGAGCTGGGAAGGTCGCCGAGGTTGTCCAGGACCTGCTGCATGGCTGGGGGGATGGGGGGGGACAGCGGGTCCGGGAGAGAGGAAGCGTCAAGATGCCATTAAACCTTCCGCTGACACACATAGGATGCTGCCCTTCTGAGCGAGAAACTCCCACCCTGACCTACTTACACAGTCTGACAGGCTGGAGTGGCAGAACTGTGTCAGCCCCCAACCCCCCAGGAAAAGAAACCCAAGGCCCCTTACCAGGGCAACCATACTGCGTCCCAGGCCAGAGGACGATCAAACACAGGCCATGGCACTTGTTGCCCCACCCTCCCATATTGGGGTGTGCTACATTTATATCCACAAGACAACTACATTTACATTTTTATTTAGCAGGGACTTTTATCCAAAGTGACATACAACTGAAAGTAAGATCAGCCAGTTCCTGCCACGACTGTAGGCTAAGCTAGCTCTAGGGCCAATGGCAACATCACTTTCCGACCAGAGGATTTGAACCGCCGATCTCCCGATCACAATAATGGCATGCTAATCTGCCGCCCCCTAGGGACCGTTATGTGTCGTACATGCCGCACCATCAACCAGTAAGCTCATAGACCCACGGCCTCCCGCACGGCGATGATCTAAAAAAGGTGAGATCCATGAAATTAGTAGGCCTCCCCGAGACACAGCGACCGCCGGCCTCTGTGGTAACCCGAGTTGGAGCCTCGTTAGCCGGGCCGAGAATGCAAGCTACGCAAGCCCAGGAACGCAAACCCGCCTCCGAGACAGCAAGTCAAGCGGTATGGATACAAGACATTTAGGAGGGCTCAGTGGGCTTAACCCACATCACCATTCGTTCACGTTCAGCACGGCCTCCTGAAACGTCACAAACAAGTAGTAAGAGAAAGTAAGAAAAACAATTAAAAAGGAAGAAAAACCACAGCTAGCTTTCCGATGGGGAGATCTCAAACTGTACAGATAACCTACCATGTGCAGGGCTTTGGGGGGGGTATTATGTTTTGAAAAGCCCCTCCCACTAAGACAAATGGCTTCAAAGCCCTGTGACAGCGAAGCAGGGGAGACCATCACATTACACTGCAGGCCTGGGGAGGGAGTGAGAGAGGGAGGAGTGTGAGAGAGGCTTCCCAGCCCCCCGCCTCACTCTCTTACACCTCCTGCGCTTGCCTCCGCGTCGCTGCATCCCTGCTTATCATAAACAGATGGGTGGATTATCCTGCCTGCAAATATGTCTAATCCCGACTAAACTGGCTAAAGACCTTTACGACCATCCTGGTTACAAAAGGGCAAAATATTATACGGTTTTTATTATTTAAATCGCCTGTATCGCTTACTGCACCCATGGATCAGCAAACCCCCACCCCCCCCCTCACCCCCCTCAGCAACACAACATCACTAATGACACAGGTTAGCGTCTAGAAAACTTTTGGGAAAGACGTCTGCTCAAAATTTTGTGACAACACACACCCTGTACCAGTCAGGCAGGAACTATCCATTTCACACGTTTATTGTCCCTTTATACAGTACTGTGTCTCATCTAAAGAAGGCAAATTAAATATGACTGTGATCAAACTAAACGTAAAGGGTCAGCAAGGAGCACCTTAAACAGCCATGAAGCTGATCACACCAGACTTTGACCTCTGGGTGATTGAATTCTGGAGGTTAAGGGGATATTCATCCAAAAGAGTTCTCCTGCCGTCTTGAAACACAAGGGAAAGGACAGACAGGTGTAGATGCAGATGAAACATATTAATGTCTTTCTCAGGGCTAAAGACAGAAAGATGTGAACGTCTGCAGGCGTTTTAGTAAAATGGTGCACAGCAGATGACGTCATTTCCCGATAAAAGAAAGGAAAGAGTTAAAAGATTACATAAACCAAGCACACAGCACATTAACTGCCAATCCTATTAAAAATTCACAGGTTTTTATGTAATTTCATACTACGAATGACCTAAAGCATTAACGGGAGACCCGAATAGATTTTACATTTGTATATTTATGATTTGTTATGCAAATTATGTTAAGTGCAGATACCGCAAGGAATGGTGTTAGGGTCACAGAACACGAACCAAATAAAGTGTGAACAAATAAGAGAGAAAATTACGTAAAAAACAGCAGAACTCCCCGTACTCCTGTCATCCTGTAGAACCACCATTCCAATCGATCAGATGCCGGCGTGAGGACAGATTGCAGGATCGTCCACAAGAAGATTCCAGAACAGCGAGGCCATAGGAAATGGACCGGAGAAGTGATCCATGCTCGGACTGAATGGGATGGGTAACCCCATCAGTTAATGGCCAATCAGAAGTTACATTTCCCTTCAGAGACACTTAGCGCGCTCGGGGAACAAACAAGACCAGCACCCCTCCCCCGGAAGCCACCTCAGACGCACACACCACTACCGAATCATTCCGCTGACCCTCACCTATTCAAACCCAAAGAAGGATCATCGTACGTTTGATTGCATCCATCCAATCAAATCAGTGAGGAGACGGCACTTTGGACCAACGTGAGGAAAACTCAAGACAAGAGTGTGTCACCTTGTGAAAAATTTCACGTCTACCCAATGCCCTGTTCCTCAGCTTTGCAAACCTCATCACATAACAGCAACATCACAATGCAGGACATCACCTGGTCACTTATGCGTTTTCCAAAAAGCAGCGGCCTTCATGAGATGTCCAGGCTGAGAAAGAAAGTTTACAGGTCAAATGATGGTAGTGAAGATACAATGGCAAGAGCAGGTAGGCACTACGGGCTAAGCGCTGAATGCTCTGCGGCAGACCTCCATGTCGCAAGTGCCGTCTCTCCCCTCAAGCCGCGACAAGGTGGGGGCTCTCCTGGGGGAGGACTGTGCAGTAACAGCTGGGCGCATTTAGCAACATCACAGGTCTCCCGAGATGACACAGCAACAGCCATGTGCCAATGCAGTCCCCCCACCCCCACACAGCACTCCTACAGAAGACTCCGGAATCAGCCATCCGCCATCCGCCGTCGACACAGATTGCATCAGGTTCACCGTCACGGAGTGAGTCTCAGGAAGCATGGAATCCAGCCAGGGCAACCATCAGAACGGTATGGTCACGCAAAAGAGCCTCCCTGCCTTGAGGCGGCAGAGAAACTACCCGCATTCTGACCATGTTACTTTTAAATGAGAAAACTAGAACCAGCATTAACCCAGACAGCAGGCCAGCCCCTCCGAGTGACTTTCAAAGGCTTTTCACATCCTGGGTCAGAATGTACCTGCCGGAATTCCAGTTCATCTAGCACACAGCCCATACACGCGTACAAATAAAGCTTTCATTCCGCATCACAACAACCAGCTCGACTGGTTAACATTGTATATACAACACACTACTTTAGACATACGTCACACCGTGTGCGATACACGATCTTACGGTCAGACTTCTCCTGCAAGAAACCCTATTACATTATTGAACAGATTCTTTTATTCTTTTAAGGATCAGGGAGCAGGGTCAGCCAGCATCCCCAACACAACACGACTTTGCTCAAGCACCCAACGGCGAAATCTGCCGACCATGGGATTCCAACAAAGTGTGACCTTCCGACCACAAGCACATAGACCCACACAGACATACACCATCCCTCATCTACTGCCATTTTTCAAGCAACAAGAAGTAGCTACACAGTCCTGGCTGTAGATGCAGGGACCCACACTCTCCCAACCAAAGCATCCGCTTCCACAGATCAGGACGAAAGCCTTGCTCACTTTCAACATTCAAGAATTCAGTCCCAAGGAAAACAAACCTACACTTTCCCACTGGACTGTCACTGATCAGTTATCACTTTCTTGCACACGTTTTGTGGGACAGGATAACTTTCAAACAAAATCTCCCAGCGAACACGCACACTCCGACTCGGGGGCGGATCAACCAAGGAAGTGGTCAGATACTCCATCCAAGCAGCTTACCCGACGTGCACTTGGCGTTGGCCGCCGTCATGTCTCCCGTGCCAGAGGGTGATGTTTCAGCAAGCGGCTCAGAGGGCGGAGGGGACCAGGCGGCAACCGGGCCGGTCTCCGCTCACGCCAACAGAGCTAGAGGACGTAGAGACCCCGCATCAGTGAGGAGGCGGGGCCTTCGGCACCTGACCAAACCACACCGTGTGTCACGGAAGGACGGTTTTTGTTTTCTAAAATGGCATGAGCACCACCATCCTACGTGCTGCTGTGTTTTTCTGCAGCACATGAGCCTCGGGGCATTTCAACAATATAACAGCGCTGCTCCTCATGCACGTCCACAACTGAAAAGAAAACTCTATGAGTTCATAATCTCAGGTCTCAGTGGGGTATTACTGATGCGTACAAATTTATTGCTATACAAATGCACCCTCGGCCTCTACCATAAAGGACAGAGAAATTAGGTTCTGTTTGTAATGAATCATGCAATTTTTCTTCTTTTTATAATACACACGAATATTACTGCCTGTCGAATCATATTATAATTTATTATTTATAGCACCTCATAGGAACTGGCAGGGACTACTGGGTAACAATTGCAATACGGCATTAGCTATGCATCAGGTGACCCCCACCGACCATGTGACGGGTCCCTGGGGGGCCGAAACAGGAGCCCGGGCAGACAACAGGCGCACCAAAGAGATGCTTAAACAGAGCATCCTGATTTGGGTGTGGCCAGACAGTTTCACACCTGATTCCAGCAGTGGTGTGGGGCAGCGTTCACTAACCCTAACCCACATTTGTGGGGGGAGGGGTGGTAGGTGTGTGACAAATTTCATGCTTGTATGACAAGGCTAATAAACTAAAATAAACAAAGAAAAAAAATGTTATTTAGCAAGTGCGTTTATCCAAAGTGACATACGTTTGTGAGAAAAGCAAACTGGCAAAGGAGACATTTCTTTGCCAGCACTGGGGATCAAGCCACTACTCCACCCCCCCCCAACTCAAATGAAATTAACAGAAATATACAAGAGAGAGGGTGTGATTAAACAGTGTACAAGTATTACACCATTATTTTTTGGGCTAATTATATAAACAGTATAAAATCCTTTTTTAAAATATTACATGTTTTAATGTCTTAGTTCTTGTTTTGTGTACTTTTCCACAGGCTCCAGGAACCAAAATCCAGCAACGAGCCAAAGGTCCCCCTTTAATGTCGTCGCAATCAGCGTGTGAGGTTTCAATAAGGAGTCAGCGCGAGCAGCGCGTGAGGAGTCAGTAAGGAGTCACCGCGAGCAGCGCGTGAGGGGTCAGTAAGGAGTCATCGCGAGCAGCGCGTGAGGGGTCAGTAAAGTGCTGCCTAGCATATCAACAGCGGAGATACCGTTATCAAATGGGAAACAGAGTTTCCCCAAACTACCCTGATGGGTTGTTTGTAAATTTCTTATGTTCTAGAGTCGTGCTGACAATTATCTGGGATCTGCTGTTATTTTATGCAGCTTAGCAAGTACATACAAAACAGGAACCTTAAACCAGATGATCTAACCATTAAATCACCATTACAAACATTCAAGTCATACAACTTCTCTGCATTAGCAAATAGTTTTGTTTTGAGTTCAGCAAAAAAAAAAAAAAAGCAACAAAGAAACATGGTTACTGTTGTCTCAGACAAGTAAGCAGGCAGGATAAATCCATTTTTCCCATGTATAAAGATAGATGTTTACGGATATAATATTTTGGGGTGCTGGCTTAAAGCTGAACAGCCCTGAACCTGCACCGAAACACCCCTAACCTTCACCCACAATGCTCTGCCTGAACCCTCTGCATCATGCCGTTCCCCGAGTGCATCCTAACCGGTCTGCAGAAACGACCAATAAAGTTTTGCTTCCTTGATCCTCCACAAAATCCTTAGTATGGTCACTAATCCCAATCACAAGGATCGGCAGATGCACAGACTTCGCCAAAGAGAAGGCCCAGCCTGGAAACCTCATTCCCCTTGCTGTCCGTTATATGAAAGACACAGCTCACCCTCGACCAGAAGTTTAACATTTCCCCCACATGGAGCCAGTTTTTCCATTTTTTTGGTTTATCACACTCAGTAGCTCATATTCCAGAACATTCACCGACTTGTAACCCCGGAGGCCTGTGATCTCTGGGAAACTCACCCCTGGGCTCTGTACCCTATTCCAGGAGGCAGCTCCGGGGCCCTGAAGCCTAGGTGCTTCTCATCCGACGTTCCGTGTCACGGGCAAACCTGCAAAGAGGAAGATCAAACCGGTTGAACCGCCTGCTCACAGAGAAATCGTATACGTATGTACGTACGCACGAGGAACAAGAACCGGCGTGTGCTAGAACAGCGGTGTCACACACATCGTTAAACGTTCATCTGACGGCATCTCTGGCCCCAGACACCAATCACTGTACCACAACAAAGAATGGTACAGTCATCAGACCAACCAGGGACTAATACAGCTCTAACTAAACATTATTAATGGTCAGAACAAGTTGTGTGAGAGTGTGTGTGTGTTCCAGTATGTTCTGAGTCTGCAAATGTTCATGTTGTGCCAATAAGGACCGTATGTTTCTGGACAAGATCCACTCCCTGTGATTACTCCAAGAAACAGAGTCTCGGTAACCACCGTGTCCTAAAAAGAAAAGTGGAACTTCTGATTGGCTGCATAGGGAAAACATAATAATTAAGAGAGAAAAACAGATTAAAAGGCTAGAGTGAGCCTTCTGCTAAAACAGCTTCTCAGTTTGGGAGTGTAAGCATGTTAGTGTAAAGTCTCGGGCAGCAGCGTGATAAGCAGCCCTCGGAGACAGGATGTCGCTTTCCAGAGGGGCTGACCCGAGGTGAACAAAGCACCCAGGAGAGTCCCATTGACAGACGGAACTGCACTTGCAGTGACATCACCTGAAGGATGGACAGATCTGCCCTTAAGCCCATCTGCTGACACCTAGTGACGAAAAAGCCGGGGGTCTCATTCCCTAAGAGATGCTGGACAGACCAGACAGGACTAGTCAGTCACATTACAGATGACTGGCAGCCATTTCAGAGACAAGGGTAAAGGGGGAAAAAAAACCCGGCATGATCGTTTCTGCCAGATTTATTCGGGATGATCCTTTCAGTGACAGAAGCTCGACAGACGTTACAGATTCGGGTCTTTGGCAGATGAATGGCTAAATCTCATCTGTTTTTTTTCTTTTTTTTTTTTTTAAATCAAGGTTTTATCTCCTGACAGTATCAAAATGGTAATCACGGCTGAACTCCACGTTCACACCAAGAATTTACAAATGTAGTCATGGTTACAAAAAAAGAACTGCTTTTGAGTTTACCGACATTGGGTGCAGTTCTGCAGAAAACAAACAGACAAACTGAAAATTAAAAACAATTTCATCAAAAGCAAACAAATAAACAAATAAAAAAACTTCAAACATGGGCACACATACACCTCCTATACATCGACCTATACATAAATATTTCCCAGGCATCAGATTCAGCTTCATAGGGAACCAAACTCCTGCCAGGCCAAATCCAAAGCTGGCAAAAGTTGCATTGACAAGATCCACATCAACGAATTCTACCCCATACACTCATGCGATCCCAGCAGAACTAGCAGCAACTAATGCGACCCACCAAAGGAAAGCTGTGGCTTTGACTTATACAACCACTGCTTTACCAGTCTCCAATTAATAACCAAGATCAACAAGTCCCCCGGCCTCTCCCTCCTACTCACGTGAAGCCTCTGCTTCACCCATTTACGCTTGTCATCCGGCGCTACTCTATGGAAAATTATAGCTTTCCGATCAACAGTAGCAATTACGCTCTTACACAACACTGTGTGTGCCTGTGTGCGACCGAGCGACCTTAGATCTACTTTATCTGCCGACAATGGTCATTTTTGATGGGGCGGATCCCCGCTGATAAATCCCGCGCCATCAGCGCTGTAGGGGTCAAGCCCAGCATGCCCCCAGCCGCCGACCTCCTCTGGGGCGGGTCCACCATGATGCCCCCTTATCCAGGGTCCCAGGTGCGCACGCCTGGATCTCTCCGCATTAGCCAGTTGCATCACTATTTATTTGTTCAGCCAATGCTTCAGTTCAAAGCAAACTTCAGTGCGCTGTATTTCAAACTGCATCTGTTTAGACAGCTGGGTCTCCCTAGACAGGAACTCCTAATTAGGTCCTTGCTAACCAGTGAAATAACACTGGGCACAAGATAGGGGACACCCTGGGTGGGATGCCAGTCAATAACAGGCTCGCATATTCAAACAATGAATGCAATTAAAGACTCTGATTGGATGAAACATATGCTAATCAGAATCTGCTAACTGGAGGCAAGAGGCAACAGGGCTTCCCATTGAAGCAGTGTGCCGCCCAGCCTGCATCACAACCTGATATTTATCCTGCATTACATTTCAACTCAGAAATCGGAAACTCCGAGTCGCTACTCCGAAATTTCAACCGGAATGCCCCCTGAAGCTGGAATTCCAACTCAAATTTGGAGGAACCTCTGCAGCCCACACCCCAGAATTCAAGATGGCTGTGCCCTTCATCAACAGCTATAAAAGCTGTAGTTTATTAGTGCTTACATCTTATTTGTGTTTAATCAAATCGATTGTACACATAGTACTGTCTAACCGCTATCTGTGGACATGTTGCTATGGTGTTTGTATGAGCAAAATACCTCATAATGGTTTTGTTAATAATTGCTGAGAATGAACCTGGCTAGAATGAAAAGCAGGATTTCTTCTTTAGTTGCATAACTTGTTGGATTTAAGGTAGTCCGGGCAAAATGTAATGTTTTTAAATGTGAAATGAGCCCAGATTAAAATGCTGACAGTAATGACCACCTTGTGCCAACATGAGTAAATAAAAAGTACACTATTGCTGTTCCAAAAAGAAGCGTTTACGGAATAACATCTGTATGCGACAACAGGAGACAGCTATATTCATGCTTTTATTTAGCCCTTAATAGCCTATGTAAATATGTATAACGCATTAGATTATTGCTAAAGTGAAAACTTCGTCATGGTCTTTCTTTTTAATATCCTCTTTAAAAACTGTTAAAATACTTGGGGAAATTAAAGGCTGTTTTACAGCTGTAAAGGCAAACAAAAAAACAAAAAAAAAAATATCGCAGATATTGCAATCTACTTACCATTTTTAACCTGTGACCCATTGGGAATGTTTTAAAATGTAATGAAACAACTACCAATTATTCTTTGCCTCCATCATCTACCTAGTGAGATACTTATAGAGCGGTTTGGTATTAGCAGTGACTTCTGGGAGTCACAACTGAACCTCTCAAGTTATTTACACCTAGGAAGGAATTCTATTAGTTTCTATAAAAATCTTTTACTTTAACACACAATAAAAGGTAAATCAATATAACATGCATCGATATAAAGGTGAAACTCGAAAAGTTTGAATATCGTGCAAAAGTTCATTTATATCAGTAATTCAACTTAAAAGGTGAAATATATAATATATGATATATACTCATTACATGCAAAGTGAGATATTTCAAGCCTATGTTATAATCTGGATGACTATGGTTTACAGATTATCAAACCCCCAAATACAAAAGATCAGAAAATTAGAATATTGTGAAAAGGTTCAATATTATTGGCTCAAAGTGTCACACTGAGCCTTTAAATGGTCTCTCGGTCTGGTTCAGTAGAATTCCCAATCATGAGGAAGTCTGCTGACCTGACAGTTGTGCAGAAAACCATCACTGACACCCTCCACAAGGAGGGAAAGCCTCAAAAGGTAATTGCAAAAAAGGATTGGCAGGAAAAGGCCATTCAAAAGTGTGGGGGACCTTCACATGGAGTGGAGGCTGGAGTTCACCACACACAGATGGATCCCGGAGATGACATTTCAAATATCGTGCTCCTCTTGTCAAGCCGCTCCTGAACAACAAACTGTGTCAGAAGCGTCTTCCTGGGCTGAAAGAAAAAAAAAAAACTAGTCTGTTGCTCAGTGGTCCAATGTCCTCTTTTCTGATGAGAGCAAATTTTGCATCTCATTTGGAAACCAAGGTCCCAGAGTCTGGAGGAAGAATGGAGAGGCACACAATCCAAGATGCTTGAAGTCCACTGTGCTTTATTAAGTCCAGAGTCAAAGCAGCCGTCTACCAGGACATTCTAGATCACTTCATGCTTCCTTTGGCAGACAAGTTTTATGGAGATGCTGACTTCAATTTCCAGCAGGACTTGACACCTGCCCACACTGCCAAAAGGTACCAAAACCTGGTTCAATGACCATGGGATTACTGTACTTGATTGGCCAGCAAACCCGCCTGACCTGAACCCCATAGAGAATCTATGGGGAATTGCCAAGAGGAAGATGAGACATGAGACCGAACAATGCGGAAGAGCTGAAGGCCGCTATTGAAGCACCCTGGTCTTCCATGACACCTCAGCAGTGCCACAGGCTGACAGCATCCATGCCAAGTCGCACTGGGGCAGTAATTCATGCAAAAGGGGCCCAAACCCAGTACTGAGTACATATGCATGATTATACTTTTCAGAGGTCCGACATTTCTCTGTTCAATAAAAAAAATCCTTTTTTTTTTTTATTGATTTCATGTAATATTCTAATTTTCTGAGCTTTTGTATTTGGGGTTTCCAAAATCTGTAAGCCATAATCATCAAAATAACAGAAATCTGCTTGTATTTGGAGGAACACCATTATTCAAAAATAAAAATTGTCCTCTCCCAGATATCGTAACAGTGTTGCACAGTAGCATGTAGTTACAGTTACTACAAGTTATTTTTTTTGAACAACAGTGCTGCTTGTATGAGTATGAGTGGGTGTTACAGATGGAAATGAATAGAAATTAAATGATGGCTTACTGGCATAAACTGGAAAATTTGACTTGGGGACATTCCAAGATTTCTTGTTGCATTTTTGCTCCCGTTAATTTCCGATGATGACAGCAATGCATGCACCTTACCTGTAAAATTCACCCAACGTCTCGCAATAGAAGCTTTACAGGACATATTGGACATAAAGTTAGCCAAACAGTTCTACGTCAATGAAAATGTAACTGACAGTTAACATTAATAATACAATGATCAGTGAGAGCCCTCTTCCCTACAAACAAGAAACCAGTTTATGAGGAATGAGGACGAGAGTCATTTCCCTGTACAGCCTGGCCTTAAAATTAGTGCCAAATGGCTTTTATGTCACTGTGGCCTCAAATTCTATAATTTAGCATGAAACTTTCCTTTCCACTGCAGTGGCCCCAACAATGAGAAAAGATCACTTAACCCCAGAATACCACAAAGCGCCCTTTTTATTTATTTATTTAACCAGGTTTGTCCCATTGAGATCATAGATCTCTTTTGCAAGGGAGACCTGGCCAAGGTAGCAGCAACACAGTGGCAGTGCAGAGTCTTATATAATATTACAAAAAGAAAAAAAAACAACAAAAAAATCAAGATATACATTTTCTGGTGCTTCCCAGAGGAGGAATCACCGGCTACAAGGCAATGAAGACATGGCCATTGCAGCTCTGTTAGGGGACGTTTACATTCTGGAAGAGTGAAGTGCTGGATACGATGTGTTCTCAATGTGCAAACATGAGAAAGCCAGGGGACAGGCAGTGTTAGGGAACCCCCAAAACCCAGAGTTAACGATTAATCTCTAGTTGAACGATTAATCTCTAGTAGGAGTTTTGACTTTTCCTACACCACATAAACAGTATACCTGGTACCGCAGCCTGACTAATGTTGTCTGCAATCAGACTCAAGTAAATTCCCCTCAACTTTCCCACCCCGTTAAACAAAACAATACAGAACACCCACAACAAATTAAAGTTTGAAGAGAACCTGATTGACTGATTAATAATTAAAAACTAAATGGAAATGATGCTAAGAATAATTAGCATGCATCCAATACGATTTTTAATGATACAATTATACCATTACGAATAAACAATCAAACCTGAGCGTTCAGGTTACCATACTGATATAACCTTACTTCATTTAAGCAATTCGGCTTACGTTGTGGTAGAACTAAGATAAGCCATTACTACTTGACACTTCTGCTGGAAAAGGAACTGGCCACTGCATCTTCAAGGAAAGCTGCAGAGAATTAATTTATACCCAAAAGAGAACAAATCAGGTACAATGTAACCAGGCTGTTAAAATTGCACATGCAGTGAAAATTAGGCCTCTAATGTTAGACCTCTAAGGCTGCAGTTTACAAAAATTTGCACATAACTTGCACAAACAACTGCGGAAACATGGCATGCCCAAACCTTTAAGACATGATTATAAATTTTTAATAGGTCTCACTGCACAGGGTGGCAGTACGGCATATGCCCAACCCACATGAGCGACAGGGAGGAGGCGAGGCCACGGGGAAATCGGCGACGATTACTGGTCTCGTAATACGGATTTGAATAATCTCATTTTTACAGTAGATTATGGTGTGGGCCGGCCATGAGGAGGCAGAGATTAAGGGTCTGTTCCGCCTCAAATAAACAGGTGTGGACAACACCCCTATCTCAAACAGACATTGTCGGGGGCCCAGTTAGCTACTGTGCTTGTCACACACATACACATGAGAAGATACTTCTAATCTACAAACACACACACACACACACACACACACTCTAGCAATTATGGCCATTAGTCTAACTTCTTGCCGGTATGCAGCCCCCCCCCAAACTTTCGGTTGCTTTTTGTGGTGCTGAAGAATGCCAGTTAACCTGTTGATACATGAGCTATGAAATAAATTCACATTGTTGACTACAGTGGCAAAAATAATTTTTAACACGTATAAGGATTGGAACTGGAATTGGATTGGAATTGCAATCATAGAGAATGACTTGCTGTGAAATGTTATTTTACGACACACCGTGACAAAACAAGTTAAAAAAAAAAAAAACAGGAATACAAACGTGGCAGTGTTAGACTGGGATTTTAGTTACACATAGGAGGAAATAAAAATGTACACATAGGAATGTATATTATATACATTAAGATTATAATGCACGAACACAATACGCATACACATCTCTCTGTAAACTTTCTAAATGCCCTGTTGCCCCTTATCCCCAACTACCCACTCCTCATCAACCCACTAACTACGGCTAATAAGGAGATCTACGCCTCCAGTAAAACATGCCCTGAGATTCAATACGCCCCCACCCAAAAGAACCCCGATCGGGAGCCACTTCACCTTTTTGCGGTTCCTACAGAAATGACTTGCCTATAGACGGTGCCGATCAGGGGCAGAAAGGAAAGAACCGCTGCGGTGTGTCCATGCTGCTCTATATTTAACACGCGACACGCTGGCCATCTTGCACAACTTTCCAGGCAAAAAAAAAAAAAAAAAGTTACTGATCAGCGCCCCCCCCCCCAAATGCACCGTAACTATGGACCGGGAATCAGCTTACTGATCCCCGACTCTAACTATAACTACTGTAGGATTAAGCCCATAACTGATCCGGGGGCAGCTGTTAGAGGAGTAAAGTGCACCGCCATCGCAGCCATGTCATCCTGTAAAGCGCACTCCGTTATAGTGTCCATTTTTTCTGGCACAACGCCCCCCCCCCCCCCGTTAGGAATTTTGTAGGTACGAGCGGTATTTTCCTTTTAAATACAAGGTTAGCTCGGGCTCGTAACATTTTGCGCTGGGAGACATTTTTAATGACTGCTGCCACATGGCTTCATTGAAACCGCCGCACTTACAGAGACATGCGACGGCGCGCCTCCAAGTAGGAACTACGTTAACTTTCATTTTCCCCTTTTTAAAATACAGGCCAGCGGTGCACTCACCAGCCTCTTTCTTATAAGAATCTGCCACATAAAAAGCCTGGTTACTATTCAATTTCACACCGTCCTCGTAAGGTTAATCAATGAGCCAACTTCGGGAACAGGGCAAGTTGAGCGCTCCTGCGAACATGAAGCTCCGAAACCCCGTAACTTGCGCTTCGATCATATATCCCGCAAAGGCGGCATTAATCTACGTACACGATGGGAGCATTTTGGGGGTTTAAAATAAATTACGGCGACGTTTCGCGTATGAACTCACGTGCGGCCATTTTTGTCCCCCCCCCAGTCTGGGCGCGCGGCGCACACGCATGGGACCATCCGGCGGCGTGGCTAACTTAGCGCGGCGTGGACGGTCCCCCACTCGCCATCACAGGGGGATCCAGCAGGCTGCGTCAGGACCGGGCATTAAAGAGCGACACACCGAGCTGCCGTAAGTGACAGATCAGACGTCTCGTCCCCCGGGATCGCCACGCATGGAGACTGGGCAGCGCTAACTCCCAGTTAGCTGCCTAGCCATCCGTCCAAGTTAGCTGGTCTAACAAAGGGAGGCGAATCCGACGCACATAATCCTAACAAGTCGCACGCCTGCAACATACGAAAACAGAACGACTTACCTAGATAATTTGCCAGTTGTATCCCCCGACCCCGTTCCGACGTTAAGATGCCCGCTAGTGCCGGGTGAGCGCAGGTAACTATCCCCGCACTTCGTGTCAATCAAGTTATCAAGCCTGGCCCCCGAATGACGTGCGTGTACCGAGCGGGGTCCCCGATACGATCACTGCTTTCCCGCATGATACGTCTACACTCATTAAACTGTTTTACATAAGTGTTCTCTTATTTATGCTGTTTATTTACACAAACGATGTGAGAATCACCGATGAGTGAAAGCATAAAGAAAGAACACATACTAAATGATCAGCTGCTGGACGCTCGTACATCCTTACAACGGTATCAAATTTAACATGAATATTAAATATTGTACGAAAAGGTACATTTATTTGTTTAGCAAGCTCACAAGTAACTCTACTATTGAGTTGATCAACTAGGCTGTATATTACTTTAATATTTAATCATTTTTATGCAGTAGGCTAACTCATTTACAAGACAACAGGACCTAAATACAATCTTTTAGTTATGGACACTAGTGCTAAGTTTCACACATACTCTATCATGGTATGCGTATCTTATTTTTTAAAACTTAGTTTTAAAATCCATCAATTCCAGCTGCTTATCTAGCATATAATTGGAGGGGGGCTGGAACCTCTCACAGGAAACAGGACAGGGGCACATTCTGGAAGGGATACTGGTCCATTGCAGCACATATATTGAAACATGCACACATTATGGACATGAAGGATCTAGAAAATATCAACTGACTTAACTGCATGGTTTGTGGACTGTGGGAGGAAATCCTCACGTGGGGAGAAAGTGGAAATACAAAGTACACATACTCAGTGGGGGCGGGAATGACCCCTCCTCTCCTGGAGATATGAGGCAAAAGGTTTTTGCCCCCAGTGAGCTTCCAGCATTTTGAAATATTTTATTTTGCACATCTGTTTTGTAAATATAAGATACTGTCGAGGTTTACAATGAAAATAAAAAGCTAAATGTAATGGTTATTGTTAGTGTTAAGGCGTACCAGAGTGTAACGTATTAATAGACACATTATCTCCAATAAAAAGCAATAGAAGATAAATAAATAATCAGCATAGCCATTATCCAAAAATTGGTCAGCAGAGTATTGCAGGGTATGGGCTGAAAGCTATGTTTTATCTATGGCATTTTAAGATATTTCTCATTAGAGTACATTATTAAAGACATGCTATATTAGCATGATATAGTGGAACTGTGAATTTGACCTGCACATACTGTATACCAAGTGAAAGAAATTAGTTGTTGCACAGCATTGTGAGTCCTGTTGAATTAGTGTGTGTTATTCCCAGGTGAGATTAATTTGCAAAATAAAATGATCCATTAGTCATTGTCTCGTGTTAGTAAATGGAATTAACCAGGGTTGGCTCTGGGTGTTCTGGTGTCCTAGGTGAGATTCTGCTCTTTGGAATGATAAAGACCAATTATTCATTATTGTTTTAATATTCTTATAAAATCCCTATTAGAAAACATCCGACTAAATGGTGAGATTTTCCGGCAGTAATATGCAGATGCTGCTGTCTAAGCAAAGTACAATATTTGAAGAACATTGCACACCCTGAAGGTTACAATTTTTAATATTTTAAATCTTCATGACAGCTTTTATCATGGTATTGTAAAAGGCTTTGGTTATGTGTGACACCTGTCCTGTTTTTTTCTTACCGTTTTACTCCAGTTAACAAGCATGTGGCAAGGGATGCTGGGTAATCTTGTCTATTCTCCAAAGCCTCCAGTGGAATCCTGTGCTATACCACATAGCCCCCCCCCCCCCCACCCTGCCTCAGTCAGGGCGATTTCTGCTACCCAAAACGTCGATTCTCATCTGGGGCTGGGTCTGAGTTATGGCTGTATTTTTAACACAATAGAGAGTATCAGCAATACCCTCTTCAGCATGAAATGCCAAAGCTTGTAATATGACCTTAATATCACTGGCATCAAGCTCTTTTTAATGTGTGGCTGTGTATGCTAGTATCTAATGGTACTCTCAGAATAATATCTAGGCAAAGTCCCAGGTGGCTGTAATAATTGGACTGGTTGAGAGCAGAGAAACAATCAAAGAAAATTATATAAGGCTTCCCACAATAAAAGGTTTTTTGTTCGTTCGCTTATGATCATATGCATCTGCCTGTTTCCATACACATTTAAAGATATACAGCATTTCAATGAAACTGTTAACATAGATTATATATCCATAGACAAGTAAACATATTAAATTAGAACATGATGTTTCTATCAGTGACCTTTAAGACAGGACTGAGTTCCACAGACAGATGCAGAATGAGCTCAGCTGTTGCAGTTTGTTGAAGCATGTTGGGTCACTATCATGCGTGTCAATTAAGTGATGCTGATTTTTTGGATGAGCCAAATGAACATCTGTTGTCAAAAAGTATGCTTCATGCCAAAGTTTTAATAGAAAGTTTCAAATGAAAAGTGTACAGTTGCTAAATTTGGTAGATTCATCAGGACTTATCAAGAAAAACTAGTAAAACAGACCATATATTTTTTTTAAAAAAACAACAGTTTTAAATAATGATGTTTAATAACACAACTCACTGTACAAATAACATTTTTTCCATTTATAATTGCAATATAATTACACAAAATAATTAAAATATATTTTAAAACCATCTTGGTTTCTGCAAATATTAGGGCTGTGGTTACATGGTTTTCAAAAGAACCCTTTTAAAGTGATGCCAACATCTGTTCTGTCATGTCACCATGCCAACGGTTCATCATATCTAAAGAGATAAAAAAAGACAAAATTCAATTCAAAACGTTTAGGAAGACCACACCTAATCATTTTTAGTGGAAACATTTTGATGAGGTAACTTAAGTGTTATAGGTAATACTAATTTGCCAAAATACTTCAGTTTTGGTGGTCACTTCCCTAAAGAAGTAATTTCAAATCCCTTCCCCGTATGCTCACAAAAAATGATCACGCCACACATAATCCTTACCTTAACACTGGACTATTTTCTATTCCGTCTTTCATCACCACTTCCGGGAACAGAGTGTCTAATCTGGACCTTTTTCCATATCTGTAAATTTGGGACAGATTAGGGGGAAATCAGCTTTTATAATGAAACCCTTATACAGTTTCAGATTTTTTTTTTTATCTTTGCTTGACACTGGGGCTGCACCCTGAAAAGTCTGCCAATTGTACCCTTAGCTGTAGGCAACTGTACAGAAGTGGACTCTGAGGAACGTTTCTGTACAAGTGATGATACATTAATGCTATTTGTACCTTTGTGATGTTCCTGAGTCCACTTCTGTACCTTAAAAGGTAGTTACAAGGCTTCAGCCCCAGCGATAAGCAAGGGAACCATTTTTTACCGATAGTGTATAGACTACTCTTATACTTAAAAAATAAGTACAATTAGCCTTTTTGCAGCAGTATATGAAATGTATTTGCAGGTATACTTTTACCTAGCATTTTTTTTTCGGATATTATATTTTAGTACCCAGCTGTCCCGGAACCTACCTCTGTCTTGTGATTAGGTTGATATAGTGTCTTAGTGCGGAATAGTACTTCGTTAGGTCTTTGGGAAGTGCACTTTCTCCCGGGCGCGGTGGTTTGGACGGGAACGCGTCAGCTAACACGCAGACGCAGTAAAGTGCGCAGAAAGTCACGAGGGTCAGCCGCATGGTCATGTGAAGATGCATCTTGAAGAAAAAAAATACACGCTAGGTTAATTAGGACATTAGTTTGTACATTTTCAAATATGTTTTATGCCGCAGCAGTAGCAGATTTGATCATTTTATTTTTACATGCTTACTAATTAGTTAGCATTATCAGTACGGTAATTAAAATGAAAATTATACTATATTAATTATGAACGGATTATGCTATTCCTTTGTTCTGAACGTTATATTGACCGTAATAGCAGCCTTAAACTTGAAGCCTTTTAATACACTACTTGAGAAAACAGCCCACTATAGAGTACCACCAGATTCTACTCCAATTGTGGTCTTTAATTTTTATAATAGGTTGGTTATTTAAAATGTAATATTACAAATCAGGTTAATAACCAGGTAACCGTACATATGGAAAAAGACCACGTAAATCTCAGTACATTCCTAATACAATTTGTTCATATTATAACCCATGGCTGTGCGTTTAAACGTTCCAGTAGTATTAGAATAATGCAATTACAATTAAATCTAGTCATTATAAAAAATTCACATACCCACACAAACTCTATAATGTATTGATTTATATTTCACATGGATGCAATATTTTTTAGGGCACCACCTTTGAAAGTATTGGGTTGTGTTATAACTTACAGAACGAGTACATAAATTTTGTCAAAATATTTTGGAGTCTTTAAGACGTATACATTTAAATCAATGTGTATAGGCCCAACTGAACTAATTTCAACAAAGTGATACAGTGAGCATCTGTACTTGATGATCTGTGCATGTGATTTTAAAACCTCATTCTTACCGAGTCTCATATTAGCCTACAATATGAGGTGACGCAAAATGTGGATGTTGGATATTGCTTCCATAACTTTGGATACTTCACGTATCCATACTAGCAACGACGATGCAACAGCTTTTCTTTTTTTTAGATACAATTAAAATGTAAGGTTAAACCTCGTAAATTTGAAAGTGGGGCCAATCTGGAGCAGTAAGTATTTTAATCATCGCTCTATTAATAATATTCTGGTTAAACTATACATCAATTGGCTTATAAAACTAGGATTGGAATATAATGTATGACAGATACATTTGTACAATAATTACAAAATAAAATGGAACAACAAAGATAACAATAAATACTTTAAATACACTGTTAAGATTTTAGCCTACTCACGTGCAGTTCGGAGGATTGACGTTACTGTAGCAAATTTGCAGCTTGTCCTGTGCGTCTCCAAGCCGCCCCTATACTCTCTGACAGCTTTCAGCCGTTCCCCATTATATAGCTCGCAGCCCCGCGGCGGGGTAAGGGGTGGGTGACACCATCAAACTCCACTAAATGCAATTTAGCTCTCACAAAGACATCCCGCAAAGCCACTTGTCGGTTAGTTGCTTGACTGTTTTGAGAGATAACGCCAAACACGTTTGCATTTCCAACAACATCGATCAAAACCGTTTCCACTATATGCAAGGAGATTTTTAATGGGGGCAATAAACAGGCCTATTTTCAAAATAAAAAGCATGGAGAGATTATTGCACTGATCGTGATGCTACTGCGCGCAGCATTGTTATCAAAAGGGGCGTCTTTAAATTTGTTTTCGACGAGACGGTGCACATAAGTACACTAATGAAGACACTGTCTTAGCTGATTTGACTAAGACTCAGTTTCCCAATACAGATACTTTTTATATAAACAAGTATCTTTTATTCATACAAAATAAAATATTTAATAATGCATCAGAAGCTTGCCAATTTTAATTTTGGCTTATTTGTCAGATGAATCTGCATCTATACACCCATTCCTCTAAATGTTTATGCAATTAGGGTTGGTGCAATCTGGACCCTATCCCAGACAGAAAGGGGTTACAGGGCAGGGTATACCTTAGAGAGGACACCATTTAAAGAAAACGATCATCTATCTGACTACTGGGACTTTAGTGTGTTGGTGACACCTGCTCCTAGCCTCTTAGTCACCTGGTAGCTCAGCTAAGCTTCTCCTCTTAAGACATTCCTCTAAGACCAGGAATCATTCTTGTAGCCCTACACTGAACCCTTTCTAAGGCAGCAAGACAAACATAGCTTTAGAAGGAGTTGATGTGACACAGATTACTACCTAGTAAATGGATTTTATCCTAGTAATTCCATTAATGAATTAATCTTGATTTAATTTGTGGGTCTCTTCAGTGAGGACTTGTTAAAGCACTTGAAGTTAAATCTCAGATGGAAGCATATTCCTTAATTCGTCAATCTAAATGTCATTATTGTTAATGAAACAACACATATATTATTTTAATAAAATAAAATTTAAAAATCAACAAATTTGTGTTGGCCAAGTCCGGTACAAGTGCAAGTCATTAACTACAAATTTGATTGTCATGAGATTGTTTGAGCTGCTGTAGAATAATACGTTCTTAAGTCTATAAAACGGTGAATACGTAATCCCCCACCAGTGAAAAAAGTAAAATTAAGAGGATTAAAATAGGAAATCAGTAAGATTCAGTGAGTCACTGTAACTCCATGACTAACCCAACACCTTCAGTCATCTGCATGGACATAATCTGTCATGTACTTCAATGTCCTCAGATCCCCACAACAAAGAGAACTTACCATGTAATATTGATTTTAGCTGAATACACATCTTAATTTTCTTCTAGTATCCAGCATCACTTTAAATATGATATCAAACAGGCTTTATGTTCTGATTGTAAGAGGACTTTAAAGCGTTTGTTGTGCGATTATATGATACATCTTCACACTCACTGTATGCATCCATTTTGGGCAACTGGTGCTTTCAGCCTGATACCACGTGTGTTAAATCTACATCGCTCTGACTCAGAGTAACATCATCGCACAAGTTATGCAGACCCCACCCTGTCAGCAAAGTGCTATAATTCTTTGAAGGCTTACTTGAGCATCTCCTCAACTAAAATGAGCTGACAAGACCTGACACCGGAAAAGCTTTACACCTAATGAGGAAGCCCAGAGATAAGATTTGTTGATTCTTTTATGGCTTTCTCTCTGATCTGAGCGTCACCCGCCACTTTCATTCTTTCTGCAATCCTCCATCTAATTGTGGATAAATCTTGTGTCACCTTGCGGGTTTCAAGCTCTTTTGTCCAGAACCATTAAAAAAAAATCTTACTATATCAGTTCTGTGCTTGTTATAATACATAATTATGGGTATTCTCAGTTAATTGATCAGTTAATTTTCTCTAGTTACACATAGATGCAATATGAGTTGTATATTCATGTGTACTGATAATCTGTAATGAGTCAAGTTTAAGACAAAAGTGAGTATTTTGAGCAGGAAAACTGTGAACACGGCAGACTTTTTTGGTTCCATGAAATATTTCAATTAAGGTGTTATTCACATTGCATCAGGGCAATCTCATTCTGCTTTTCATCAGTCGCAATTCAGTCTAAATGCTGAATGGTCTGCAAAAAGCATTTGGACTTCCAGTGTTTTAGAATCAATCCCAGAAATGCAACAACTGATGGAATACTGTATTTGTTTCAGATATCTTTGCCCATAAACATATTTTCATTTGAAAAATATTCCTCAGGTTTCTCTCTCTGCAAGCAATAGTAAAGTGTTCCTTTGTTTACACTGACTTACATATAAGGAAATGTCTTGAGAGTGGGGTACAGCATCCCTGAAGCAGTCAAAGGCCTTGCTCAAAGGCCCAGTGGTGATATGATTGGTGCTTTCAACCCACCTCCTGAATATGGGCAGATTCCGAACCTGATGAGCGACACACTGCCCAACTCCTCCCTCCAACAGCACAAAACTGATTCATGCTGTTCAGATTTTATAGGAAACCTTCCATAGGCAACAAGTATCTTCCTCTCTGATTTTTTAATCGCATGAATTTAGAACACTCGCTTCAAATTACAATACGGGAATACATCAACGAGGAAAAAAGTTTGATTAAATAACAAAACGCCTGGGTTTTCATTACAGAAACTATTCCCATGGAATGTCAAAACAATAAATCAATTTTAATTACTTTTCAAACAAATGTTACATCAGGAGGCTGTGAATTTCTGGTGAAATGTAAGCACTGCACATTTATATACTTAGAGGCTTTTGTCCAGAGCCGTACCTCTGAAAAGCACTGAAACCATCCTGCATGTTTTATAGCTGAAAAAGAAAAAAAAAAAAATCAAAAACTATTAAAAATTTAAGCCTTTCAACCAATAAACACACACAAATCTTTTTTTATATAAAAAGGCAAGGCCCTTGGAAGCAAATGTCATAATTCTAAACTTAGAGAGGCAGCGAGCTTTTCAGCTGATAAAATAGTTATTTCTGAGGAACATTTTAAAGGGGAGAATTTGAGACATTTCCAAGTGATTGAAGCCTGCAATTTCCACTGGCAGCTCCATTATTCAGTCGGTGGAAAACGGGGCACTGCGAACTAAACAGACCTTATGAAGACAGGCTGCACAAAGCAGCTCAGAAAAAAATGAATGAAATTAGTTACTGGTGTCCAAAGTATAAAAAACACAGGTTCCTTATTGTGGCCAATTTTTGGTATTGAAATAATAATGGCTAGAGTCTGAATGCATAAACTACTGAAGTTAGAGGGAGGCAGAATCAAAAGCTTGGAAAAGAAGAGGCTGGAATCACTTCACATTGCCAATCACTGATTGGCTACTTTATCATCTCACCTTCAGTTAAACCAATCAGAAAATGGCTAAATGGGGTTGACTGACAACCAAAAAAAAAGCATCACTGAAGCATTACTTACTTGGAGAAGAGCTGTAGTCTATGAATTATAGGTCCATATTTTATTAGTTGCTGAGAAATTCTTTTTCTGTTAGTGTTTATTGATGTTGTCAGAGCAACAACATATGGGACAGATTCTTGGATTAAGGAGAAAAACTCACTTTACTGGTTTTAAACAGCTGTTAGAACACAGACCAATAAACGGAACAAATGCTTGTCTCTAACAAAAAAACAAAAAAAAAAAGCAGACAAAACTTCCAATCTGCAGGAAAATTTGAAATCGAAAAGGAAGAGCTCCTAATGAACTGGAGCATTTCCAAATTTCCAACTGTCAAACTGGTTATGTACAGCCTTCCATCATGTTATGACTCAAGGACCACCAGCAGACATCATTGCCCGGAGAAGTAATCATGTGACAGAACATCAGAGGCCGCTAATCTTCGCGAAGAGGAACACAAAAGCCGAGGCAGCAGAATCCGGAGCCTCGGGTCCTGGTAACAAGGACAGGTTATGGTGTTTGTGAGGTTAAAAAGCACCACAACAAAAATATGAATGTTTCCACCCATATGTCTTATAATCACTTAACCGGTACACAGTCTGAGTGGGAGTGACACTGAAGCTACTACCCCAGGATGCACGGGGCACGAGGCAGGGGACCAGTCCAATGCAGGGCACACACTGACTCACAAGGACAATTCAGAGAAAATTTCACCTAACTGCATTTTTTTTAATAGGGAGGAAGCTGGAGTATCTGACTGAAACCTGGGGGAGAAGATGATCATCAAGTGGGATTTGAACCCCCACCGCTGAAGGTGAGCCCAGAGTGCTGCCCACTGAGACATGGGGCCACCCCTTCGCTATAATATTAAATGTGTGCATGCTACTCCCAATTCCACGAGATTATCCTACATACCAATCTCATTTCACTCGTATCTGCTAGGCATCCATCAGGCTTCAGTGCAAACTTGACCTCTGGACAGTGCAGCTGTGAAAGGACAAAACATTTAACAATCTCTCTGTCCTTCATAAAACAAATTAAGTGATTTCCTCACACCTTATGGCCAATATGACCTCTCAAGTAGCTGCTTAGATAGGGATAGAGCAGGAAATGGAAGAGGGATTTGTGCATCTCCAGAATGACATGCTGGGCAGGTTATCTGAAGCCTTACCCACAACAGCAGACAGCCCAAAGCGTACATGTCGCAGCCGGGGGAGGGGGGCTCTCCTTGAGCAACTTCTGGGGCGACCAGGCTGAGGGCCCCAGCCAGCATCCTGGGGTCAGCAACACGTTGGTCCTATTTTGGACCAGAGGTGGGAGAAATAAAGTACAGTGCCGGTAGACAGCAGAAAAGGTAAAGGTGATGAAAAGGCCATCTGAGATTCCCTGTGTCAGGGAAATATAAGTGCAAATAAATTCCCTTTGTAAGTAACCCACCCTAGACTCTACTGATGCTGAGCCGAGAACTTCAGAGGAGACTTAAGTGAGACCCTGAGCTGCACGGGAAATGGGAATGCAAGGAGGCGACTCACCTGGTCCTTGGTGAAATCGAAATCTCCCAGCAGCCCGCGCTCCCGCTGGAGGACGAACACGTTGCTGGGGTGCAGCGAGCCGTGGATGACGCCCGAGCTGTGCAGCGTCTGCAGCCCCAGGGCCACCCCCCTCATGACGGCCGAGATTTCCTGCCAGGTGAAACAGGCCTTCAAAATGTGAGAAACTCTCAAAATACAGTAAGACTGACGGGTGGGGGTGGGGGGGGGGGGGTTTCAGGACTCACGGAAGTGTTAAGAGGGCTGGTGTTCTGCACAAGGTGCAATGTGCCACAGGAAATGTATGGCACCATCACGTAGGCCATGGGGTCTGACTAAAGGGAGATAGTTATTCCAGTTAAAATATCAGCACTCTATCAGGATAAAGGCTTCATTAGGTCGCAATCAGCTTGTGACATTTTTGGAGGAAAAAAAAAGGACATTAGGGAGGAAAAAGAAATGAACGGACTCTAGGAATATACAGATCTACATGCACCTTCTTACCTTGCCAAAAAATAGTGCCAGCAGGGGGAGCAGTCCTGTCTGCTCCTCACCAAACATACTTGCCCTGTAGTACTGGGTGGCTCTCTCCACCGTTCTGGTCTCTGACTGGGCATCGACAGAGTAACCCTACAATTCATTTAACAAAACTTTTTAATTTCTCTGTCCAGAACACTGGAAAATTAACAAAAGTATTCTTTTAAAAGTACAGAACCAAGCCAGTGGGCAAATTATAAACTCCGAATATCAACATTAACGAGGCGGATTTGCTCAGGTTGTAACCTTAAGGACAACTTGCTGGCCCTGGAACTCTGTGCACACGAGGGGCCTCCTGGAACTCAGCTCTCGCAGGGGCACGCTGGCGAAAAGGTCCCGGTCAAGGCTTTTCACCACCAGTCCCTCAGAATTCTGCAACAGCCGACCCGGGTCAGAATCCTCAGCAGTGGTGGTTGGCCCATAGGGGGCGCTCGGGCACCGCCCTCCCATTTGTGGGGTGGGGGATATAAAATATATAAAAATATATATTTTTAATCAATGTCAGTTTTACTTAATAGTGTGTGCCTACATGCAATCTGAATTATTTTAACATTTCCACCAACTGACTGTCATTGAACAGTGAATTTCCACAGACAGATTTCCACCAATCATTTCTCTTCTTGGGCGCTTTGAAGTGCAGCGAAATAGTCAATCGTGTATGGCTGCTAAGCGAAAATAAAGATTTGGCCAATCAGCATCGCTGAATTAAATGGTTTTGGGGCGCTGAAAATTTCACCCCTGCTACAGAAAATGCGGTAAAGTTTTGGATTGCTCTCAGATCAGTCAGTCAGAGAGAAATTAAAGCGATGACGACAGCTGAGGGGCAGCTTCCACCAAATTCGGTGAGACCATTATTGAATTACCCTTTTGCGAGAACGATGATGGTGGAAAAACTCCATGTTAAGGAGCTGGGACCCGACAAGCCCAAAATAAATATCACCCAGCCAACTAAGGAGAAAGTTAAAGCCTACAACAGGACTTTTTGCAGGGGGGTTGGTTCCAGCACAAGTCGTGGCTGACTTGTTTTCCCTGCATCCTATTCAAAAGTGACAGGTGTGATTTGACGTGGACACAGTCTGGGCAAAGTGACTTCCTCTCCGAACGCGTCAAGAAGCACGAATGATCAAGAGTTCATACGGAAAACTGTGTAAAGCTAGCTGTGCTCAGAAGGATTAGCATAGCGGCGCAGCTAGATGATGGGTACCGCATTGCTGTAAGAAGGCACAATGAAGAGGTAGATAAAAACCATCATATTAGATGCAAGGAGGTAGACCTTTGGTTCATTCTAGACAATAATCACACATCTTTCTTGTCAGAGTTTGCATTCACAGCAAGAGTGCCAACACTGTGTTTCACTCACTCACTCTCTCGTTTCACAGACATACACCTAGCTCAGAAAACACAAACACACACCTCATTTCATAGTCACTCTCGCACATAGAAATCTTACACTCACCTTACAATCACTCACACACCACCCCTCTCTCCCTCTCTCTTTTCATACAATCACTGTCCCACACTCACCTTAGAAACCTCCCCCCTCACTTCACACACTCACTCTCCCTCTCTCTCTCTTACACACACTTCATTTGTATAGATTCAGCTGAAATCATACCTTTGCTTTTAACTAATCAAGAACTTGAGTATTGTATTGTATACCATTCCTTTCCAAAGCATAAATGGAGCCTAATATAGCTGTAAATTGTTAATTTACTTTATCTGTGAAACTGCAGATTTTGAGAAGGAAATTAAATTATGATTGTGAAATTGTTGTCATTATCTGACTTATACTGGACCAGGAAGGGAAATCTACAGTATTGGTACGACGGTCCCACCAAGAATTTTTTTCACCAGCCACCACTGATCCTCAGTGTTATGCATGAGGGCTTCCTGCACGGGGGAGTCACCAGTACAGGGAGAGGTGGGACTTTGAGAACTGCTGGGTGGGGTTTTGTGCACCAGTGATTGGCCACAGGCTCTTCTCCCTCATTATTGCTTGTTATTCTTGGCGGGGTCGCTCACCATGAAGCTGAGGAGGTCTGCGTCATGGTAGAGCAGCGGCAGCTCAGGGAAGCCCCCCTTGGCCAGGACAGCCAGCTTTTTCTGCACAGAAACAACAGCCAGCCATACACTCACTGTCACAGGATCTCACAAAACACGGGATGAAGCAGAACCATAGTTTCCAAAGATCAGCCTGGCACCCAAATCAACCAAAAAGATTAATCTACAGCTATTTGCGAAGATGGAATAACATTTAAACAGTTCTAATTACTGAAGTAACATTTATCTGATCATTTATTTTACTAAAAAAAAATCTGTGGCTCAGGTTCATTTATATACAAGCATCTAAGAAGGCAAGCAACAACTAGAATGCAAGAAACAGCTTCTTTAAAAAACTCAGGTGAAAAGGGCAAAACTCTTACATATTCCTCCTTCTCTAGGCCTATCTCCTGGAAAAGGGCATTCCTGGTCAATTCAATCTGTGTTTTTTTCTTTTCAATCTCTGGGAGATCCACCTCTTCTGCCTGAGAAGAAATTGAGAAAAAAACCAGGCACATGAATATCAGACCCCCTACTCTGGGGCATGTAAAAACATCATGAACAGGTATGAGGTCTGAGGGGATAGCACTACAACCTCACACTTCCAGGGTTGGAGGTCCGACTCCTGCCCCTAGCTCTCTGTGTGGAGTTTGCATGTTCTCCCTTGTGTGGATTTCCTATACAGACTCCAGTTTCCTCCCAGTCCAAAAACATGCTGTTAGGCTAAGGGGCATCTCTATATTGCCCATAATGTGTACGGACATTCCCTGCGATGGACTGGATGTCCCCCTTACTCAGGCCCAGTTGTCCCTGTGACAAACTCCAGGCTCACTGACTCTAAACAAGCAAGCTATGGAAGCTGGACGGATAACCAGGTATCAGGTATTTATAAGACACACACCGCCAAATATGGTTAGTGGCAATCAAGTCTAATCCGGGGGATTACAGAAAGAGGCAGATTTGCACCTGGCAGGAAATACACTTAAGCTTTGTCACGACAAACCCTTTTAAATAAGCCCCACTTTGAAGAGTGCCCGAATTCTCGTAAGAAGTTCCAGGCAGGGGGAAAAAAAAAACAGCTATTTTAGGACAAAACCAGCACTTGAACTCAAAGAGCACAGCTTGGGTCTGCAGCTTATTTTTCTATTCAAAGTCGCCCACACGACTCCTTGTGCTGCCCATTCATACAGCTGTATTGTTCCCTGAAGCCATCTATCGAAAGCCCTCCATTAAGGGGAGAGCAGCAGGACCCTCCTTTGCTCTGGGCTGCCTGCAGAGGTCTACAGCAGAGCAGAAGCTGCAGCCCTTACATCCAGAGAAAAATGCTCAGAGATGTGAATTTCCTCAAACCTCCATCTTGGTTGTGGAGTTTCCCTTTGAGAATCAGACCGCAGGTAGAGATGTTATTGTCCATTGACGTCGGGCTGTCACAATATCAGATTTTCTCTACACGATTACTGTGGCCAAAAGAATCCATAATCACCCCCCTCCCATATCACCTCCTCCAGGCTGCCCTGTTCCACCAGCCTCCAGCGCAGCTGTGACCTCAAGTGCTTGATGCGCTTCTTGATGGAGAACAGCTCGTCGGCCTTTGGAGTGTCATCCTGCCACCGGAGGACCTCTTCCTTAAACTGAAGGGCATGGGAACCAACAGGTAGACAGACAGCACATTAAAGGAACAGGCTGCACTTACAGGTCTCGTAATGAACCAATGAGCCCTTAAACTGAAGAGTATAGGAAGACCTTATGGAGGAGGTGGTGTGCGGCTGAGCAGGACTCTGTGTCTGATCAGGTTACCCTGCACTGTGACCCCCAAGCTGTGTCTGTGTGTCTCATAGAGAGCAAAGTATCTGTACAGTTTAAATTCACTTCCATTTAATTTTTGTTTATTTATTTTTTTTTTTTATCTTTTATAGCTTTGGTGGGAAGCACACTCTTTCACTGTACATGTACAGTAACAATATAGCTTGTTCTGTTCAGTTCTATTCATCGATACGTAATGGACCCTTGTGTAGATTACTGAGATATTACATGGTGCTGTGAAGCACTTGTACAGTGTGACGGACACATATATCTGCTGTCGGTCCCTCACCTGCGAGTTAAGAGAGTATTTCTCCCGTACAGCCCTCAAGAGACACTGCTCCTTCCCGATCCTCTGCATCACACCGTGAAAGGCGCTTGACACTATCTCCAAGTCTCGACTGTTCTGCTCCTATGGGAGGACAGTTAAGGATTTTCACATTTGTTAGAGGTTGGGGGGGGGGGCGAGGGGCAGTGGAAGCAGGTGATCCAACCCACAACTCACGGCGAGCGAGACGTCCAGCTCCCGGCACAGGTTGAGCTCCGCCCTCTGCAGGAGGCCATCCACGCCCATGGTGATGACACTCAGGGGGGTGGGCGACTCGCTTGATAGACTGAAAAACTGAAGATGGGGAAAATCAAAAATAAACATTGAATCCCACAATACCAAGCAAATGATATTTGCAGGATGTGCAAATGTACATTTTTACAACAAAGACAGTACAGTATAGACAGTACATATATACGCATTACCAATTTAACTTATTTTCCATGTACAGCAGTCTAGAATATTCTCTTCTGATTAAACAAAATATGGGTTGTACTGTACTGCCTTGTTACCCAAATCATGTCTATTCTTGCTAAAATTAAATCACTAAACTCTAAAAAAAAAAAAAAAAAAAAAATTCATAATGGCACAGTGAGGCTCACCACCCTAATGTCACGTTTCTCACACACCTTGACCAACTTCTCAAACCAGGAACACAGGAATTTCAGTGTTTCGTCAGTCCCCTCCTTCACAGACTGGGTCTCGTGCTGTTTCTGACTGTTCCACTGTCTGAACTGTTCAAAGGTCTCATCTCCGACTTCCTCCATCGAGAAGGAACCAAACACTGCAGTAAGAGAGGCACCCACTGCCTATGAAGGGGAGACACAGATTACAGATAATGTACAAACACAGAATGCAGAAATGTAAACAATATAGAGATTAACATGTTGTTGTCCTAAATCAAAGGGGATTGGACACTAACATCATGCCCCCTCAGCACCTCAATAGTGTCCATTCGTTTGCTGATGGGCAGCCCGTCCACTTCCTGAATAAAGTCATCCACAGCCACCGCCAATGCTCTCCTCACACCATTCCTCTTCTCGATCAATTCTTCCAGGTCCTCCCTCTGGCAAACCACAATTAAAGCAGTCAGTTCATTTCTGGCGATTAACATCAATTTTACCTATCCCCAATCTATACACTGGCATTGCGCTGCACAGACTTTAACACGATCATAAGTAGGTACTTACAAAAATAAAATCCCAGTCCAATTCTATCTGCTTTTGACAGTCAATTTACAGCACTTAACACTTCAGAGAAGCTTTTAAATTCTCTAAAAAATGACACACTTACCAATTCACCTGTCCCTCCACCTGGCTCCATAAGCATGACGTGCTGGGCGTTTGCACAATCCCCCTGGGGGGAGGATTAACCCCCCAGGTCTCACTCCAATGATGCCCCCCCCCCACGAGAGCTCACACCAGTACACTCACTAAACCTTCATGCATATTTTGCCCATTCTCTAATGATTTTGGGTTGAGACGGCTTACCTTGTGACAGGCCTTCACCTTATCCTGTGCCTGGTCATATTCCTTCCACACAGCCTCCAGCTTTTCCAAAGACGCGGGAGAGGAGATGCCATTGTGTGCGACTATGTCGATGGCTTCAAGTAGGCTGTCCCTGATGGTGCCACGGGCGCGTGCTTCTCTGGGGGACGAGATCGACAAGGTTGAGGACTTACAGTAAAAGCTCTCATGTCCAGCAATGTTGGGACCAAAGCACTGGCGGATAGTTGAATTTTCCAGATTGGTTAAATGTTACTTTCGAAACATTTAATTGTAACATTTCTTACACTTTAATCCTTTTATGCAGACATACTAATGATTACTTTTAGCACAAAGCAACAGCAGATATTTGACAGAACACAAGTGCGTGCCAGGTAAACTCTGGCAGAATGACTGAAAAGAACACCAAAGCGTGCCACTCTGTACATGTGAATGCTTTTCTTTATCATTTTTCATTAGTTTAGTATAAGTTTCAATAGAGCGGCGTCACTATTCATTATGAATTTTGAATGATCAATTCAACTCATGATATAGATGCACATTCAGTAGTCATCAGAATTTTTGATCTGTTCCCAGACTACCGATCTGCAGCATGATACTTCCTACACCTGCCAGGCAACGACAGCATGCATGTAGCCACACAGGCTCTGTCGTGTTTGGGAGCTTAAACATGTCTCACAGTATTAAGCCCTATTGTACATTTTTTTTTCTGTGTTTAACCAAATAAATTTTATTCAGTTTCAATTAATGGCATTTAGAGGCATTTAATGGCATTCACGGTAACTAATTTAAATGGCAAATGGATTGCTCCTTTGAGCACTCAAAGCGCTTTACAGTTTTGCCTCACATTCACACACCGGTGGCGGAGGCTGCCATGCAAGGCGCCAACCTGCTCACCGGGGGCAATTTGGGATTCAGTGTCTTGCTGAAGGACACTTCGATGGGGTCAGGAGGAACCGAGGCTTGAACCTGCAACCCACCGGTAGCACTACCTCCTGCACCACCATCGCCCTTTAAAGTCAAGGAGCACCTGTACTGATATTTTAGAATTATGCCAGTTACTTAAATTCCAGTTACGAGAGCTTTTAGTATAAATGGGTGAAGAGAGACATTAAAGACAAAGACAGTTGACCATTTAACAGGTACAGACCGCACCACAAAGGGAAAAAGGACTAGTGACTGTACCTCACACCCCTTAAGGACTCCACCTTCTGTGCCAACTGGCCCAGCCTGTCTCCCACCGCGGTCTCCAGACGCTTGTCTGCTGCCTCCACGCTGTCAGTCACCTGCTGCTTCATCACCTGTGTGCGCAAAACATGGTGGGGACATCCTGGACAGCTTGCCAGTCCAGTGCGGGACACGCACTATGAGTAATGCAGACACGGCGAGAACATGGAAGTAGTATTAATCGAACCCGTGACCCTGGAACAGTGAGTCTCCGAGACACTGGGTCATGCTGCACTGTTTCCATTACAGTAGTAAACAGGAAAATGACAAATGAGATCTACAATATCCAAGCATAAAACCACCCCAAAAGAAACTTTTGAATGAACTTTGGAATGTAATAATTTAGACTTTGGAATTTATTACAGATTAGAATCAAGAAAAACACATAGAGGATCATTTCAAATTAAATATTAATTCCATATATGTACATTTTCACATTACATTATAAGATTCTGGTCGCATGACCTTCAACAGAAAGATGTAAACCAGGGGTGGCCAATCTTATCCAGGCCGCTTTGCATGCGGGTTTTCACTGCAACTCCCTAATTAGATTACTAATGAGAGGACTGATTGGCTGAAGAGTCTTTACACCTGGGCTTGAACAGCTGGCCTAAAGATTATCCAAAAAAACCTGCACACACACTCGCCCTTTGAGGATAGGATTGGCCACCCCTGATGTAGACAATGAGCCGTTTTGGGTAGATGAAGGGACATAACCATACACAAGATGGAACGGAACCAGGATCTCAATTCTGACCCTGATTGCTTTCAGTCACACCGGCACCTAGTGGGACCCCCACCTGCAGCTCCTGCTGGACGTCCTGCAGCTGCTTCCCGAGCTCGTCAGCCGTCTGCCGGAGAACGCCATTCTCCTCCTTCAGCTTCTGTATCTCTATGGCATCCCTCAGCCTGCTGTCCTTCACCCTCTGCACAAAAGATACAAGACGATCAGCCTCAAAAACTGCATCAACACCCACAGGATCTCCCAGCAGAACATTATCAGCCAGGAGAGTCAGAGACCATAAGGTCCTTCTCGCTCACTAAGTACCTTTCGCTGAAAACCATCACTTTACACTGACTTCACCATAACAGCTTTGAACCTATCTGAACCAGGCATTCATCCCGTGCAGCTGTCCTGTCACCTGCAGCTCTGCCTGTGTCTCTGTCAGCTCCTTCCCAAGGAGCAAGGCGCTGCGATGCTGTGCGCTCTTCTCCTCCTTCAGCCGTTCATTCTCCTCCATAAGCTCCTGGTCCAGCTTCTTTTTCAGCAGGCTGGCAGGCTGCAGGGCTGTGGTTGTGCTCTTCTCCCTGAAAGCAAGGATCGGTTAAAAAAAAAAAATAAAAACATGTAGTCCTATTGCCTTCATTGCAAATGGCCATCCTGTGCACAAACTGATAACTGCAAATGATTAACTGAATCATCGTGGAAATAAGTCGTGTCTTGTTAAGCAAAACAGCATCTCATAGATAAGCCAATTCAAATTAAACACTAGCTACATCACTAAACTGGTATGAGATTTCCACATAAGCGTGTTCCCTCTCATCAAGGCTATGAACGTTGTCATCACACCATAACGTTCTCTGCCATTCGCTGCACCTTGCATCTCCATCCTCTTTACAGTTGGCTCCATCCCACAACCAATTAAGACTGTATGGGTTTTCTGCACTTCTCTTGTATTGTTCCACCTCCGTTGCACTGTGTTATTGTATTTTTACTCATTTAATGTATTTTATGTACTGTTGTACTGTCTTGTGCTGTACCCCCCACTAATGTTATATTGAGAGAATGTAGCGATGAGAATTTCATTGCATTCCCCTGAATACACATGAATCACAATAAAACTTCTAACACTTATTGTATAATTGATGAAGGCCAAATTTAACAAGAGTGTTAAAGTACTTCCTTGATTTTCACAGACTATGTAGACTCACAAAAAAAGCACCAACTATTGGTCATAATTAGGGCTGTCACAATATCAGATTTTCACTATACCATTACAGTTGCCAAAAGAATTTACAATAACACTAAAATCACGATATCCAGGGCATTAGATAACGGGCATGTTAGTGTATTTACAGCCAGCAAAATCTGTCAGAATGCCTGCTTTTTGGCACTATACAGATGTTTACTTATGACATGCCTACAATACGCCTGTCACGGTAACTACTTTTGTCAGACAATATAATGTACCAGAAATAACTGCAGTAAATAATGTCATTTAAATACCATTGCCATAATAATCTAATAACAGAATAATGCAAGTACACCCTTTCTAAGAACACTGAACATTTAATTAAATATATTCAGACATTGGAATTGGAATGTTAAAAAATGCAAATATCCTAAATAACGCAGACATACAACCACACAACCAAAAAATATATTAAATGGACTCTCAAGCTCTGTTAACAATATGGACTATATATTAAACATTTGGCACTGGGGTATAAAGTCATTCATTCCTTAACAGGCAATATACCGCCAACCCTGTTTAGCGGAGGTTCCGCTCAGTGACGCAAACAATCCCTGATCGTTCACTGGCCAGGGGAAAAGTAGCAGGAAGTCGATTGGACCAATGATTGTATGCAAATACCATTTCTACTCTCTATGATCAGAATGATAAAAATGGCTAGTGAATTTGAAGAATGATTAACTGAGAATGTTGACATTTATGTGATTCCTCGTTACAGGATTTTGAAGACTTCTAGATGGCTACAAATGAAAATGAAATACATTTGTACTGCACCTACAGATACCCGCATATGATTTTGCATCAGGGTTTTTATTGTTCTGATTTTTAAAATAGTTTTTATATCATTTGAAATCTAGTTTAGATTTGGGTTAGTAATCCGTAAGCCCTGGATATCTTAATTGTATTTTTCTTTTGGTCATGAGAACCGTGTAGTGAAAATCTGATATTGTGCCAGCATTATGTTCACACAGCTTTTTTGTTAGGCTGAAGCAACCGCTGCTCCACTTACTTTAGTGCCTGAGGCACATGTTCTGGAAAGGTAGCACGCGGTTTGGGAATGAGGACTTGGGAGCCCGCCTGCACAGTATCCCCCTGAGAGGCACGCTCTGGGGTCCGCAGGCCCCACGGCCCCAGAGGGTCCTGCCAGGTCGGGTTGGAGCCCTCTCTGCAACCGGGGATACTGAGTTTGGCAAACTTCATCTTCATGACCTCCTCTCCGATGTCCAGGTCCCCCTGAAATGCGTGGACTAGGACGGTGCCGTCAAAGCACACCGACTTCTTCTGAATCCGTAATTTCTTGCCGTAAATCAGGTTGCGCAAGAAGATCTTCCCCTGAGAACAGAACGGGAAGTATTGCGAAGTTCCCAATTGGTGAGAAGAGGAAGCCAGTCAACGGGTTAGACAAATTCTCCGTAATAACACTCCCCACCTCCCCTGTCACCTGCACAAAATGCTGCGAGTCTTCATCACTGTTTAAATGGAAACCCCAAAACTTGTACTTCTTAGCCAAACATCCCATTTGAAGGTCTTCTGGAAGCTCCACCAAGGATGAACGGCTGACAAGCTCCGTATTACCATAATCAATGTAGCAAACTGTAAACTAAGAAAAAAAAAAATGTACAGCCTGTCTGATCAGCATTATTCACAAGCAGCATCCAGCTAAATACAGCATAATTAAACAAAGCCATGTAAATCTAACACTAATTACCAATATAAATATACCTTGTCATCATCATGGTGCTGTACCTTACACCTGTACCAGCATCGGTCTTCTGAAAACAGTGCCCCATATACCTGTATAAAACAATCACTGGGTTACCGACGTGTACCACACCATAACGCAGGTCTAAGTCCACCGGCGATTTAATTGGCCAGTTACCTTCTGAGGACTGGGATTCCCCGTGAGCCTCCGAGCTGTAGGGCATCTCCCCGACAAAACGCTGGTCATCCTCTCCACAGCGGGGTCATCGCTGACATTCTGAAAACGGTATCAGGGCTCTGCTGTGGATTTTATAGCTGGACCAAACCTGATTCTCAGTGGCTTTAAAGCAAAGCAAAACAAAGCAAAGCAACAACACCCCACCACCACGGGTGGATTCATTTTGGTTACCAACCTGAGCCCAAAATGTAATGGCGTCCACCACGTGTGTGACTCCCACAAGCTCCACTGGAAGGAGAAGAGGGCGAGTCAGTCTCATTAACCAGCCAAGCCAGACATTTCTGTCAAAGCTGCTGGACAGATTCACTTACTTTTCCCAAGCACAGTTTTATCCATCGCTGTAGTTTCATACTAAAGAGAAGAGCAAATCACATCAATCACAATAATTGAAGAACGATGCTTAATAAGCAGGCATTATGAGTTTTTAACCCACAGATAACTGTTTGCCACTTTTAAATAACAGATGTACAGCAGTAGTACGCTGGAATGAGGCTATTAGCGTGACAATTCGTAAAGTAAGACAAATATTCTACCGCTTAACTTACTATAAAACACAAACTGTAGATATACATTAGCAAGATTCGGGACTTTATTCTCATGACAGAAATCACATTTTTAACAGCCCCGTTTAAAAGCATGCAAGAAGGTCCTTTTAGGCTTTACTTTACAAAATTAGCTACCTAACGCTTTTTGCACATTTATTAGATATGCATCATTATACCTATGTCATACTCTACTTACAAATCACGAACAGTGCTTTACACACTTAGTATTAAACCACTACCAGTAATAATAAAAGAAAAAACAAAATTTTCTATAGTTTAATTCATATCCGACTAACCATCGACACCCACCGGTAACGCGAACTCGAAGCACCACGTGACCACGTGTCGCGCGGTCTTCGCGGTGCGCGCATAGTGGGTCCTGAGTCGCGATATCTATCGTGCGTATCGCGAGAGTTTGCCCACTGACTGTTAATTGAGACCTATTTTTCAATTATTTTTCAATTCTCTGACTGCTAAGTATTGTTTTGGCACAGGGGTGGCTAATTTTATCCAGAAAGGGCCGTTAGGCATGCAGCTTTTCGCAGCAACTCCGTGCTTAGAATAGTACGTAGTGGACTGATCGACTGAAGAGTTCGCACAACTTGGTTTGAGCGACGGTTATCCCAAAAAAAAACGGGCTGCAAACACACCGGCTCTTTCTGGATAAGATTGCCCACCCCTGTAGTAGCATCTGCAATAAGTGTGTATTGCTTGGTAAAGGATGTTGTGTACCCTGTGGTCATTGTACCATATGGTACACTTCGCCATATATAAAAAAGAAAACAAGAGAAATAATAATTTAAAAACATTAATAAAATAAGTAGAAAATAATAAAACCCAAACATAATAATAATAAATCATTATCCGTTGTATGTATACATGTGTGTATTTGTAGCTTGTTGTGCAGTTTCTTCATTACACACATAACTTAGGGACAACAGTAGCCTTAGAAAAGAGTACAGCACTTTGATGAAATACTTCTTATTCAGTGACAGGAGTCATTGCCATACTGAAAGAGCGGAATGACACTACAGCGGTCAGATACGAATCCATGCCTTTGTACTCGGGAAATGACGTCGGTGATGTTTGGATATTACACGCGCCTGTCTATTCCAGTAAGCTACTAACATTCTGTAAGCGACAACGTCGGACCAGGAATTTGTAAGTGTTCGTAGTGTGATTGAAACACAATGAACCGTATTCAACGTGATTACAGATGGAGCGTCTTTCACAAAATGCAGTGTCATAGCTAAAAGTTCTCCTGTTTACCACTCCAAAAAACGTTGCATTATTTTGGCGCGATTGCTATTTTCCCTATTATTCGTGTTATGTGACTGACAAATTGTTG
>JAODKF010000147.1:18483587-18494581 GCA_026779585.1 Mormyrus proboscirostris | reverse complement strand
AAATCCTGATTCATCCTCAATTTCCATATAATGAAGACCATAATTTGTGAATAAATAAAATTTGCATTTGCAGTAAACAAAAATGCTCAAGTGTAAACACGGCTGAGCGGAAACTCGACCCACAAGCGGCGCTGTATGTGTTTAAGGGGGTTGGCCCAGTTGTGCTGCTAATTAAAAACACCGTAAGCGCCATCAATGATGATTTCAATAGTGCTAGGAGGCGGTCACCAATGCATCTAGACTTGGATTAGAGCTCTGTACATCTTTTAGAGGCCTTGTATACCTCACTTTAGTGAAATAATTGTCTTGTTAACTTGCATCCAAGAAAAACACTTTTGGAGGATCATGTGGACTGAATTTGCACATGCAAGTTTTAAGAAATGTACCTGCTCTGACTAGTGAGTCCTTCAATGGAAGAGCAAACACTGAAACAGGCATTTAACTGTCAGCCAAAAGAACTTAGGTTATTCAGGGAAATATGTCATTAACACAAAAGAATGTGAATGTCACTATTGGCTGGTTGGACAAAGAAACAATTTACGTCATGTATGATAAGGCAAATATATTTATAAAAAACACAAAAGCAGATTTATTATGTACAAATTATACAGACGTCAAACGTGAACAAACATGGAGCTCTCCAAAACAGAAAAGCAAAGAGCAATGTCTTACAGAGAATTAAGCGGTACGCACTGGAAAGGTGCTCTTGAGACGGCAGCAGTGGTGACAGCCTGTCAGTCTGAGATTCGCACACCGACACGGTGACAATCCTGTATGCTAAGGACCATGAGCAAGCAGTGGGAAGCAGAGAAATTCAAAGAGCTATAACTACGCGCCATCTGAGTGGCGGGTGTAGCACTTGCGGCTCCCATTCAGAACAGGATTAGTGGATGCTAACAGCCCTGGGGAAAAAAAACGCAGCCAGGTTCTGCTGCAGTCAGGCCGCCTGTCTTTGTCAGGGCGCCACAAAGGCGGCCATTCAGCTCCAGCCTACAGAGCGTGCTTCATGTCTTGCTTTGGTCTGCTTCCTCGTCTCCCCATTCGTGCTTTTTAGCTTGCCACCAGAGGATAGTTGCAGGCATCGTTTGATAGTCTGTCCACCTTCTCTCATCCCCCCAGGAGGATGTGAGAGGCAGGAAAGGTAGGAAATGCATAACATTTACCACCATTTCTGACACTTATGCCAGAAGCCCTATCCTCACCAGAATCTGTGAATGCGACACAATAGGAGCCCATAGAAAATCCCCATTGCGTTTTCCAATACATCATGAACACGTCATTAAACAACATACAAAACTGCAGGAAAACATGGAATCACACAATTCTAATACACAGATTTAGCAGCATGAGCAAAACACTTTTGAAAATCACAAATCGGCTGAAAAGGCAACTGCATTTTAATATGGATAAACACAAACAATGACATCTCAGGGAATGTCTATTTTCAATTCAAAATAGCAGATTGAAGTCAAATTGAACTCTTATTAATCAGCCAAAACCCACAGCTGAGATTTTCGAAAACAGAAGGTGGGTGGAAACAACATCCTGATATATGTTTAGAAGTGTCATGTGACATGACTGTGGCAACCAATCACACACTCAAAATGATTTCCATCTGTAAATAACAGTGGATAGGCAACAAAGTAGTTCAAACATTAGCCTCTGACCTTGTCTATTGTCCAGATGGTTGGACCCCGTAAAACCGGAGCGAAACCGGGACAGAAGAAGTCCAGCGGATGCAGCATGAAGAAGGTTTTTGAATTCCAGGGGCCCACAAGCTCCCAACAACAATGTTATTACAATATCTTTTCCAAAAAACACTGGACTTCATAAAAATACATTATCATCAAACTAAATTCTAATATTAACAACTGTATTTTCAGCCATATACTGTCAATATACTAACAAGACACATTCCATTTTTTTGCACACACAATCTTTAAGCTCAAAATATAATATAAACCTCCAGATTTCACTAGAAGGCTGATGACTGCCTTTTTAGAGTGCTACACATCTCTGCAGAGGGACTTGTTAAACAAGGCAAGCCAAAGGTATTTAACAGCAACATTTATTCAACACCTACAGGCCTGTATGTTAATGAAAAAATGTATCCATTTCAGTAGATTTAACCAGAGTTGGTTTGACCTTTTGGTTTTTGTAGCTAACTTTGACATAAACATCATCAAGCTTTGCTGTTCGCACAATTAAAAGGCAGCTAATAACGTTAAACGTTAAGCTACATATGGGGAAAATATGCAATAAGAAATAAATATCATTTGTGTTATTGCAGAGCATATATCCTGTTTGTTTTGGAAAAGTTATTCTTTGGGGGATTTAAAATTAAATTTATCAGGAATTAAATGACAAAAGCATCTGTTTTATAATTTTTGGATTTTACTTTTGCCAAAACTTATTACTGTAGGCTGGGGTGGAGGAACCGGGGGGGGGGACATATACCCCCCAAAATTTAATTTGTCTCCACCCCAAATACAGACCCTTGCAATTATATCATTAAGTCCTCCAATATCAAACTCTCTCCTACACCCTTGACAGTAGGTCTTTTAAAGTTAAAGTGATTTAAAGGTCTACATATTACCTCTGGAATTTAGCTGATCTGTATTGTCTTCGAGAAACAGTCATCTTGCTTGGAATGTACTGGGCTACCACAGGAACGTCAAAGCAGCTGACCACCCTGGGCCACACTGGGACATCAGTCTGAGCTCTTAGCTCCGGTTTTAAAAACGTGGCCATCGATAAACCTTCATTAAAGCTACAGCGGAGGGAGGAACAAGCTCTTCTCAGGTCAACAACTATCTATTTCCTCATTACACACCCAGGTCAAAACAACATTCTATGCAATACAAAAGCAGAATTTCTTTATATTCAGCAGACTGTTTTTCCGTATTGGAAGTTTTTTCTATTTCCTACTTCTTACCCCAGCATTATTAGCAAGACGATATCAAAAAATAACTTAACAAGAAAAATACAAACATAAAAACTCAGGGCACAGATACAAGACTTTGCACTTCTAAGCATTCGCTGAAGGAGAAAATGATGTGTCTTTACTTCACTGCATTTTATCCCAAATATGCTACTAAAAAGGTCTCCCAATCTCCCTCTTGCAGTGGTAGTAGAAATGCGGCGATGTGTGAAGAATGAGGCTTTGGACCAAGGCCAGGGTACATTGGTGCAGCAGAGGACTGGTGGACCAATGAACTGAAGCAGAAGGCCGTGTCATGTGACTGTCCTGAGAATTTGTATTACGGCATGATACAACACTGTTTCATCACAACTTGATTTCAAACTTTTCTTACGAGTACAGTATGTTGCAACACTCCCCTCCCTCCCAAATTTCTCCCCTGTCTTTCACACACTTTGGAAGAGCCAGCGATCCCCACAGCTTTCCTTTTCGGCACAAGATGCCTGATACAGAAGGGGGGGCGGGCAGACAGGTGCATCCTTCTTCCACTTGCTTCTTGGTGCCTCATGGGTTCCAGGCTCTGTAAGTCGCCAGTAAGAGTCACAGTAGAGCGATGAGAGGGGAGGTGGGACATTGGCATTTCAACACGGCTGACAAAACACAGAGCACTTCTGCTTTGTTTCTGGATGTCCTCGCCACGGATGGAGTAGCTCCACACATGGCTGAGAGTGCCCCGCCCAGCCCCCACAGCCCCCACTCGAGGTCTCACCAAGTTTCCATTCCTCTCTTCATTAGGTTACCTTCAGAATCATATAGTTGCATGTACACAGAAGCTGTTGTGGGCCTACTTCAGTTTTATTATTTTAAATTTTTATTTGATTTAAATGCTGACATTTCAATGCTGAGGGAGCAGGACATGTGATTGTCTTAGTCACTGTCAATCATAAGACTAGGGTTGCTAGAGCGGTCTGGAGAAGAGGGGAATCCCAAGGTCTCCTGTGTGAGCCCCGACTCCATCGAAACCTGGATCTCAACATGGGAGTCTCGCTTGCACTGCTCTGCCTGTCCCACACTACTGTTATTAGATGCTCTGGCCCTGTGTTCCTCTTTGCCTGCCCCTCCCTTCATGACCTGCAGAGCTAAATTCTTTTCAGACCCCTCTTCAGCCAGGTATTCCCTTTCTTCTTTAGCCTCCTCTTTCCTTCCCATATTTTTGTTTTCAGTATTTGCCTGGGTCTCATCCTGCTTCTCCTCTAGGTTTTCTACTTCACCCTCTTCATCGACTTCAGTCTCCACCATCCCTTCTCCTTCTCTATCTTCTTCAGTCTTCACCTTCTCCCCACTCTCACTAATCCCATCTTCAGCTGCCGGCTCAACTTTCCTCTCTTCTTTGTCTCTCTCCAGGCATAATCCCTCACTCTCCCTGTTCTCATCATTCCTTCTCACCACAGCTTCCATCTCTGCCTTTGACACGTTCTCCCCTTCGTCCGACATCTTTGGCTCTGTCTCTTTCTCCACTCCTTGGGACTCGCTTTTCTTGGCTTTGTCATTTGGAGCATCTTTGACAGAGTTCTTATTTGACTTATTCCTGGTTTTGAAATTAAGTTTCTGTAAAGCAGAAAGAAACTCAAAGCGTAAGTAGGGCTCTTCTATTCCTAAGTTTAAACGGAAAAAAAGTGCCAGTTCCTTAAGACAAGCAAGCTGTTTCATAAGAATGGACGATGAAAGAACTGAGAATGATAAAGTGACTTCTTACAAAGTAAAAATAGATGTAGCTGAAATAGGCATGGCATAAGTAACAGTCACAGTGGCAGCCAAGTAGAGACACCTCTGGGATGACAAAGTGTTAAATATCTATAAATACTTCTGAAATCCAACCAGCTGTGCATGACAATGAAACAGTTCTTATCAAGTGATGAGATTACGTTGTGCTGTGTTGTGTAAATGAAGAAGTAATCCTCAGAGGCAGAGCTGATTTCCCTGAGGACGCATGCAAACTCTACAAGAAAATGTTAAAAATAACAATGAGGCTCGCCAAAGGATCTAAAAGCATTAACTACATTAATGGCGAATGAAATATTATGGTTCACTGAAATTATTCAGTGCTTGATTTGTCGATAGGGAGCCACTCATGCATGACTGTCAGAGGGCCTCAAAAGCCTTTGTTTGTTATCTTCATGCCATTGGACTCCTGGAGTTCAGAGATGGTTTACTCTGACCAGTGCTTCTTACGTCTAATGCAAACAATAACAAGGTGTGTCGAAAGAAGTGTGGATGAGGAGCACAGTGTTGTTCTTTGGCGCGAGCGAGCGAACCGAGCAGCGCCAGAAGACACAGGCGCGGGAATGTGGGGTCACTACCTTGGATTCTTTCTTCTTGCGTGGCAAGACAGGCCTCTGGAGGAAAACGATCTGCTTGGTGGCCAGACTTCCGTCGCTGTAGGAGAGAAGAATAATCGCGCATGGATCTCTGCTTCCAGGCCACAAATATTACCCCTCGCAAATAATTACTATAACTTTCCCAGCAACTTTAATGGATACTTCACTGCATAAAAAGAAGTTTTCAACCCCACATAAAAATAACATTCCTCATCTACATCTTCAATTTTTTAAAATCACATTATCTGTAACCTTATTCAGCTTCTCCCAAAATAAAAAGACATCCTACAGTATAATAAGCCTATCTTTTGAGAAGCAGGCCTGTAAGTGCAGAGACACACAATAAATACAAAAGACTAGTACACTGTCAGACCATGTAGGGAGTATGTGAATAGATGCATGGTAGACCAACATGGAGAACAAGTGAAAATGTATAAACCTATTAGTATCTAGGACAGTGATTTGATTAATTTGCCCTATTCCTGCATTCTGTGGGTGCTTTCTCTGTAAGGAAAATGAGAGTTTAAAATAGAGATGTGATTAATCAGTAATGCGCAAAAATGGTCACAAATATCCGTGAAGAGAAGGAGTACTCATGAGCTCAGAAAACATGAATAGGGACCAACAACATGTGTGAGATGTGGTTCCCCCAAACATCCAGCTATGCTCACCATCCATCTACCTTCTTGTTCCACACAAAGGCACCTGTCCACCTTAAATTCATTCATTCATTAAGCTTTATTTTACCAGTCAGACGAAATACCGCACTCACTACTCATGTCATGTAATAAATATAATAAAGCCTATAAAAATCACGTCTTAGCATTCCAATTAATTCCAGAATAATTAAAATAAAAACGTACCCATATTACAAAGGTCAAGAATGACATGTAATGACTGAAATAAAAAAAAATCTGTTACAATAATATGAACGGAAGATATTTTTATATTTTGTTTAGTCGCATAACTTACACATTTATTCTTTCTCCAATTCTTTGCCAAGCCAACTCCCTGGCTTTATTTATGGCCACAGTATTGTCTTTTTAGCACTTACATCTTTGTATTTTTCATACAGCTCTATCAGCAGCGTTTGTTCTGCAGCAGAAAAAAAAACACAGCTCTCATTTTACACGCTTTGCGACTCATTTGATCGATCTATCGATCATCCAATCCTTTGGGCTTCATAAATATCTCGGGTGTGCGCACTAAGTGAGAGTATGCAAGTCTGTCTTGTATGAGTCTTGATTAGTTAAAGCTTAACGGCGTTAATGGAACGACGTGAGACTAAGTTTAGAGATGGCGCTAGTTTGACTCTGACTTTTTCAGGAAAGTCTGGCTTTCTTTAGCTACTTTCATGGAATACCCCCCTGCCAAGTGCCAGAAAGCACTTCTAAAACAAAACAAAAACGGAAAAAAAATAAAAATAATGAAAATAAATAATAACGATAAATAAAAATGAAATTAAACCCATAAGAGAATGATTAAACAGAATACCTTCTCTGATTACGACTTTTACTGTCAGGCAACACTAGTAACCCTTTAGAGTTTCTGGAGAGTTAAAAAAATGTTGCTTCATATAGTTAAAACTGGGTTGCCTTAAGTCAATGAAGCTTTGTCATCTTTGATTTGTTTTGCATAGTCTTAGCACTCTGTTGAGGCTAGCTGGGTTGATGTGGCTTTGCTTATTTAAGATATCATAGTTACTTGACTAGTCAAAACAGCTTGGAATTTCTTTTTTGGGTCTCTTTAGACAACCTCCATTTGTTCTAGTACATTGTTTGCCTCAGGATGCCATCAGGTTATTTCATGTAAAGGATTTGATGTTTCATCCGCTTCTGACATGCTCTTCACTGTTCATACTTATTTCAAATTCCCTTATGACACCATAACTGAAAGGCCTACGGGGTATGAATGACAGCTTCAAGACAATATGATTATCCAGTAATAAAATTACCTCCCATTCTTAGAAGGTTATATACTATAATGTAATTTATTATGACTCTGCACTAAAGACTTTCAAAGTAATCATGGTTTTGTGGGATAGATGAACAGATGGAGTGTTATCAAGCAGCTTCATTACATATTTACGGGGCCCACCTGGAACTTAATGAGATACCTAGAGAGGGATTAACTTCTACGCTATTCAATTCCGGCCCATGCGTAAATTTTACAAGATTGACATGGTGGTGTAGAGGGATTTTACCTGTTAGTCTTGACAACTGGTGTTGGCAGTACACAGGTGAGCCTCCATCCATATGTCGCTAGAGACTGGAGTAGTGGAATATAATCAGTCTTCACTCCCACGCCCTGTAGAAAGCATACAATTCATTAGCAAAAGCAGAATTCTGGGTTATATACAAAGACATTTCATAAAGAGGATTTAATTCATTGGAAGATTAGCAATATTTTAGGTTTCTCTTTGAAGACTTAGAAGCGCTACTCCTATTTGCATTTATGAAAGGTGAAAGTTTATTCAAATTTCAACAGAGATAAAGCGCTCATTTTTAATTGGCTCTATTTAAGTAACAATGCATTTATATATTGATTTACTTGACAGTAACATCACTAGAAAATGTGTTGCAATAGGCTAGCTGAGAAAAAAAATCACTGTTAGCAAATTGCTAGCCAGTACACTACAACTGAATTGCTACTTATCCTGTTATATTTAAGGAATTAGATCTGGCATTCACAATTCTGGACCCTGGGGCAGTCTTCAGTGTTCTTTGCTCCCTGTCAGCCCACGATGGCTTCATCGATGCGATTAGTTGTAGAAGCTTCTTAGTCTGCTTTTTAGGTGTTAATGAGGAGCTAAGTGAAATGTGTCTTGTAAGACCTGCAGGACCCCTCAGAACCAGAGCCTTGCCTTCTGGAGGTGATGGAGTGCTGATATGGATCAGGCCACAGGATGACAAAGGACCATAATGCTTGGTGTATTGGTCATCAGATCAGTCTGTTTAACAGAGGTAACAGAGGTGTACAATGTTTTATTACCATATTAACCCACTGTCAATCTGAGATGGCATCAGTATTGGGGAGATAAGAGCTATAGGCTACTTCATGCTTAATACTGAGTTTCAAGAAATACCTGAAGACCCTTCTGTTCCAGGAATTCCTCTACTATCCTGATACCTCTCTCTGGTCCCTGAATGTTCTCAGTGTTGCACTCTCTGCTTATTGAACATAAGTCTTAGTTTCTTGCTTTGTTTGGAAGATGGTATGTAGCTCTTACACTAATACTGCTCACACTTGTACCTGGGCACTCACTGGAAGCTCACCCTAGTTGACTCCTTGACAGGTGTACGTTTGTCTATGTGCAGTTTGCCTCCATAGTATATCACTTTGGACAAAAGCATCTGCTAAATAGAAACAATGCAAATGATAACTTAAATGTAGTTACAATTTTCCAGACTAAAACATAATAACATACGTTATTCCATGTCTTACTCTGTAAGACAATGGGAGGTTGGTAATCAGATTGCGTTTCTATTTACAGTGTTGGCAGGCTGTCATGAAATGCACTGCTGGTAAGGGATTTTTTTCACCTCACGGTATGAGCTGCTGAATAATCATTAATTAACTTTCATGCAAGTCAGCGATGAGTGGTGTGCACGTCCTCGTTATATACACATAAGAATGCATATATATTTACTGTTTAGGCACCCTAGCCATAGGATGGGCTTTGTTCGGTAGAGACAATGTCTCTATCTTGGTGCCTATATGACTAGGGTAAGCACTGTCATATGAGCTCTTGAATTGCTGATATCAGCGTAAGAGTTACATGCAGTCGAGAAAATATTGGGCACTTCTCATGTGACCTGTATGACTCATTCTGAAAATACCAGTACCAAGTTTTCAAATTTAGGATGTTACTAATTACAATTTCCAACGCTTCTTATGTCTACAGACTATATGTACTTTTACTTTAAAAGTCTGGTATAAATAAATTTAGCCTGTTGTTATCTTTGGGATCAATGTTTGAATGTTGGTGTTTATGGCAACGCAGATAAAACATGTGATAGAGTCCTCCCAGATGCAGCACCTACAGGAAGTGGTCGCTGTTGATCTTTTCTGCACAAGCACACGGCACCCAACCCCAGATAGGAAGTGTGAGGCATGGCACGCATGCCAGAGCGGTATTCGGCACCCACTCCAGTGGTTTTCAAGTTCTAGTGCACAGCTCCGCAGAGACAGACTGACAAACACAGACAGACAGACAGATAGACTGACAGACAAACTGAAAGATACATAGACAGGGCCAATACCAATGAAGGGCAGAGCTAACGACTAATATTCAGATAGACCCAAAGTACTGACAGTCCAAATGTGTGCTCATTTGAATAACAATATATATATAATAGAATTTTTTGCGGTTAACTAAACATGAACTGAATATAAAGCCAATTAACTTTGTATAGACTCTGCAAATGTGAATTTATAATTAATGATATAAATATAACATATGAACTGGTAAAATCTTTGATTAATAGTTAATAGTATCCAAATGCATCAGTCTATATGTGAGCAAACATTTTAAATGAAGTCAGTTGGACAACTATATTGCATAGTATTAGGAAACATGGTGATTAAGGACAAGGGCTTATAATCTTGTAATGTTTCAAATCCCAGAGGGGGTCCTGCTACTGTAACCCAGAGAAACTGAAAATAGTCCATCTGTGTAAGTGGGTAAAAGCCATAAGTTAGACTGGATAAACATGTCAGCCGAAGAATGTAGAACAATACAGCCGTTGCAGAGGCGCATTTAATCAAGGAATCGTAACTGCAATGCAATTCAGTTTGAACAAACTGGGCTAACAAAGAAGTTTCTGGCTGAGGATGGACAGGCCTGTATGCCGAAGTATTCTCATACAGTATATTGAGGGCAGCCAGGGCCCGGCCTTCCAAATAGCCAAATAAACACAACGCAGATCATGTGCGTCAGATTTTTGTGCCACGTCAAAATAAGTGTTTTCGGTAGGTGAAGTGGAGTGAAATGCCAGGCGTGAGCAGGAGAGCAGTTTTGTTTTAGTGCACGGGGAGTGAGACGGCATGGAGTACAGTGACATGGAGGCTGTCTCTGCAGCTGCGGTGTCGCTGTGGAGAATCTGTTTTAGTACAAATATAATGACTTCATGCTGAATTGGATTTGCACAAACAGAGAGGAGGCTAGGGCCACAAGAGCGGCATCTCCCCCCCATCTCCTTTCCACACATTATCAGTTAAAGCAGGGGTTTAATTGGAACGCATTTGCAATCACGAGACATGACAAGGCTCCACAGAATGCACGTATGTATGATGCCATGTTTTAGCTTCTTTAATATTCATTAATATGTCCATGTTGTCTACTTCTCCACTAACACCAGAGAGGAGACTGGGTACTATGCTTGGTACTTGGTCTTCCCACAATTTTGTCGCTCCCTGAATCGATTCAGAATGAACACATGTGTTCCAAGGAGTGTGGACAAGTTCGCAAGTCCGAAACAAAGTGCAGGATGAATAATTCATGCAGCATGGCCCAATTACTTGGGAAGAAACGACTTTTACAAGAAAGACAAGGGAATTCTAGGTATCTCATTAGACCTATATGCATCTCATTAAAAGGTGGGACATGCCCGGAACACCTCACCAGGGAGGCATCCAGGAGGCATCCTAAGCAGATGCCTGAGCCACCTCATCTGGCTCCTCTCAATGCGGAGGAG
>JAODKF010000147.1:18461812-18483344 GCA_026779585.1 Mormyrus proboscirostris | reverse complement strand
TGCTGTGATCCACTGATTGCCACGGCTTCTCACTTTTTCATAGTCTCTTTGGTGAAGAAGACATCATGTGAGCCGCTTGACTGTTTCCACTTTTCTACGGCCTTTGCTCTCTCCCCCTTTAATGCCTTTTAGGACGGGTTTGATTCTGCACATTCGTTCTGCTGCATTCCATGGCCATGAAGAAAGCGTCATCCCGATTAGCATGGGCAGACTCCAGACCCTCAGATCTTGTGATTTCTTATAAATTTGCAGGAAACGTGAGCACTGCCAGTAGCACCATAAACATTCCTCCCGATTTAGCACAGACACGAAATTGTCATTTGCACACTGAAAGATTCACTTAGCACAAACCAGTCTCACAGAAAGATTCGCCTCAGTGTTTCAGGTGTTCCTCTGGGTTTGTTGGTGTCTCAGCATCAGCTAAACTACATTTAAGCTAAACAGTGCGTTGCTAAAATCAGAGGAAGAACAGAAACAGAGTTAGGCACTGAAAGCCAGGTCTTTGATCTTAATTTCTTATGAAGTACAGGACAGCAGACTGAATATTAACAAAGCAGATCAAGTTTCCTATGAACAAACATCAAGTGACTGTAACACTGATATATTTCCCATCTCAACCACTTAAAAGTGTTTCCTAAAAAGAAATCTTTTAATTGTGTGCCCAGAATGTAACAGTGCGCTGCTTAAGAGGAAAAATTAATGAGTGAAGTAGACTGAAAATTATTACAACAGTTAAGGTTGCCAAAGAGCAGAGGTCAGAAGGGCTGAGCCCTTTGTGCATATCAAACACCCAGCGCTAGATTTACACAGGACACACATACAGTTATAGATTTTTCTTTTCATATAAATGTATTTTTATTATGTTTATCAAGTCATTTTTTAACTACTTATTGGGGAAAAAGTCGGGGGGGGGGGGGGGTTAAGCCTATTCTCAGTAGAACAGGGTACACGGAGGGGTATAGGGTACAATCTGTATGGGATGCCAGTCCATCCCATCACAGGCCACACACACACAAGAACACAGTACTGTCAATTTAGAGACACCAATCATCCAAACTGCGTATCTTTGGATTTGCGAGGGAACCCTCACAACACTGAGAAAACATGCAAAATTCACACACACAGTGGACGTGAGATTCAAACCTCGAGCTGCGGAGGTGCAAAGCCAGTGCTACCAGAGCCTCTATGCCTCCCTTCAACACATAGATAAAGCAGAATTTCAATGCATTTTGTGCTTTATATACAATATACTGGCAGCATAATATTAACAATATTGTAGGACTATACTACTTGCACAAAAGATTGTCTAGGGTTGACCCGAAAACAATGCTAGAGAATAAGCTCGCTCTGAATGAATTTTTTTTTTTTTGCAGATCACATATTCGCTCGCACCTTTATTTTCGAAAAGACCAAGGGTCCGATGTTCACACGTTTTGCCATGTCCTCGTTGTACTCCCTAAAACAGCGCAGCATGACAACAATCACTTCACATGGCTGACAATTTTGACATGTGTCAAATGTCCTGAAGATAAACCCTGAAGAGGTAATACTGAACATTTTCAGCAAAATATGTCGCGTTTCACATAGTCAATAATATATAAAAACACGTTGAAAACAAGGCAAGCGTGTTTGGGAAAGTGCGGCACCGCCACCCGCAAGCTTAGCGTGAGCTCTGCAGATCCTTCTACTCGCTGACAGTGCTGCCAAGGCGATCATCAGCTGTCATGTACTCCCAGAAAGTCGCTACGTTTCCGTGCAGCTCCATCACTCATTATGCAGCAGCTCAGATTTCTAGGAGGATAAAAAATAAACCTTCCCCGATTGTGTTTATAGAGACAGGCTGAGTTTTACCACTGAACCCAATAACTGCATGGCTCAGTAAATTTCAATATGCCCCTGTAATTGTTAGTTTCAGGTCTGCGGAATGCTATTTATCCTATAGTGGAAATGTAAATGCAAAGACATGTAGCTCAGTTATCCTGTCATCATTTGGAGAATTACAGATAGTACTTTCCCTTAGCATAAATCTGGGGGGATCTTTTCATCAACAACTATAAGTAATGAGGCCAAGGAAAGGCTGCCACTTTGTGCCAGAACATACGGTGGTGTTTCCAAGCCTTTTCAAACCAGGTTCTCCCTGAGCAAAGTCATACTCTTTCTATATTAGAGAGATTCTCCGAAAGTGGATGGTTATTATCGTTTGTTCTTCCATTTATCTGTATTTAATAGCATTTTACATGATAATCTGCAGCCTATTCTGGAAACACAAAGCCTACGGTTGGGTATAGTCAGTCACAGGGTATACACAGACACAGACAGACAGTCAGACACACACACACACACACACACACGTAGGGTAAACATATCCTTATGGGGACCGCTCATTCATTTCAATGGGAAAAATGCTAACGCTTACTATGACAACCTTAACCCCTACCCTGCCCTAACCATAACCATAAGTAACCAAAATACAGGAGTTTTTGCATTTTTAGTTTTTTCATAGCAGTCACCGATTTTTATAAAATAGAGTTTTCCCTCTAACCGGTCTCCATAAGGAAAAAAAAACGTATATTTATCACGTTATGGGGACATTGTGTCCCCATTAGGGTAGGTAAACCCGCTCACACACACACACACACACACACACACACACACAAACAGCCAGTGACCTGGTAAAGATCTAAGCACAGCTTCTCGTAGTGACTCTGATACAGTTTTGATAGATATATCGTAAATGCCATGAAATTAAAACAATATTTGGATTCCTTCTGTAAGGTTCAATGTTCTCACTTGATCTATCTAAATGAGTAATGAATGTCTTAAAGAGCAACGGTGCTGATACACCCAGTAAATGGTATTTTCCTGTAATACATGGCCTAAATTGTTATGCATTGCAAGTGGAAAGTGCACAGAGGATAATCGCAATAAAGAACATACTCCATTCCCTAGCCCATGTGTTTATACACGGAGTGCAAGAATAATTTCTCGAGTCATCACAGATACCACTTTAAATTATTTTCTGGCTGTACTTCCATTGAATTGGAGTTGGAGCAATCTTATGTATAGAAGCTCCATGAAAAGACTTTTTTTTTTATCTCATCCTTGGCTCATTAACTTGCTAGCGTGTGATGTGTTTTTTTCACTGCAGAAAGACACCTGCTTCTGAGGGAGGGTAAATTAAAAACACCCACAGGAAAACAACAGGCCTGTCTTCGCGACTGCGCTTCTCAGCCGAGAGTCTGCGTGCACATGCAACAAAAACAGCTTAGTTGATTAACTTCAGCGCGGCTGCGCGGACCACCGTGACAAACACAAGTCACGGGTGTGGTTCCAGCAGGCCTGACGCAGGGAGCTGCTTAACGATCAGATGTGGTTTCGCGCAAAGTCTGTCGATCCGCCCATTTTAAAATTCCACTTATCCGGTCACGGCTGATTCTGAGCCTGGGGCATAATTCACAAGTGGAAGGGAATTCAGTTTTACCGATCTGGGGAGGGAGTGCACAATAAACTAGGGAAAACCACCATGAAAAGGCAAACAGGGTATTTCCACTGAACTCTGCAACTGCTGGGCGATAGTAGCGGCAGTTCAAAGTTAAGGTCAAATCTAATCATTAAAGGGCTTGATGTACAGATACTACCCGAGATGGCAAATCCAAATGAAAAAGAAGTATGAATTCACTCACATCGATAACAGTCCACTGCTCCACCACTATGGCATCATACGCTGTTGCCATATTGGATTCTACCTCCTGCCCCTCCTGGAAGATGAAGATGCTCTCCACGGATGTAGGGGACACATCTGCGGGGAACAAACACGAGACCTGAGACGGAAAGGTCACTCCAGCTGGGCCCAAACAAGGTTAGTGCTAATTATGCATTGCGCAGTGAGCCAATTATTCACTGGAGGTCACCAATGATAGCACAGGTTGGCTGCGTTGTCACAGGAGACCCCCGGTGAATTACTGGCTTGTAGATTAATTAGGCAGATTAGTTGACCAAAGCTTTGATCGGCAATTAACTTTTTGAAAGCCAAATTGAAAATTTAGATTTTATTTTACATTTTGCACAGGGAAACCAAGCACAGACATTGCTTTGTGGCCAGTGAGTATGTTTTCCCTTTGTTTACACCCATCCAGCAGTTTTAATACCAATTAAACAAGAACACAAATATGCCAAAAATGGAACTGCTAAAAGCATTCAACACTTAAAGCATTACAGATACCTTCATAATGCATTATAATGCATTCATAAAGTACTACAAATACAGCTATAATTATAAAAAAGCATAACACATTATAGCCATGTTTTATACATTATGAAGCTATATAGATATAGTCATAATGCATTATAATGGTCAGTATAAGCAATTATAATGAATTATGAAGGTATTTATAGTGTATTATAGGTGACAGCTTCATAGAGCATTCATGTTGCATAATAAACATGCCCTTTTCTAAATAGTTATAGCTGTGAATATATTGCTTTATGAATACATTTTAATGCATTATGATGATATCTATAATGCATCATACATGTGCAGTTTAAATAAAGTATTACCAAAAATACTTGAATAAAAAAACGTGTGTATGTATATCTAGCTTACCAGTTTTTCAGATTTTGAGAATTTTTATTTATAGAGCTATTGAGTTGTTATACTTACTGCTGTATTTCTGGGATGTAATGAGGCATTTTGCCCAGACTATGCCTTTGCATGGCGATAGAAGACAAACAAAACTGACAATTAAACCAAAAACAAGTCAAACAGCATTGAGAGAACCAAATTAATGGAACAGCCCAACAGATGCAATAGGTTATCCATTCCACAGGCATGAGATCTCTCAAAACGACTGCTTTGCGGTTTAATTTTGGTCGCAAGATGAAGATAGTCACCTGACTGTTTCATGTGAGATCAGTAAGTTGATGCATCAACATGAATGATTTCAAGCTGCTTCTCTAAGAATCATATATTAGTCCCGCAAACATCTTCTCATAACATTCTGTCAATAGATCCTTAATGCTGAAACCAAATGTATGACTTTGAGGTATGTTGAGTATGTTAATGTCCGTTATGCGATGTCTCGCTCTGCACCTTTCATATGCTTCGATGTTTCTTCTTGCCAGCCTGATTTATGATTTCAGAATTATGTTTTGATGCTCAAACAGGTCTGGACCTTCCCATCACCGCACACTCCTCTTTTGCCAGCATTTTCTTATTTCACAGACCTCCTCCTCCTTTCCTGAGTGCTTTCCATTAATTCCTCTACATTTGCACACTAATAATGTTTGTACAGGCCTGTCTCTTTTCCAAGACACTCTGGATTTCATTATTACTCTGGATAATGGGGATCAGGGCTTGGCTGTGGGGAGGGGGTGTGAGGGGGAGACAGGATGTCAGGATTCCTTTCTTTCCCCTGAAAGACACTTAGGCTGTGCTCACTCAGGTAAAGACACCTCTACATGCTGTTAGACACGGTCTTTGTCCTCCCTTTTGATAAGTTGGCTTCCTTGTTCGGACCGTAATTGAAAATGGAGACCTCTCCCAGATTGTCTTGCTCGACAGTTCAGCAGGAGGCAGGGAGTATGACAGGCGCTATGGTGACGTGGGTGCTTGGCTTCTAAAGGGCATGGTCAGCTGCCCCCACCCCCACCTGATTGTAGCATCTAGCCAGTGGTCTGCAGTAAGGCTGAACCAGGGGGACCGATTGAGGAGTAAAAAAGGTGGGAAATCACCAGCCTGGTTGATGCCCTAGTAACAGAGTGGTGCCTTAAATACATTTGTCCTGTATCTTAACATGACAGCCCCATAATGGCTGAGCTGGTGGGGTGGGTGGGCAAGGAGCACTCAAAGACCAGCTGTGACAACTCATGTACTTTACAGCGTCCCTGACAAAGTGCTTTCTAATGGGGGAGGGGGCAAAGCATGACAATGTCAACTTGAGCCAGTATCCCGGTCTCTTCGGCCTCTTGCCGTCAAATATATTAGCAGGCTGTTCGGAATCAAAAAAGCCAAACCCATGAATAGTAATATAAGCCCTTCCTGCGTCTCAAAAAGCAAGCGGTAGCATTTAGAATGAAGCATTCTGGGAATTAATGCTACGCTTCATGCAAGTGTGGGAAATGAGTATTATGCGCATACTTATGAATGCAGATCTTATGAATACAGATCGCATGAATGCAGATCACTTTTAGAACTCAGAAATAGATGTTTTGTGATAGTGGAAGCATGACTATTTGAATGTACTGAAAGGAACAGTATCTCCTCTCCGATTGAAACCAACTGGGACTGAAACCAACTGGGACTTGAAACTAACTGGGATGTATAAAACTATATGGACTCAAATTAATGTGAATGTAAATACAGTTTCATGCTCCCCGGTCGCCCAGAGGAGGATGGGGTCCCCTTCCAAGTCTAGGTTCCTCTCAAGGTTTCTTCCTGCCAGAAGGAGTTTTTCCTTGCCACAGTCGCCACAGGCTTGCTTGGTGGGGTTTTGGCCGGTTGAACGTGAAGTGCTTTGTGACAATGACTGTTATTAAAAACGCTATATAAATAAAAATGAATTGAATTGAATTGAATTGAATAACCAACCTTTTGCACTTATAGCGCAAAACGTAGGTGGGGCACATATTCTTTTACTATAGATATACTGTAGTGCTTTGCTAATCCTGAAACTACATTATCAGTGACAAAAGTGGTTTTGGGAGAAAATAACCATAAAATGCTCAGAAGATTACTGAAGTAAATGAGCAGATGGAGGCACGTGTTTATGTGTTTGTATGTGTTGAAAGAATTCCATATTTCTATAGGTCTTGAGACCCCTTTTAACATATTCTCACTTCAGAACAGAAGAACTATCAATCACTCTATTATTAAGCACTAGCTCAGAGCCAGCTCCACCGTGACCTCCACCGTCAAACCATCAAAAGCATTTCAAGAACCTTCTCTCCTCGATTGAATGTTTTCACATTATTTTTATCCACATTCGCAAACTAACAATATTAATAAAGAAAGAGAGGAGAGGGAGATGACAAGATAAACAATACTGATACTATTTTCAAGCTATAACAAGAAAAATAAGCACCGATGTCACTGCAATAACCCACATAGCTATAGTCACTAATGGATTTTTGATTTGATGGTTTTGATTTAAGTTCTGATGATGAACATCTTTATTATGCTCCATTGCTTTAAATTGTACATTAGAGATTTTTAAGCATATTCAGCTGAAGCTGTAATGGAAAATTATCATGATAAATTCAAACCTCCAAAGTTTGCTAAATATGGAGACACCTGACTGTGTTTGTTAGGCTTGTACCTTGGTCGTTCATTTTTGGAGCAGTCAGTGACGTATAAAGTTTGCACCCTCATATTGCATAATGTGGAGTCTTGGGAGGCTTAATCTTCTTATTTTTAAGAATTACTTCTTAGTTTAGATGCTCCCTACCTCTCAGCGCTTGACAATTCCTGCATATGTTTTCTCGCGAGTCCGGGAGAGCCCTATGTGAATCTTTAAGTGTCATCCTCCCGCATGAAGCCTCACTATCCCACGGCTCATTTGGTGCTTTTTTTATATTTACATTTTACTGGCTCTGTGCATATTATAACACCATTAAACATTAACGCTAACGAGAGCGATCCATTTCCGTACGTTCAGGGAGGGGAGTGGTACAGAGTGTGTTTGCTCTGGACTGCACCTCGCGGCGCCAGAGGGACGCTACACTACACCTTAGCTGTCAAGTATCCCGTTTTGCCCGGAAAACCCCCGTATTTTACCCCTCACTCCCTTCCTGTACTAGTATTTTCATGTACATTTGCCGTATTTTACAATTATAGTGACCAAACGTCTTATTTGCCGGTCGAAACCCCCCAGGATCGCGCAGAAATTCCCCATTTTTTCAGATCCAAAACTTGACAGGTATGCACTACACAGGTGCCTTTCGGTGGCCACCGCCAGACAGGCGAACGTACTTAACCCTCTCAGCTGAAGACAAACAGTCAGGTAACTTGAGGCACTTGGGAAAAAGGATGAAAAGGGCGAATTTCTCAAGCGGAACTAGAGACATGAGGAACGAGGCCGGCTTCATTTATTTATATATTCTAAGGTGTTTTTCTTTCTTTCAATTCTGTCTGTCTTCCGCCAGAATAAAACCAGAGTATTTCCTTTTCTTTATTTAAGCTTAAGTTTTCATTAGAGTAAAAGGCCCTATTCTCAGAGCGTGGGATGCTTATTCTCACTGCTGTGGTGGCTACCCTTCCAGCCCTAGGGTGTACCACAGGGGTGTCAATCAATACAAATGGCAAAGACTAATAATAATTGCATGCCTCTTCAAGCATAATGTATGCAAAGATGTGCAAATTTGATATCAGCCTAATTATCTGTGTTTCAGAGTTGCTGATGCGGTCCTTTCAAGTGATTAATTAAATATGACACCCATTTGCTAAACTGGGTTGATAGGAGAGTGATCAAGATGAAGAATCCCACTTGAGGAACCAGGGGTGTCCCATTTGGGGTTTAGGCTCAGTACCCTCGCTGTTCCTCAAAGTCATTGGGCTGAAATTTGAAGGGGTACAGTTATACGGCTTGTTAGCTTTCTGTTGGAAGCAAAATGGGAGTTGCCCGGACCGTACCATTTTCACTCCCCAGGTGGAAGTAGCCATCAATCAACAAGGCACCGCTGTGAAAGTGCTGGGTCATGTGATCCAGCCAATTTGCCTCCACTGAGACGATGCTCTCATCCTGGCACTGGACTCGCAGGGGGACCTTCACCGTGTAGTACTTCATCAAGCCTTTGCCCATCTTGGGATGGTTAAACAAGGCGAAGAGCTCCACCCCTGTGAAGAATAGGGAAACCAAGCTTTACCAGGGTGCTTCATTTGCATTACATGCCCTGGGAAAGAATTGCACTCGATTACACAATAAAATAACATGACAACATACTTGTAAGGTGGATATCAAATTGGTTTCATAAAGTGTTTTAAAATTAAGAAAGAAAACTAGCTATTACTACTCTCTGTTTTTGAAATATTTTACCATATCAGAAAAAAAAAATCATTTTCTGTAAAACGCAAAGATGAACCCTTGAGGGTGTGTAGACCTGCTGTTTTCTCGCACAGCTCACAGTAATTTGTCCTTAAGTAGAGCCCACACAAACAGTTACATCTGATAACATGTCCTCAGGGAAAAGCTGCAAACCCATTTGATATTTCCCCACCATCCACCCTTCTGACTTTCATCAGCAAGACGGATGAATTTTTAGATGGGAACTACTTTTGGTGGGAAAATCAAATCACTCCGCAGCTCAGAAGTTCTCCCAGAGAGGGCTGGTTTTCAGGTCTGTCATGTCAAAAACTCCACTGTGTGTATACTCATCTATCCATCCATTTTCCAGCTGCTAATCCTGTACAGTGCTGGGGGGGGGGCTGAAGCCTGTCCCAGGTAGCATTGGCCACATGGCAGGGGAGCACCCTAAAAGGGAAGCCAGATCATCGGGAGGCAGACACACATAACCACTCACTTTTTCACTTTTTAGTTTGATTTTCATAAACAGCACCCTGAAATGTGGTGTACTTTGCTTCTGATTAAAATTTCTTGGAAATGAGGCGTGTTAATGCAATATGCGGCCTTGCGTAAGTTGATGTATCGGACAGAAGTGATCGATAAGTCATCGTCAAAGGAGAGGTTATTGAGCTCAGAGCCATTAAACTCCCAAGAAGTCTCCTAACACTTTTAGAAATTCAGCCAAAATGCTGTCTGAATCATCACCCAACAGACTCTCCCTTATTCAACCTAAATGATACTGTAGATCAATCATGCTTTTGAAAACAAACATCGAAGAGAAACGCCTTGTGTCCCAGTGCTAATTGGCAGTTGTGTGAACACAAGCAACCAGATCTGTCTTGTTTCCAATTTCTCCTTTCACTTTCCTCTTAGAAAATAATTGGTTTGGTGCCATTTTCCTTTTTATTGTAAGAACAGTGCTGTTTCAATAATTGTATTCATATAATGTTAATTGATACACCACAATAAATTGTAAATAAAAATAGATTTGAAAATTGTCTGGGGTGTCTGAGTTAGGGTTATTTCATTTTCAAATATATTTAATATTACAATGACACACTCAGCAGAAAGAAAAGTACTTTGTAACGCAGCATCATGTGAAATGTCAGCAGGATGCATGTTCCCCACTATGAATTTCCTCCTTGGGCTTCTCTCAGGCAGGTGCTATTAACTTAAAGCCAAAAATAAACCTAATAGCAGTGAGGTCTCCAGACATTTATTGCCTCAGAACCTTGGTGACATGAACATTCTCATGCCGACCCAACAGTTTGGCCATTGTGTGCCTCAGATTAACGGAGGAAATGGTCTACCTTGCTAGAATGATAATGGCTTGCTGGCTTCAGTTGCATTTTAGTCAGCGACTTGGCACCAAGATTACCCAGTTTAACACAATGAGTGTTGCTATGCACAAAAGCAAAATTCACAGATTTCTATCATCTGGTTGCAATCAAATAAAAATGGATGGGGTGTAATGAACAAATACAGGCCTCGCTTTTTTTTATTTCATTCAGGTTACTGAGGTCCACTGCAGCACTCCTACTTTTGGTAAAAAAAAAACACTTAGACAAGTTCAATTTCCTCACCAGAAATAATTTAGGACACAGATGAAATTGAGCTTATAGCGTATTCTGGGATAGGTAACAAAGCATTCTTTGTTGCTGTTGAATATCAGTACAAATATACATATAGATATAAATAATAAACGAACCACTACACATTTTAGTAACCTAAATTATGCTCACTGATACATTGTTCTTGATATTTCTCATTTTCGTTTATTTTCTTCAATTTTTTTGGAACAGCAACTAAATGACATACAAGGGCAGAGGGGTAAAACACAAAGCATGATTGAAAAACTGCTGCTAAGCTGATATTTCCCTTTCTTACATAATTTGTTATGCTATTAAAAGTGCAACTACAGCACATTTTCCCATCTTGATGACTCCATTGCTCTTGCAAAGTTTTAGAAGACAGGTTCATTCCATTGTCTTGGGCCCCTCATTCACTCAGGGAAGTAGGACTCAAAATGTATGACTCTGCTGATCTCGCCATAACATTTGACCACGTTCTGTCAACCCTGTACCTCCTCTTTAAAGTTACTCAAGAGGCTATGCACCTACGGTATGCTCATCCAAAAGCAGTTACAACTAGCTCCCCCTGGGATTTGAATCATGCTTAAATATTAATTACATTAAATCTAAAGCTAAGATCAAGGCTCATATTAACAGATACTGACTCTATGCAATTTCAGTTTATTTTTTTAAAGGCAGAGAGAGACTTACTAAGATGGAACAAGTCTAATGTTAGGGTGCATTTCATTCCAAGACGAGACACATGTTCTGAATGGAAAAGGACCAATCAGCAGTAAGTTTGCCAGCAACAATTACCTAGATATCAAGGAACATTTATTCAAATCATTGGCTCCCTTGTGCTGTATAATGCACTATTGTTCTGCCAATGCAACCACAGCTCTAACTATTTTCAGAGAAAAAGCTTATCTTTAAAGCTAGCTGGTTGGTCAGTGACATGTCTTTGAATGGGAACGACCTTCTATGAGCAAGCCTGCCATGGAAATTCAATGGCTACACCCCAGTGAGAAAGACAAGAAACCCCAGCTGTATAATGTGGTACAATCTTTGACTGTACTTACCGTTTCTGGAGGATGTTTGATAGATCTGCTGTTCCTTTGTTGCCTTCTGGCCTTTTGGCTTATTGTTGTTGTCCTTCAGTGTGTCATTGCTCCTGACATCCGATAATTCATCATTTTCTCGTTGGATAATGTTGAGAGTAGAGGACACTGGACTCTCTGGGGCTCCTTCCACTCTGTCTTCAGCGCTCTCACTATCCCCATTATGGCTCTTGGCCTCATCCAGGACCAGCTCTACAAACTCACAGGTGATGTCTCTGGTCTTTGTTCCAATCTCGACTTGATGGTGTTGCTCTTCGGACAGATTCTGCTCTTTGTTTTCCTGGGTTTGGTGGGTCTTTTCCCCTTGGACTGAGCTGGGACTTGAATGGAGGGACAAAGACACTTCCTCTGGGTCATCATGGGCATGGACAGTAAAAGCTCTGCTGGGCTGCTGTACGAACCCCACAAATGTAATTCCTTGTTCTGCAGAATCCTGGATCTAAACACAATAAGGGGACAAACAGTCACAGTGTGATACATAACTTCTATAAAATATAGAGGGGAAATGTGTCTTTGAAAAAGAGGCAGCTACTGTACATCAGCCACATGAATCATCATACAATTCAGTGAAAGCCTTTGCTTCTCACTATAATGTTTTTTAAAAAAAGAAAAGCATGTTGTTTTTCTTCAAAAAAAGAAAACAATTTCAAGGAAACCTTGATACCGAGGGCATTAACAGAGGACAGTTGGGTTTAACCACTGCATTAATGGCATCTCGCCTTGCTCTAATACTTCACAGCACATTCATATAGCTACATATGGTTATAATGTCATCATCATTATCTTCAGACAACTTCTTCTGGTCATAAAGTAAGTTACTAAAATGAATAAAGACATTACTGGAAATGTATTCTTTTGGAGGATAGGGGCAGTGGCATTAGAGGGCCATGGATGCTCTGCTAGATTCAGGGGACCTAGCCCTCCTGCTTGGCACCATTGGGTCCAAGATGATATTTTGTAAGGGGTTCAGAATTTCTAGCTATGTCCCTATATAGAAACTTATACATTATTAACAACTTATTGGTTCTAAAGGGAGCATTTTGACAAGTATATCCTGGTTGGCACATACTTATCTAGGTAAAGTAAACTGCAAATAACCTGCAGTAACGTGGTGGATGTAGGGTGGTTAATTCACCAACCACTAATCGTACTGTACTGTCTACTGTATTGTTACTGTGCTTTCGATGTTGTTTATTATTAATTTTCTGTTCTTTGTACATCTGTTTTGAGTGAATATGCAAGTAAGAAAACCACTGTACTCGGCACATATGACAATAAACCTTTGAATACAAGAATTCTTCTTTGGATGGGATATGTAATAGAGAGGTCACTAATTCAAATCCCATTTTGGGATTTGCAGTCTTTAGGAAGATGTTGTTCACATCAGTTAATGTTTTGAATTACTCCAATAAAATATCTTGCTTTATAACCATGTGAAATTGTATGCTGCTTTGACCGAAGATATTGGCAAGTTATTAAAGAGCAACCTATAAGCTTCTTTCTTCAATGAATGATGAGGCTAGGGAATGTATGTCATCTGATTGTTGTTTTATTAATTCCATTCTTTGTGAACAATAAAACCTATTTTTATCGGCATTCTGGAACAATATGCTACTTCGCAAAAACAGATACACAGAACACGGTGCCACCAGTCAATGTTCATCCTGGGACTTTCAACGTGAAATTTGGATGACATCAAATGTCATTTTTTTTCCTTCTCTGATTCGCTCGACACTTTGAAGAAGCAAAACAGAAAACCCAAGAGGTACAATAATTCAAAGATATGAAAGACAAAAGCTTAGGCTTAAAATGTATTTCAAATATATCCAGAATTAAACATGCTAAATTCTGTTATTTTTTTCATAATTAACTTCCCCATTACTTCTGATTATGCTTTCCATGCTATAACGTGGTTGTTGCTAGGTAATTATAGAGCTGTAATATGAAGATGTTGCTATCATCTTAAATTGCAGTCATAGCAACAGTTGACTCTATATATTCAGGGCAGGTAGGCAGGTAAAAGAAAACTGGGTCAAAACATGTTGAACCGAACTGTCAAATTCTTTGCAAGATTTGACACTGTGGACTTTTCATCTCAGTTCCAAATTATTCTTTTTTTCTTACCTGGAAATTGAGGTACAATGTGCCATTGGACACGCAATTAGCCTTAAGCAGAGCAGCACTAGAAACGTCAGAGTGCTGGCTGCCGTCTCACCTTTTTCAGATATCCCTGTATCAGTTCGGTGTTGGGGGCCTGATCGACTGACAGGCATGTCTCCATCTCCAGGTGATTGTCGTACTTTGTCTCTGGCTTCTCCCCACTGGAGAAAAGAGACAATGGCAGCATCATCTCAGTGTCACGTGACGGCGCAGAGCTTACGGTAGTAATGTGCTCAGTCTCTCTCTCTGTCTCTGTCATACAGCCAGATCAGGGTCAAGGCACATTCATCACGTGGCAACAAATTATATACTAAGAGTGTCAAGCACAGACAATTAAAATCTGATTCTGACATGCCGCAAGTGTTATGATCTGCTATTATTCTATTTTATAATATAAGCATAAATACAGAGAATGCTTCTAATGTAATTTTGATTACGTAAAACAAAAATCTGTCCATAAATGCTTTAACTGACAACCTGCAGTGGTTAGATATCCTGGCTCGCACTTATGTTTGTCTGCATTTGAGGCGTCTGTATTTTTAGAAATCTATGTTTTTAGCAGACGGAATTCAGCTGGTGTTCCTGTGGGTGCCGATGCCTTTACTTCCCGTTATCCCTCTCCCATCCTGTTGACAAAAGGCCCGGAGACCTCGCCTCCACCCTGCGTATCCACGTCTGTGCCTGCAGTCCCTACAGTAATTGCACCCTCACCCACACCTAGAATTTCACCCTTCTTCATATAGAGCTCCTCTCCCTTCTTCTCACGCTGCATAGCCATGAAAGTGTTTCAGCTGTTGTGGCAGATTCTCGATATAAACTGAGAAAAGTGGCATGAACGAATTTCATCTTGTGACTTTCCTAGTTGTTACTGCTAGTGTGCTAGTTAAGTTTAACCCATACCCAGGGCTGGAAATTAAGCTCGCCCACTCTTCTTTAGACAAAGGGCAAACACAAAAAATTGAAAACTAGCCTACTAGCTAGTAAATCGCACGTCAGACCGCAAGTCGGACTGCTACCAAGTCGGCAAGCTTCGGTGCCATGTCTGCCTGTACCTTAGTTCTGATAATTACAGCTTATTACAATTCCTCTATTTCTGGCTTTGGGAGTCAAAGCAATCAACCCACGGCACGAGTCTGACATCTGAAAGCATCAGCAAAGCAACTTCATTTCAGAACAATATCCCCATATAACAGAATATATGCAGGTGACTTGTTTTTGGACAAATGCATTTGTAAGACTTTTGGAGGTACGACACTGTTATGTTATGCAGTGATCCCATGGCTGATAAGATTGGAGAACAGTTGGTATCTCATGATCCACAAAGAGCAGCTGCTGACATACTGCTCTTCCTTTCCATCCCTGTTTTTCAGCTGTACCGGGGGGAGAGTTTGGAGGTCTGTTGTTGTAAATGATGGGCAAACAGCCAGCGTTCTGCCTTCATCTCAAGCGTCTCCCTTGTTCTCGGTTTTTAGGCCACTTAGAAAGAAACTGCATGCTCTTTCATTTCTGGTCCTATCCCTAGGGCCGACACTGATGTGAGCACTCGTTCACGGGGGCAACGCGCTGAGATGTGTGTGTGTGTGGGGGAGGGGGGGATCAAAGAATTAGCATCCTCTGTTCTATCTCTCTTCCCCTTTCGTTGTGATCTGTGGTTACTTTCTCTTCATCACCTCCACAGCGAGAACTTTACCATCCTAATCAAAGGCTGCCTTTTCCATTGCTTTCTATAGCCACTCCAGGCCCCTCCTGGGGTGAAGATAAGCCGTATGTTTCATATCACCTCAGCTTGTTTGCGTCCTCTCTAGAGCTTACCCCAGCCTTGTGCCCTATGCTGCTGTAAATGCCACCCCCCCAAACTGTCACCCTGACTAGGATAAGCAGTCACAAGTTTACAAGGTTACAGTTAGCAAAAAACTGGAAGAAAAAAAAAATTTCACCAATTTCTACTTCATAGCTTGTCTGAGGAATTCAGCCTTGATCACTTACTTCATATTATGGATTCATTTGTGTGAAATCCACAGTGAATTCCCAGACTATAAAATAAATGGGGGGTGGGTGTTCAAAATATAGCTGGAATCTCGGCTGGAATGCAGCTACCTGGGGTGCCACAGAGCCTGAGAGGGGGGCCCCGCTCCCGACGTCTCGTCTTCGGCAGTCACGCGCTTGTTTGGGGGGGCCCTAAAAAATGCTAAGTGGGAGACTCACGATTGCAGAGGGGTACCCTGTCTGCTGCTCACCAGGAGTGCTCTCCTCTGTGCTACAGCTCAACACAGGTGTCTCTCTCGATTCACCTCCGAGGATGGAATCCATGAAACATTCCCGTTTAAGCACACGCTGCACGTTCACCTAATTACCAAAAAACTATCAAAGGTTTACTCACTGTCTTAGTCGAAATACCTGGCACAGCAAGTAAATGGAGTTGGTAGATACTGGAATTCACTAATAGCAGATATTCTAAACAGCCTCTTTTTAAAGTACAGTGTCAGTATCAAATAATTCATCTCTCTGGCCAACACAATTTTTGGGCTGCCACAATCGAAACTAAAATTATAGCTCTACTGCAGCCTAGAAGTGGGCATGTGTGAGTGAACACAAATACAAGGCAAGATTAAAAAATGCTTTAATATTTAAGGCTTAGATCAAGATCTGGATCATTTTTCAAGTTGACATTAAAGAGGCATGATGAATGATATCATTAAGGCAAAGGGGTGCGACCTCGGCCTTCTCTGAAGCTGAAGGATTTGTGTTTGCTCCATTGATTGTCGGTCTTTTTGCTTCATTAATAAAATTACTTGAATAGTGAGTAAGCTGACCCAATCGTCAAAGTGGCGCTAGTCGAAATATATTTGCAACAGGAGCGTGACGCGTGAGGATTGGTGTTGGCAGCCCCCACTCCAGCCCCCCCACTCTCACTTACCTGTCGGAGAGCCGGATCAGGACGGCCCGGTATAACAGCCTCTGGTCGCTGCCTGGCTTGGTGCCACACGGGTGGATGAAGGGGTGCACTGCTGCCAAGACGAAGCCCTGCTGGTACAGGTCAAGCATCTGGGCCGGCAGCTCCCGTACCGAGGAAATGCACAGCATAGACGTGCCGTCTGCAAAAGGGAGAGCGGGAGGAGATGCCTCCAGTTAGGAAAGGAAGGGAAGCCATGAGGAGGGCACAAGAAAATCCGAAGATGGGGACCTGTGCTCTCGGTCTGTCTGTGATGTGCTGCTTTTCATCATTTCATAATTGTCAGTATTCTGGATATTTAAAAAAAATAATAACTTTAATTGATGCTCCAGCTGACAATCAAGTGTTATTAGAAAAAATAAAAAAAAATCCTGCATAAGTGAGTTTATTTGTGTTTTGAGGCCTGTTAGAAATACTCTATTTTTGGTTGCTTCCATCATCACTTTAACTGTCCAATTTCAGCTCTTCCACAAGCCGTAATTGGGAGGAACAGCTGCGTGCCCATTTTAAATATTTAAAATGTTATTTATTTGCTTTCGTTACGCGGGAAGTTGGAGCTGCCGCATTTGGTGCGCTCTGATGTTGCCTCCTTGGGGTTCCCGTGCCTCAGACCCATGTCACAGACCAGCGCTAATGAAGGAGGTGACTGATGAGATGTTTTTTGGGAGGACAGACTCTTTAAAAGCACAGCGTCAGCAGCCCATAAGACAGAACGCAGGCGGCGGTAGAGAAGGAGACGTCAGCTTCCCGTCAAAATTGTAGAGCTACGCAACAGCTGCTGCGGATCTTGTCCGAGAGTGATTTCGAAATGCATTTTTATGCTAATGAGCCCCACAGAGGGTGATTGACTTCTTTTTAATGCCCTGTTTGTTCACCTAGCCCGGTGTTTAACCAGCTTCTTAAGCGAGGAATCCAGTGATGAGCAGAGACAGTGCATCCTGTGTGTGTGTGTTACTGATTTGCAACATCTGACCATTTACGTTTACATTTACATTTACTGTATTTAACTGACACTTTGTCTAAAGTGCTGTGAAAGTGATGCAAATGGCTCACAACTAACATACCTGCTGTCTAGGATTCAACTCAGCTAGGTTGAGCTTCCAAAGAATGCCAAGGCACAAGTGTACTGTAAGCAGTATTGGAGCAAGAGCTACACAACATCATGCAACAAAACAAGAACCTAATAAGACTATTCTTTGACCAGAAGCGCAACATTAAGGACATTCAGGGAACACAGAGAGGCTTCAGGCTAGTGGAGGAATTCCTGGAACAGATGGGTCTTAGGCTGTTTTTTTGAAGGTGGAGAGAGAATTCTCCAAGAGGGAATATTTCACTGAGACCTCAAAATGTTACAAACACAAAAGTTTAAAAACCATCTGAGAGCAGAAAGGTAACTCTGAACCAGAGATAAAGGCCATGAAAAACTAAAGACTGCCAGAGAGTTGTCTGATTTGCTTCACTGGTAAGAGGGATGCAATACCAAATCAGGATGAATGAATTCAGAGGCAGGATGAATGGAGCTCTATGGAGAGATCTCACAACGTGAGAGAGGTGGCAAAACGCATAATAAATCAAATACAGGTGCATCTGCCATGTTGGACTTAGCAGCTTTTAACCCTCACTGCAGAGACATATTTCTAAATGTACAAAATGCATAATGAAGTGGTAAAGGTGTAGTGATATATTAGCTTGACCCAAATAAACATTATTTTGACTAATAGTTATGGATACTATTTGGTTAAAGTTCTTGGGAAGTTTGGAGAGGAAGGGGAGAGTATTTTGTCCCCAGGGGCACATCCTCAGGGCATGTTGAATTCGCAGGGCTAAATTACACCTGTACATATGTAACAGAAAAGACCCTGAATTGTCATTCAATGTCTACAGGCAACTGCATCCATTACACAAAACATTTTCTCACTTAATGAACCAAAACAGTAATCCAGGGCCGTCACAGATCGGAAAATCCGAACACTCTTAAAACATCCGTGTATCTTTAATTAATCCTGCATTTTAATTCCGGTTTGATTGTGCAATTACCGTTCTTTTCCCCAAAGGCACCGTGTCTTTGAGCTGGTGGATATTAGCATGACTAGATTCACTCTCTGAACCCTCAAGTTATAATGAATAAATACTGAATGACTTCCATTATAGCCTAATGGGAAAGCACCCAGGAGAGGCACAAATTAAGTTGACTAACCACTCTGGAAACTCTTGTTTAAACAACGAGTAATGTTTTACGTTAACTGCACCCTTCATAATGCATTCATGGTACATTTAGTGAACTATAATAATGCATTTATAATGCATTCATAGAACATTCAGTGAACCTTCATAATGCATTTATAAAGCATTCATAGAACATAGACAGAGATGTTCAAAGCATTTATATTTGTATCCCACCAACTTGTGGAACAGCTGAGCCTCTGTGGTCCAGTGCAGTGACGAATGATGAATAAACCTGAAACTAAGTCCAGCTCCTCAGTGAAGTAGCTGGGGTTTTCTTATTAATAAAATTGGGTACAAAGACTAGAAATAGTTCAAACTACACAGGAAAATAACATTTGCTCAATGTAAACAACATCAGTCGGACCTGCCTCTTGTCTCTCTGTTGCTTCATCACTCTCATTATGCAGATTGGATCCAGCTGTCACAAACCAGATACAAACATTAGGTTGTGTCTGTGGAAATCCCAGCACAGCCTACCATGACTTTGGAAATCGAATTTTAACCTTGTTTCCCCCGGGTGCACTTTTGCCCAGATGTTTTAAAGGAACATTTTCCCAGTCGTGTGCTTCAATTATGTGGAGAACGAGCGAGTTTCCTTTTATGGAATGTACACTGGTGCCCTTAAGTGCAGTTCTTTGACTAATAGATCGCGTGGGTCCTCCAAAATTAGCTTTACGACACTGGAGCATGTGCATCCATGTTCCAGTTCAGAATGAGAGTGGCACACTCATGTTAGTACATGTTTCTGGAAAGAGAGATGTGACCTGTGAAGACATGAGAAGAACAGGCAGATTACCCAGACAAAGACATGGGGCACAAATGGAACCCTCAACACTGTAGAGATGTGAGGCCACAATGCTTCCTGCTGAGCCATCATGCCATCCAAAGCCAAAAAAGGTTCTCTGTTGTTTGTAAGGGTGTGGAGGCAAAACTGAGATGGATACAGTGTCATGATTAAGTCAACAAGGATTTATTGCTGTTTTGCAGCACTTTTGGTGCAATTCCTTCCACAAAAAATTACTACAAATGGATACAAAATCGGAGTGTAATGATCTTCATTTGGCCAAGTTCTTCTTTTAGGAAGGACTGTGGTAGTGGCATATACCACCAATCAAGTGTTCATGAAACGTTTCCTGTGGTTTCGGGCCCTGTTATCTTGGATGGCATGTTGCCAAGCGTGAAATTCCATATGATGACTCCTCAGGATGGTGGGACGCCGTGTTTCATTAACTCAGCCTTCTGATGGAACAAGAACGCCCAGGTCATCCTGAGAAAATGTATTTAGTTTTCCCTGTTATTATTTTTTTAAAGATGCAATATTATAGCTTTTTATTTCAGTGTTTTCTCTCCCATAACAGAATTAGAAATTCTGCACTCTGATTAAATTACCAAAAAGCTAGATGAGGTCATTATTGAGGTATTAGACTTGCTTGTAGACACAGATCTGTGTGGAAGGCCTATCATTCAAATGGTTCTTTTTGCCACATGCAGAATAAGTTTACTGGTTCCTCTCCGTCAGCCCTAGAAGGATAAATGAGTAAATATGAAATGAATAGGAGGAGAAACATCAGCAGGAGGCTCAGTGAGTGCTTACTGCTGAGTTGCCGGGGGATACGATTCAATCCGATTTGCATGATCCACAGGCGGGGGAGGGTAGCCTGTTATGAATTATCTCCTTGCCACTGGAAGAAGTGATACTTATAAGCTCATCCACAATCTGTTGTTCCAATCTCATTCCCTGTCAACAATAAGTATGTTAGCTGTGCTGCACTAATAACTCAATTTATGATGTGTAAACGAACCATCCTTGTTCCAAACCAGAGCCAAAGCAGCCACGCGGACTAAAAGTTAATTAAATTTGTTAACACATCGTTCGCTACTCTTTAGTCGTACTATAAAAAATCGAGACACGTGTGATATGTGTAATTGAACATGAATGCGTGCTGTCTTCATGCCATGAAGGAGGACATTATTACCGTGATGTCACTTCAAGCAGTGACATACCCAGTGGTTAGCGCGTGGTGCTTAAGGACGGTTGTCTGCCATAAAAAGGCTCTCGGCTGAACCCACGAGTTGAATCGGTGCTGCCTCAGAGGCGGTCGGTCCACATCGTCGGCTTTCATTTACCGCTGCTGGAAAAATGAGCCCAAGGGCACCTCTCCTTGAGTTAATTAAAAAGCTAACAAGCTTTCAAATGGAAAAGCGGATGGCTTGCCATTTTCACTTGTTTTTTGGCTGAACAGAATTTGAGAGAGAGGTGCAGAGAACCAAGGATGAACTCTGCTGTGGCTCTGGAGGACCTCAGTGATGGTGTTGTCGTCTCAGTTTTAGAAGCAGCCTTAGGGTGTACTCACACTAGGCAATGTGAAAATGCGTTTGACCACCAAAGCGCGGTTCGTTTGACTAGTGTGAGTGCTCCCAATCGTGCCTGGGCGCGGTTCGTTTAGC
>JAODKF010000147.1:18429855-18447049 GCA_026779585.1 Mormyrus proboscirostris | reverse complement strand
GGGAAGGGGGGTGGGGGCAAGAGGGAGGAAAAGATGGTATGGGGAGGCAGGCACCGGAGTGACACTGCGCTCGATGTGAGTGGGACTGCTAGCCTGCACTTCTGAGGCCAAATGTATATTTTATAAGCTGTAAATGACCCCCGCCCCCCCATAACTGCCTACCCATTATACAGCACTGTGCGTGGCGGTGGATAACAGACAAAAAGGCTGATTTACCTTCCTGGTTGTTTTGGGGGTGGGATGGCTGCTGTTGTAGCTCTCACAACTTGGCCTGAAGATGCATTAAAACACATGCATGACTGGGGTGGATATAGGAAGCACGTGGCCACCCCCAGCTGTCACCCCACATCAATGAATGTGGTCGATTATGTGGACCCCCACGCAGAAGTTTTACCCCAGGCCATCGCTAGTCACTACTGTGTGGAATCAGCATGGAACAGGCTGACAGGAGACACATTTTCCTATTCCTGATTGGAAGGATAGGGTAATTCTTTTAATCATCAATGAGTTATTTCATACTTTCATAAATCAAGGAGTTCAAAAAAAAATATTAAAATATACCACTGTCTTATACACTCGCTAAGAAATAATAGCTGATCTGGTACATCAAGTCTGATAGCCAAATCCAGAACAAAAGGAAATGTTCAGATGTGTGATTTATTTACATACTGTTTCTTTGACTTACTGTAATGGATAATAGCAGAGAACATGCTGCTTTAAAAACACTTCCATGTTAGTTGTCAAACATATAGGCTGTTCTTAAGCTGCTTATCATCTTATTACACTTTAAGCTGCTAAATGGACAGTCATTCCTGGACCCTTCCTCTTATCTACTGACTAATTCAATATCATTCTTCAAAGATGCGCATGTCATGATCATAGTCCAAACAAGTTGCCGATGCTTTATGATGTTCTCTATAAAAACACACACACACACACAGCTTTTCATATCAGCACGTATAATTAGCCATTAACAAGCAAGATTTCCATTTTACCCCCCTCATTTGTTCACAGAGACAGAGGCAGTTGAGCATAATGACTTTGTCACTGCATCCAGCATGCCTGAGCCCATTTGTGGTAAATTTACAGAGTCTGATGAGGGTAGTGGATCATAAAACACGGTATGCTTTCCATTACTGCTGGTAAGAAAACAACTGAAAAAAAAACAGGAAACACAACAAAGTCCAGGCAATCAGACCCAGAATCCGTTACTTAAAATTACTAATAGAATACCTGCCTCCCCGCTCCTGTAATTTATTGTGTAGCAGTATCTTTTAAAATGCAATATGCCAGAATTTACCGTGATTTAGAGTGAATACAGACTTCTTTTTTTCATTTTCATTTTTTTTTTGGTTTACACAGCTGAAAAATTACTGATGAGATACCCCTCAGTAGAACCTTAGTGTCTCTTCAGGGATTTCACCATGAGAGGCCAGATTGTGGTAGAAGCAGAGGAAATCCATTAGTATTGTATAATCTAATTCCAGAATTGTGCGGTTAAAGACAAATTAGTGGAATAACTGGCAGCGTAAACTTCTTGGTGGTCCTAACTCGACCTCTGCTTCTGTTCCCAGAGGATGGACTCTTGGGTTGATCTCAAACTGACACAACATCCCTCTTTATGTACCACACCATGTGTTCTACCATTTAACTGGCCCAGATCTCCATGGCCGCCTTTTGTTCCTGCAGCATACTATACATTCTGACGACCCCGCTGTGTAATGCAGATCTCGTCCCTGCCCCAAGCTTGTTGTTCCTGAAAAGGAAATCCCCTAAACCACAGAGAAGAATGAGCTCTAGCAGTCAGCCCCGTGTCGTGAGGCTCAGTGCACTGCAGCCACTCAGAGCTTCTCACAGTATGCAACTGTTTTCCACGTAACAACAATAAATCAAAAACAGCCAGACGCCAACTCTTCTTTCCACCGTGACAGTCTTTACTCTGAGAGGGAGTTTTTCATTTTTTTTAATCACATGTTGTTCAGAGACGCATGCTCCTCTACAACATTTTCTCATTTTGTCCATATGAACAAAGTGTTTCATTCTTGCAGTGTCTGCTTCTACACCGCAAAGGAGGCCAACTGAAATGTGAATCGCGTGTAGAGTGACTTGAAAGGGGCCTTGCATCTTAACTGTGCTGGCTGCCAGAGTATGTCTAGCACGTTGGATTGATGTGTGAACAAACAGGCCAAACACAAAAACAGGAATGGTGACACAGTGGTAATGAGCAAACAGCTTATTTACAAAACAATCGGCATGTGTTTATCGCCAAATGGATTCCACCAGTCATTGGGCGTAGCATCTAATGAATAGCTATTTTTATATTGTTTGAAACACCACTGACATGCTATATATATATATCATTTCAAATCATATATGATATTATATATATATATGATGGATATAAGCCATGATGACCTAAATAGTTAAGCAAAGGGTCTGTTGGAGCTTGATGAATGCACAGGAGTATCTCAAGCTGGAGTAGAATTTAGCACGTGAGGTGTACCATGGAAAGACAGACACCTCCACGAAAGCCAAGAGCTGCAGATGGACACTGAGGATCACATGACTCCATCGTGCTGGCAAAGAGTGTCAGAAATAGATCATGCAGAGCACTGCAGGACAAACATGTTAACTGTACAGGAGATACCAGCTGGGTACCGCTCGCGGTTTTATTATTTTGAGACGTGTGAATTTGCCGATGGGTAACGCCACAGAAGTATGGCGTTGCAAGGATATGTTGTGCAACAGTGCCCCCTAGTGGTTTGAACAAAACAAAGTCCTTATGAATAATCCCTGCAATGGAGAGCCAGCCAGTTAGAATGGAATATGGAGAAACAGATCAGTTGCAGATACCTAAAAAAGTTACCAAAGGGTGCTTGTCATCACCATACATCTTCAAGCTACAAGGAAAGAATAGACTGGACAGATGATGCTGTGACTAAATGTGAATATCGCAAAGGTTATGACCACAGATTCACCTGCTGCCTTTAGCACTGATGGACAACGTGGGGTTTAAAGACAGCTTTTGCCTCCTGGGAACATCTACCACAAAAGGTCCAGCAGTGAAGAAATACAGACTTTTCAGGGCTGCAACAAAGGATCTACAAAGAAATGGGCAATGACGAAACAGGAGAGGCCTTTGAACTCTGGCGCAGTCGAAGACGAAAGGAAAATCACGGACTGTAAGGAAGACGAAGCAAAAAAACTAGCGGATCGTTGATCAAATCAAGCATGAACTTTCATTCGTGACACGCGGCGTATTATGAAAAGACACGGTACATTGGAGATGCACAAAAGATGAAGGGAAATAAGTAAGACAATAACCAGCAATCAGATGCCACTGCGGAGCCTAAAGACTAGGGACAGAAAACAGACATTTCTGGAAGAATGCCATTTAATTGGTAGCCTGGAATCAAAACTGACATGACAGCATCCAATAACAATATCTAATTATAACTAAAATCTCCTAAAATGACTCTTGTGGCAAAATGACTGCCAAGAAATTGTGCGGAGGATTTGAGCTGTGTGTAAAACACAGAGGATAGAATAAAAAGCCGAAAAGAAAGGCCTAGAAAATCCTAATTTCTGTCTCTCTACATTTCTTAAAGATTAATGTTAACAGGAAAACATGAAGGAATAGATGTGATATAAAAATTACAATTTAAAATATGCCCACTTTCTGAATGAATAATACATAATAGGACTTCAGTACTAATGAGATGCATTAAAAGCCACTGACCAAATGTTTGGGTAATAAGAGGAGGAAATTGCACAGTCGGGCTTACACAGTGATGTGATCCCTTCGTGTAACAAGCTCACCAGCCCAAAACAATCACAGCTCACCCACTTTCTCAAAAAACACTCCATCCCCGGGCATGCGTCTTACCATTGCTCTGCTGTTTGCCGATGCAAAGCCAAGAATAAAAAGCGAAGGCTTTAATATTCACACGTCACTACATGGTGCTCGACTGTTTGTAGCAAATGATTAACTGCCTGTTATCTACTTCTAAGATTCTTCAGACACATACATTGCACAGTGACATAAAAACAATATACAGTGTGTAATTGGTCAGTTTTCTTTATTTAAGTACAAATATAAAATCAGCCAGCCATGCATGCATGATTGCATCCATAACCACTCATGCAGTACAGGGCTGCGGTCAGCTTGGGGCTTTCCCCAGGAAACACATGCGATACAAGTCTACCGTCAGACACAGATTAATTGATATTTGTAGTACAACATGAAAAACGGCTGTTAAATGTAAATATTATGGGTTTGTTCTAAACAGAAGGACCTGTGCATCTATTTTCTGTAACCCCATGTGCTATTCAGGGTTTTTGGGGGTCCAGAGCCTATGGGAACAAGGCAGGGAACAGCCCAGGATGGGGTGCCAACCCATCACAGGGCACGCACCCATGGGCAATTTGGCAACTCCAGTTAGACTCAGCATGATTTTGGACTGTGGGGGGGTTGGGGGGTAACCAGTGTACCTGGAGGAAACCCCACGACAACATGGAGTGAACATGCCAACTCCGGGCACATGGAGCCATAGGGTGCTTTTCCACCGCACCGGGTACCGTACTTTTGGGACTTCCATAAAGTACTTCTTTTGTGTTGGTTTTCCACTGGGGTAAAAACTGGTACCGGTATGTCTTGGTTTTCCTGTCGGCGCCACTCCTGTTATTATGATCCTTCACTTTCCTGTAGTCCGGCTTAAGTTTTTTGATTTTCACCAGCATTGTTCCTGCTAAAGGTGGAGATCCAGGGCAGCAGTCTCACAAAGAGGGCGGGAAGAGGGGAGAAGGCACTGTGGGCAGGAGTCCATTCACCCATCACCATGACCACTTAATCCTATCCCAGAACAATGGGTACAAGCACAAACCAACTCTGAGCAGTCACCAACACACCACAGGGCATAGACACACACACAATTAATTTAGACTCACCAATCAACCTGCCCTGCATGCTTTTGGGCCGTGGGAGGAAACCAGACCCCCTGGCAGAAACCCACATGAACTCCACACAGAAAGGACCCAGGACCTAATCCAGGACCTTCCTGCTGTGAGGCAGCAGTGCTAAGCACTGGGCCGCCCAGGACTGGAGGCGTCAGCTGTAGTGGCCACCAGGACGCCATATTCTGAGGGGGCGGTGACTTAGCAAGCCGGGGGGGCGGAGGGGTGCCTAGAGCACCACTGCCATGGACACACTGCACCAAAACATTAGCGTTACATTACCGTGTTTTGCCTCAGAAAGGAGACTTTGTGTTTAGCGCGATCTTGTTGCAAATTTGCACATTAGCTGTCTGAAAGAGAGTAATAGGCTGTACAACAGGACCGGCTTTTGGTAGTTTATTTATTACTCAGGGCTTTGCAACAGGCGGTTGACAAACTTAAAAGTTTATAATTGGCTTTCGAATGTCTTAGGATCTTGTCATAACATAGTGGTCAGCCTGGTTTGCAAGCTGATTATGTATATATGCTAGATTTAACAAAAATAATATTTTTCAACAGAGCATGCATGCAACACAGATTAAAGGACAAAAACTCATTAATTTTTCACAGCTGTCACCATTAGCGCTTACAGATGGTAATAGGCAACAACTATCAAAGCAAAGTGGTTTCTGGGGCAAGTTCTTTATTGTAAATTATTTAAACACTGATTATCTGTAAGTCTCCTGCGTAATGTCATACCTCCAGCTCCTTAGGTGTATCTTCATACGTTTGTTGTAGAATTCATCAAAAATGACTCACTTTATCAACAAGCTTTTTGTCGATGATCCAGAGACAATAAAAACATCTGCGCTCTTTATTTAAATTCTTCATTTAAATTAAGGCACGGATGAATTAACCTGCATGACCAATTGTCTGATTTCAGTTAGTGTTGATTTTAACATTTTCAAGCCACTTTTTCTGATTACAGTTATAGGTGTTGTTGATGTTTATTTAACATTATTTAAAATCCTGACTTTAGTCCCTCGACCGGAAAGGAGTGCCAAGCAACAATGCTCAGTGTCCTGTTGAAATATTCCTTCTACATGAAGCAGTTGCAGGACAGAATGTGGCTTTGAATGACAATCCATATATCATGTACAGTGCTTAAACACACTGGCTTTTCCACTTCATCAACCAGACAGATTGTTGCACATTATATTCTTGTACTTCAGCACATGGTTTGTTCGAGAAAAAAGAAATATATCTGCCAATGTTCTTTTATTTACACACTGTGTTTGTGAGCTGTCCATTGTGCATATGCTTAAAGCGTAACGTAGTCTTGGTGTTTCAGTGATCCTATTTACTGTGTGCAATGTCACCCTGCTGCATCTTATGAGTACAGAATCATGCTGAGTAATACTATCATGTTTCAGATGAAGATGACAAGATTAATACAGCTATTTCTCCACATCCGTAATTCTGGAGAGCTACATTTCTCCAGTAAAATGTGAAAAGTTTCAGGGAAGCAGTGCTTTTCTTGGAAGTTTAACCCCTTCAAACTTGTTGAAATTGCAACCAAGTTGATGGTAGCGTTGGACAAACTGACACTTCATGAAACATTTGCTGGAACCCCACTAGATGGCACTCTGGGTTGTATTGGCGCATGCTTTGTGCCCTCTTTTGAACAGAGAGCCCCTCCTAGTGGCATCAAAATATACAGCAAACGGTTCATGTGGCATCATTTTGTCCATCACTAGTTGATGGATGTATTGTGATTCTAAGACATTACATCCACAGTACAGACCGTAGCAATTAATATTCCAAATAGTTTATGCTGTCATAAATATCTGACAGAAAATTATTGTGCAATAGATGCCTGCAATCAATTTCATTTATGAGCAATGTAGAAAAATATCATATTTCACCTAGATGCCAGACAATGGGCACATTTAAATGCTTCTGCTAAATTTAGGCTGATGGAAATGATTAATTCACAAATGGGGAACATTACTTTGAATTTGAATTCCCCTCATACGTTCTTCCCTTCCTGAAAGCACACCTCCAATTCATTCTGATTAAAGTTACATTATTCACAATGAGCACTGATTTAACAAATATCCCATAATGTGGTGTTATTATAACCATTCTCCTAGACTTTATGGAAAAATCAAGAACTCTTTTTGACTGTCGTGTCATGGAGGCAGTTGCAGGTCTGACTCCTCATGTATTAATTCATGAACTATATGAATTCATATATAAATCCATGAACATTACTTTATCCATATCTGCCTACCCTTTATACAGCACTCTGAGTTTGTGTGGGATTTATATTTATATTGTATTGTGGGGACAAATGTCCCTCACAATGTGGTAAAAACCTGTTAGTTTGACTTTGTGGGGATCATTTTTCAGGTCCTCAGAAAGAGCTGTGAATGGGTACAAAAACTAAAAATGTCTCATATTTTATTTGGTTACTTATGCTTAAGGGTAGGGCTGGGTAGGGGTTAAGGTCGTCATGTTGGGATTTTGAAGTTATAATTATAATTAATATAATTGACATGACTCTAAGTATTCTAATCACCAATGCAAGTTTTATACTTAAAACAATACGTTTAAAAATAACATAAATATTTCTTTATTTTTGTTTTATATTAGTAAACCTGGTCTGACAGCCAAATACAGCTACACTGTGACTGAAATTATTATGCAACTGTCTTCATTAATTTTTTTTTTTTTTTGAAAATTCATTACCCAAGGCGTGCTTCATTCTCTAAATAGGTATGAACTTGAAATCAAATCATATGCAAAATTTATCAATAGAAACATAATGCAAAGTTTTTTTTTGGCAGAAACAACAAACAATTACTTTTACATGTTTGTATAACCACCTTTTTTTCAATGATCATGATCAGTCTTTCATCAATAGAACTTGTCGGAGTGCTGATGGCTTCTGGAGTTACAGCTTGGACGCTGAATGGCATCCCATAATACTTCTGTGTTACTTCCCACCCCAGTAAAACCCACATGTTCTTGATGGAGTTCATATCAGCTGAGAATGCAGAGAACCCTTTTTGAGCTAGGAAGTCTGTCATACTTCGAGAAGCATGCTTTTGCATCCTCTTTTATAAAGATACATTTCTTCTTAGACACTTTGGGACTTACCATCTGAAGAACATGCCTTTCAGTAATGTACAGTAGCTCACAATGAGCTTCATCCCATCATCAGCTTTGAATGGCCCAAGGATGTTGTTGCTGCTCAGTTCCCACCACAAGATTCCCCATCACCGCAGAACCACCTGCCAGTGTCACCCTTGATAAGTAAATTTTTTTAAGTAAATTTTGAGTTTAATCTTGGCCACTTTAAATGTTTCTGAATGCATAATTTCTTGAGGGGTGATCTACTGATAGACTTCCTTACTTCACCTAGTGTTTTAAGAATTCCACAAACTTGTCTTACTGAGCACATCTGAACTGCTCAGTAAGAGATATTTAATGAGAACCTGTTTCAGTTTACATTTATCTTGGGAGCTAATGTTTATTTCTTTCCTTTGGTTTGTATCCTCTCTTTGTTCACACCATTCACTGCGTTTTTCACAGTTCAGTGGTCTCTATTGTCTTTGAAATTTCCAGTGTTTTACCATTATCCCATAACTGCTCAATTTTCACTTTCTCACTGCCTAAATAGTTTTTCTTTTTACCCATTTTGATTAGTAAATATCCATTTTGATTTGCAAATAGAGAAAAATTTACAGCTTTACTTCCTGTTTGACTTTTTTTCCCAACATGCATAATAACGTCAGACAGTGGTTTTATCATTGTTTGCTGTTGTCTGCACACCAGAGGTCATATGGTGTTATGTAACGTACAGTAGATACAAACAAAGCTAGTACAATGGCCTTACTACAGGATAAATAGTGGTTGAATTTCTCTACCTGGTCTTCAGACATTTATTTTATTACACTTGCATAAAATCAGACACACTGTAAAGGACAAACAGTTGCAAACAACCTGAAAATTGTGTTCGGCACAGAACTTTTTAGATTTTTGATGTGTGATTTGTTTGGTTGCTAAAAACTCCCAAGAGGACATTTCCATGTTATCTCTTACACTGCTGTTCATCATCGTATATTTTACACTGGATAAGTCATTAACGAGACGGCCATCTCTAGGGCCTTAGTACAGCCGCTGTAGTTCATGTTATGATATTTCGACTTTATGATGAGCAAATGTTTTTCATTTTCAGTACATTTTGCAATAAATTTCATGAGATATTCATGCTTTGTGTTAATGATTTTGCCCAACTGTAGGTCACTGTAAGTGTTCTACGCATGTTTAATGTGGGCTAGGCTATGTTGTTTGCTAGCTTAGGTGTATATTTTTTATTCATGAATGATTAAGCACTAGCTTAATACTTTTAAACATACAGTGGCAAATGTGAAAAAAAAACTTATAATGAAACCTTGTTGTTCAATGATATTGAACAAATAATGTAACACAAGGCATGGGCGTTGTTAGGTCCGATCACTCGGGGCTGAAGCCCTGAGTATTTTAGCTCCTATGCCAATCTTCTGTCCAAAAAAAAGAAATAATAAAAAAAACCAAGCCCCAGGCAAACCTGACTTAGCATCTGATCTTTTCAATAGCTAAAACTCCCCTGATACAAGGTGCATGATAGAATAAAGAAACAGATCAGATGAAGATAAATATACCATAGGAGAGCATCTCAGTTTCAAGCATTTGTGGATATGTAGCACGCTATGGAAAAGACACCTTTAATAAAGCCAAGAGCCACAGATGGAGACAGAGTACCACGCAGCACCATTGAACCAGCAGGAAGCGTTAGGATGCATCACGTGGAGCTCTGCACAACAGGCACTTCCATCGCACGTCATATTAGTTCGGTACCACTCACAGTTTTTACATTTCAAGATGTGAATTTGCCAGTGGGTAGCTCTACAGGCAGGAGCATTTTGCATGCGGCGTTTAAATAATATGTTACGCAACACTGCCCACTAGTGGTAAAGGGAAAAAACGCTTAATTAAGTGTGTGGGTAACAGACCTGAGCCAAAGCACAAGGGGCCATTTTTACTGACCACAAGATCATTAAAATAGTTTTAAAAATGAAAAAGTTGACTTTTCAAGTCTATGACTATGAACAGATTTTTGTCCACAATTGTTTTGTAAGTTAATGATAAATATATATTCTAAATATGAAAAATGGAGGGAGTTCAGCAACCCTATTTTTTAAAAATCCGTTCCAAGCCCCTGTAGATTGTTATAGCTGAGGATCCCTCCAAATTGCTTGTATTCTATTGATTTCAGCATGTATTTTCAAAAGGGGGTAAGTGCTAAAAAGTGTATTATTAGCTTTCACACAAAGCTGTAGGTTTCCATATTGGCAGCCCCGAAGCCCTCAGCCCCCTAAGCACACACGGTACTCCCACAATAGCGGTAAGGACATGTCCTTACCATCCGTACCCAAACAGACATCCTTGCTTTCATGGAACACTGATTTAAAAATGGGCCTTGCTCACATGGTGAAGCACATATTTGGCCCTGCCCAGAAAATAATTGCCCAGGCCTGGCTTACAGGATGCTGCCATATTATCAGAATGAATATCCCAAGACCTATGAAACCACAAACACTCACTGGCATGTGAGTAACACTAAAACACAGGAAACTGTTTATTTTATGGTGACTTTCAATAACTACAGTAATCTTTTAAAATGTGCTAAACTGCAGTGTAATTGTGCCACAGAACTGAACAGTGCTTATTATTATTATTATTATGGGATGTTCTGAACAGAATAACCTCAATGGAACCCAAGGGAAAAAAACAGGAACAGCAGTAGCACAAAAAGAAAGATTTGCTCCTGGACGGTGGATGGCCATGGGGGCATGTGAATCAGCAGACTGGTGCTTCTCCGAGGCTTACACAGTCTTCTACGTTGGACAGAGAGAGGGGAGAGTGTGCCAAGGAGGGACTACACTGAGTGCTTAGTGCTACATTACCATGTCCCGGCCCGCAGTGGAAACTTGCAGACACACCGTCCGATTGTAAAAGAGTGTATTAGCCATTTGAAAGAGAGTAATTGACCATGCAACAGAACTAGCTTTGCCCATTCATTCATTAATCAGGGTTTTGCAGCAGGCTAGTGGCCAAGTTAAAAGTTTCTAATTGAAGCAGTGGTTTGCTGACCGATGAAGTTGTGGAAGTAAAGATTGGACATTGGTAGGCCCAGGAGGGGAGGCATATTGGGTTTGTTATGTCTTAGGCCTTAGGCAAGAAGGGATTGTTTTGAATACTATGTGAACTCGCTTAGTGATAGCAGTTAGTTCTGCAGACCCTGAAGGAAGATCGGACCTTGGAGAGGCAGACAGCGGAGCAAAGGGGGGGAGAAACCTGCACCTGCAGGAAAATATTCGAAGCTGCCCCAACTGGTGCACAGAGAATTATAGCTTAATAAAATAGTCACAGTAGACAATATATAATATGTTATTCAATTGCCAATATACTGTATAAGTAATCATGTTAATCATACTAATGTTAATCATGCTAATACAACCATGTATTTGCCTGTGATTCAATGACAATACGTCAATGTATTAATCATTAATCAACAGAACACTCAAACATTAACAGTGATTCAACGTCATATAATCAATATCTATATACATGTCTCAAGTAGAATCTAGAAGCCAAGACTGATTCCGGTAAATTGAGCAAGATGGGTGGATTTTACCTTGCTACCCAGGTGAACCAATAGAGCAGGAGAATTGTGTTTGTTATACGTTTAAGCTTGGTTTGTTGGTGTTTTGTGACCAATCAGGACTTACTGTAGAAGTCCTTATCGGGAATTGGGAGTTATGGATTATCAACTGGTTGCTGTATGTGCTGGGGGTGACTTGGTACTGAGTACGAGAGAGTGATGGGAGCGCTTTGCTAAAATTGCTGGAATAAAAGAGATTTTCTTTACTCACCAAACTGAGAGGTCCAGACTTTTATTCTAAGTAACTCTCTGTGTTATCAGAGAGGTTGATTTATAATTTTTCTACCACAAAGTACATTTGCAAAATAGTCTCATTACGGCACACAAGCAACAGAAATCCTTCTCACAAATGTCCCCATCAGCACCTTAAGGTAAGATGACTGACATTTAGATAAATAACACCTTTATATGAATAAAAAATTGAATTACCTTTGAGGGAAACTTCACTGTAATATATTTGAAAAGAGATCAGCCTCGAGGGGATGGGTACCACTAATGCTTCAGACCTCCAGGGACGGGGATGAAAACAAGCGTATAGACCTGGGTATTGACGGTAGGGGACATGTCCCCCCCCTAATACTGTGATGCTTCTTGGGGGTTTGTGGCTGATTTGGTCTGTACCAATATTGAAACATGTGGGTCTGTGCAGTATTTGTATAGCCAAAGTTGGGTAATTCAGGTCTAGAGAGTCCAGACCAAGATTTTGTTTCAACCAACCAGAGCATAAGAGTCACAGTTACCAAGTACTGAACTGGTTGGGAAATTGGTCCGGACTTCTACTCTATGGACCTGAATTACCCAACTCTGGCCATAGCACCGGTTCCCAAAATGGGGGGGGGGGGGGGACATGCCTGCTAGGTGTTCATGTCATTGACCAAAATAAATAAATAAATAGCCCGGCTACGCCACCCCAGAGGATGGTTAGAATAAGGGAAGGGAATCGCAAGCATGCAGAAGGAAACTCAAATGGGTCAGAACCTCACACTGGGAAGACAGGCGGCGGATACCTGTACCCCACTTTAAATGGACTTTATCTTCGTTCACTTACATTCAACTCAGGCTGCCATTAATCCGACAAGTTATCTGGCTAAACAAGAAATCATTCTTTGTGATACAGGCCCCAGAACAGATCCTTACAACCTGACTCAATTTACGTACATCTACCTACATGTTGCCTCATTTCAGCATTGTTTATGTTTATTTCACATACTCATGCTTTTAAGCCTAATCGTGACTGTATTCATTCCTTCACCCAAAAAGGAGTGCCTGAAAGCAAAGTTAAGTGTCCTGGTGAACTAATCCTACCAAATAGGGTGGTTACAGGGAGGATTGCTGTCTTGATTGATATTTTCTATAGATCTTGATTTCCTCATAATCCTTGAATAAACATCAACTTTTCCACTTCAACGAGACAGACAGTACATATACACCAGGGCTTCAGCACATGCTTTGCTCACAAAAAAAGAAAAATCTGTCATTGTTCTTTTGTGTACACATTCTGCCCACGAGATCCCCTTTGTGCCGCACTGCAAAGACGCAACGCCCTCCGCCACGCAGAGTAATCTAATCTGTCCTTTGTTGTTGCCCGATTTTCTTGTTATTGTTCTGAGCTGAAGTGAACCTGCTGCAGGTGTCACCTTCAGGGATACTGAAGGAGACACGCGCCGATGGTGTGTATATAAAAGGAAGGTGTGGAGTCTCACCACTCACAGCAAATGCAGGCAGCTGAGGCTGACTTTAACTCTCCCACTTGGCTGGCAATTAAGGTATTTATTTCAAATTCACTATCTATTTTTCCTACTGTGAAGATGTAGCTTATGGAACTATTTATATATAACGTATTCAGAGATATATTGCATTGTGTTATAATTTGCTCTGAGTCACTGAAACATTGAAAATGTTCAAAGATACTTATGAAATTTTTTCCTGTTTTTTTTTTTTTGTTTTGTTGAATTAACTTACTCCCATCTACAAAGTTTTAGAGGCGCTTAACAATGATCATATTTGCTGTGTGCATCACTCTGCTGCAAGTGTCTTTGACTTGCGGGGATCTGGTGAGTAGAGAATCCCACCAAGTGCACATGTGACTACAGGTCACTGTAGTTCACCATGGAATGTGCGTCTTCTTTCAGTTACAACAAATGCCTAGAAAAGCTGCCTTTCACGTTATACTGCATGATGATGTAAAGGAGTTAAATCAAAAAGTTGACAATTGTGGTTTGTGTATTCATAGCAATCTGAGAAATTTGACTGTTTTATTATCTGATTAATTTCTAATAGATTTTTAATTTTTTAAATGAGAAATAGCAGTAAGCAATTAAGTGAATGAAGTATCTTTCATACTGACCTGATTTCTACTTTTTTCTGCTTCTTTCATTCTATATGTGGTGTCTGTAGTCAAGTAAGTAGTCATGGTATAACACAATTTTTGATGTCACTTTTATGCCGTTGCTTTTTTTGCTTGTTTTTTTTTCTTCTTGTTTTTCCTGCAATTTTCTCAATCAATGCAGTGTTGTATGTGTGAACTTCACAGAAATTTCTCCACAAAACGCTGACGTCCAGCAGGAGATTGTGAATGTGCACAATGCCTTCAGGAAAGCAGTGCAGCCAGCAGCTAGCAACATGCTGAAAATGGTACTCTGCTTCGTGTTGGGGAGGTGCCTGGCCCTGTTCTCAAGAACAGATGGTTGCTTTTAGCTGGAGAGCTAACTGCTACTTCTTACTGACACTCACAGGGCTGGTGTAAATTGTTGTATTTGTCCAAACCTAATCCTCTTTGCCCTTTAAGAAATCTTCAACGTTCATTTTTCTGTGGTCTGTCTGGTCAACTGGCTCTTGTCTTGTTTTGGTGTCATACCTGCAGTCCTGGAATGCACAGCTAGCCACGAACGCTCAGAATTGGATTAACAACTGCGTGTTGACTCATGGGCCTCCTAGTAGCCGGGAGATTGATGGTAACGCTACTCTGCTGTGCTATGCTCTGTCTGCTCTTGTTTAATCTCTCTGTATACCATGGAACTGTTGAGACTTTGAATCTGATTGGAGGATTAATTTTACAACTGTACATGTAGTGCCAGCCTGGTGAATCACAGTAGTAAATCAATGCGTGATTATAATCTTTCATTTTAGCTAACGTTATTTAGCTGAAATATATATAAGTAAAGACATCACTTAGGCAACAACAACAGTGCTTCCGGCTGAGAGTCCAGACCTATAGTCAGGGAGTAAATGCCAATAATAATGAAATAGTGCAGTTGTGGTCCAGTCATCCTTTACAGTGCTGTTTAACCAGCCTGAACCAAATGGAACACAAGTCCGGTTATAATAATAGGTGATCACTGAACGCATAATTCACATTTCTTTGCCTCAGCAGCCTTTTTTAACATGGCTTGTTGTTCATTAACCCTTACATACTTACCAACAAACAAATGTGAGTTCTTTAGCAAAAACATGCATTACTTAAGGCTACCTAAATTTAAAGGTTAAAAGCACAATTTGTACATGTTTATGCAGCTACACTGAACAATTAAAGCACAATCATTCTCTATGTGATTTATTGACAGGGTACCAGTGTGGTGAGAACTTATTTAAGTCTAATGCTGTATATAACTGGACTTCTGTTATTGGAGCCTGGCACAGTGAAGTCAAAAATTACCAGTTTCCCAATGGATCCAAGAACGGAAACACGATTGGCCATTACACACAGGTGACTATATCATTCACTGAAACTTTAAATTTATCAAGCATCTGTAAGAGTTTTCTGTAGTAATGGTTGTTTATGTGCAACTGCTGGTATCAAACATGTCAGAAACGATAAAAATTGACAGAGAAATAGAGATGACACCAGATGTGTTCCATGTGTTGCAGGTGGTGTGGTATGGCTCTTATGAGGTAGGATGCGGGGTCACCTACTGCAGCAACTCTGAAATTTACTACTACGGCTGTCACTACTTCAGAGCGTACGATAACCCTAATCCATAGTGCATCTGTTTCTTGAACCCGTGTTTATGACCATAGGACAGTGCTTCCCAATCTGGTCCTCGGGGACCCGTAGGCAGTCCAAATTTTTGCTCCCTCCTTGCAAGGAAACAAAAATGTGGACTGTCTCATAAGGGAGCTCAGAGGGAGCAAAAACATGAACTGACTGTGGGACCAGGTTGAAAACCACTGCCATAGGACATAGTTATCACTCGTGTTTTTATGTATTACAGTGGGAACTTCAAAGGAGTTCCTCCGTATACTCAGGGGGCCTCTTGTGCTGACTGCCCAAACAACTGTGATGACAAACTGTGCAGTAAGTACTGTATGAGGTGGTCAGATGCACAAAAAGCTGACTCCCCCCATCTCAAGGCATATGCAATGAAAGCTTTGGTTTAACTTGGAACTATGCTATATGTTATTAATCTTTGAAATCCCTTCTCTTAACAGCTAACCCGTGTCCATACATTGACCAATACAGTAATTGCCCAGACCTGGTACAGCAAGCTGGATGTGGCAACTCCAACGTCAAGACATGGTGCCCCAGCTTGTGCCAGTGCCAGTCAAAAATCCGGCCAATTGGAAAGAAATGACATCCTTTATGCAACCGTTCCAGAAAGAAATAATTTTAAACTAATATATTTCTATTTCGTTGTTAATCAACATTTACACTGAAGGAGGTATTTAAAATATAAATGTTTGACTAGTTAACAAAAACCATGTACTAATTGGTACAATTACTAATCGGGATGATATGAAGAAAGAAGGAATAGTTTACTTGGGATTTCCTGCATCTTTCTTCCTCTTTGCTCTCTAGGCTCTCATCTTCCTGCTTCTGTATTTCTACTCACTGGGGTGATGGTTTACATTTGCCTCATGTAACTGTTTACTTCCATGTAATAAACATGCATTGAATGACTAAATGCCACGTCCTGGGTTATTCCTTACATTGCGCCCATAGATTAGCGGGCATAGAAAATGGATGGATGAACGACTCAAGCTTCATATTATTGCTTAATACTCCTACCTTAATAATTTTGCATGTCGTAGTCATCAGATGGACTCATATAAAGTATGTTAAGGCCATCTGTTCCTCAAACAGAAATCTATCAGCCACCTCACACTGGTAAGACTATCCATGCATCCTGCTCATGCCTCATCCACATTCACCCTTTTCATGAACACCATCCACCCATATATCCCAGTACCTGGTTTAGTCAATTAAGACCAGCTGGATGTTTTCAGAAAGGTTGCACTTTGTCGGAAACAATTTCCACACTATCCAATGAGGCCTTAGGTGACATTTGAGGATTGTTTCAACATTTTATGGCTTTTAGTGGAATTTCATTCAAAGTTTCTTGAGAAGACTTTCATTATTCATGTCATCTTCATCAATCTGATCCAGGGGTCATACACTGACATGAAATTATTATTTCATTGGTAACACTTTACTTGAGGGGGCACAAATAACTTAGTAACTCAGTTACTACTCAAGTACAAATCATGAGCAAA
>JAODKF010000147.1:18394809-18408366 GCA_026779585.1 Mormyrus proboscirostris | reverse complement strand
CCTCGTTTCCCCGTCCTGCTGCGTTGCCCGCTTGCTTCTTGGGCTTACTTGCCCACCTGCTTGCCCGCTCGCTCACTGCCCGATCGGGACACTCAGATACTGGTTGTTAGTTATTTCACTGTACCGCTCAATGCCACCTGCATACATGTGCATTCTTACATGAATAGCTGATGGGCAATGTTTTTGACATCAGAATGTTTTTTTTTGCCATTACATGTGCAGTCATTACAACCAGACAATGACCAATGCCTCTGGTAAAGGGTGCTGCTTTAAATGTCTCCTTTTATTACAGATTAAGGAGTCCAAAGAGATCAACAGTGCTGGAAAGTTCAGTTTCTGAAAGTGCAGGTCCAGACCAAGATTTTGTTTCAACCAACTGAGTATAAATAGTCACATTCACAGAGTACTCAATTGGTTGGTTGAAGCAAAACCTTGGTCTGGATTTGTACTTTCCAACTCTGGAGAACACAATCACAGAAAAATGGTACACGTATTTTTCAGAGAGTCACAATGGAAAGATGAGAACTTGCTGCTTAACTGCTGCTTTATAGCATGAATTTATGAAAAAAAATGTCTTTATCGATAGATATCTTATTCCAGGAAGAATGATTTTTAAACTTCTTTTAAATGTGGTGTTTTTGCTGGGATTCTGCACCAGTCAAGTGTTTCACCTTCCTGGTCCCATAAGCCCGTATCAGGCTTTGCATCAGGCTTTGTTAAAACAATATGAAAATATTTATTTCATCTCCATTACAGTTTTATATACATGCCATAGGAAAGTAAATGCATGTAAATGAATTCGACATCTTGGAATCGCTTTTGTCACGGGATACCTAATGTGACACAACAAAAATATAACAGTAACCTCGAACAACATAACAGCATAAAAACCCATGAAGACAGATGAGTAAGAAGATAAATGCTTCCAAAATAAACTCAGATTAGAATTAGATTTTTTCGTAAACCAGTGAAGCATTTAAGATGTCAGCACAGAATGGAAACACATTTTGACGACAGTGAATTGCCTGAGCAGTGGTCTTTCCGTCTAGTGATATCGTGATATGGTACAGTAGGAGGTTATCCACAGTCAGTCAATGACCAAACCTCATTCTAGCTATGGAAGCCCACAGTAAGGTTAGCGCATTTCAAGGCTTTTTCCTAATATTTATTCTGGCATGACGAACTAGACTTATATTCTACGGACTTGTATTGTAAGGAGGCGGTTAGACTGCTGATCAGTGGAGAGAAACAGCATTTGGTGGTGATGATAGAAAATAACCAATCTGTTTTCAAGGAAACCGCGCCCTTTTCAGGGATAATGTCCTGTGACATCACAGGGTGGGTTTAGTCAGTCAGTACATCTTCCAAAGTCCTAGGGACTTTAAAAAAACACATGCGATGACACCAATCTATAAATGCTGCACAAAACAAGAGGCTGCTGGAATTAATCTGTGCCCTAAATCCCTCCCGAGAGAGGCTTCACACCACCTTACACATCACCATTCTCTTCACGTCCTCTCAGTAAGGGATGTTACAAGTCTGAGTGGGCTGCTCACATGCAGTCATAGGAGGAAGATGCTATTTTTTGCTGTATTTTTTATTATATCTGAATATAATTACCACAGAAGTAGAGATTTATGTTTATCTCGAGCATGTCACTCTGAGCTGACAGCCACAGAGTAACACAGCAGCACTTAGGGGAAAAGCAAATCCTTTCCCGAATTGTTTTTCCTGTCTGTCATTTCCTAAATATGCTTAAATAATTATAGGACAAAATGACAGCAGTGTATGTGAACTGCTCCTTGCCTGCACAAATGGCTTGCTTTGTGCCTCAGGAGAGCATGACACATGTGAACATAGCTACCCTTAGTGGCAGTGTCTCTTCCTTGAGATGTGTGTAGACTTCCGAGTAATGATTTGTTTTTACTGCCCCAGGAACAGTTTGACTTGGGTTCTATACTCTTGTTATCCCGAATCGCAGAACGTATTGCAAGGCGTGCGGCAGATTACGGAAACATAGCTCTGTTTAATCTTTGAGTAAATGTGAGTATTTGAGTGACTTTGCTGAGTTTACTCACAGAATACTGGGACTGAATATTGGGATAATTACACCTGGTAGCTGGAGGAGAATTAGTGAAATAGGTGAATGTCTGTTGATGTTTTGTGACTTGCGACTAGATGTACTGTAGGTTGTTAGGATGTGCTGTGTATGGAAAAGGGGAAGTGGACCAGCAGGGGATCAATTTAATCATTTTTTAAATGATTCAGAACTAGTGGAAACTCTAGTGCGCAAGACTGAAAAGAGTTTAGCCGTTTTGTGCTAGGAGCAATTTTAATAATGTGAGCAATTTTAATAATGAAGGCAGCTCCGCTGAGTTCCACTGGACTGTGATTGTAAAGCATTTCTATGGCCTGCTAAGTAGCGCTCGTTGTTCTGAGCGAACAGCTGCCAGACTTGGACAGCCATGTTCTATATATGCACTCATGCAGCATGCGAGCTGCATATACTCTGTAAATGAGGACCATGATGTAGTGGCCAGGGTTCAACCTTAAAACCTTATGGCAGACTTTGTGCAAGCACTTTGGTTTGGCTGTTTCCTTCAGCTACCCTCATTCACATGAACTGGCTTAGTTCACTGCATGGAATTAGCTCAAATTCGATAAATCAGACCGAGTGAGTGTTTCAGGCTGTGGCTTCAATTGTGACATTTTGAAAAAGCTGTCCCTGTGGATCCAACAGCCTGGCAGTTACACACAAAGAATAAAATGAGCATTTTGCATTCATCCATTTTGGCTTATTCAGTTAGCATTATGGTGGTCCTACTCCAGGAGCCAATCATCTGCTTTGTGTCAAAATTGTCTTTCTGTTCATTTCTGCTTCTTTACGAGCACTATTACTGTAAAAGTCTAGCAGTTGCCCCTCTAGTTGTTAAAAACACATTTCTGCTTCACTATATTCCAGGATTGTCTTTTCAACGTCTTTTTCTTTTGCCAAGAATTGTACGTATTTAATTTTCAGAATTTATCTAACATACACTCTCTAACATACACTCTGGAAAAAACATTTGTACCTTTGCTTGTCACTGGGGCTGCACCCTCAAGGGTCTGCCAGTTTTATCCTAGCTATAGATAATTGTACCTTTTAAGATACAGAAATGTACTCTGAGGTACATTTCTGTACCATTGATGGTACAATAATGCTGTTTGTACCTTTTGGATATTCCTTAGAGTGCATTTCTGTATCTCAAATTTACAGTCACAAGGGTACAGCCCCTATGAAAAGCAAAGGTACAAATTTTTTGCCTTTTTTCTGGGAGTGTATCGGCCGAATCTTTACTCTTAAAATTGTTTGTCCAATATCTCTGTTTAAGAGAGGCAGGATTTCGCATTACATCCTGTCTTTGGTGGAATTGTGTCTGTTTTACACTGATGATTAACTGAGGATTATTTTCATTGTAATAATAATGGTATCAGTGATAATTATATCAGTTGTAAGTGAATGTATGTACTTTGCATTTATAAAGAAGCGTGATATGGAAGCGTCATGCCTTTAGTGTTATTATCACCAGGAAAGAAAAGAGCAACATATGATTTCGACGGCAGCAGCATGTGGCTCAGTGGGCTAAGCCTGTGTGCCTATAATCACAAGGTCGCAGGTTCAAATCCAGCCTTAGCATGGCTGCGGTTCCTTAAGCAAGGCCCTTAGCCCCCAGCTCCCTGGGTGCCCCAACAGGTGGCCCTTCACAGACAGCTTGCTCTACAAACAGCAAGTTGAGGGAGGTGTAAAAGAGAATTTCCCCACGGGGATCAATAAAGTTGTGATTATTATCATTATTATTTATGCACAAATTACCATACTTACAGTAGGGTGTGTTGTGTATTTTTATGTGTATTTGTGGTTGATGTATAAGCATAGAATATGTGTACTGTCCCATGTTGAAAGCTCATGAGAGTTTCACTTACTACTGTAAAATGTGTTCTGATGACAGAAGGAGCAATGATTGGTTCAGAGAGATAACCAATTAGATTATAGAGGAGGTGGGTCCAAGCAACTAGAGGAGGCTGGACCAAGACTGGTTGGTCCCACCTCCTTTATTTGCTTGCCCCCCTTCTAACTTTGATTGGTTATCATTTTTCATTCTGCCCTCACAACATTTTTGTGTAAGTAAAACTCCCATGACCATGTTGAAATGTGAGTACCTCAGACGACCGGGCTGTGCAAAGATAGGCATGTGCTGGACTAGATGAGGGGGTAGCTTGACGACTTGGTATCATCAAAAATGGGCATAAAATTTTTCATAAAATTTGCAAGGCAGGGCGGCAATGGGGGGGGGGGGGGGAGCACGCAGATATCAGAAAGGAGGCACTTTCATTCATTCATGCCAAAGGGGCAGACGCATGTGCCAGTCGGACAGCCATTTCAAAGCCTGTGCAGCCTTCCCCTGCTAAACTACTCATTAACTGCTAGACCGTGCTTTCTGCAATTAGTCTGGATGTGACATTTTATACAGTAGGTTTCCTGCCTTTGCTACATTGTGCGCTTTACCATGGCACTCGCTGTCAGTCATGTGGAGCAGAAACATGATGAAAGCGCCCTAATTATTTTCAGACGGAAGCTGATAATAGTTCTCTCATACTTCTTCAAGAGGTGTAACTTAAAAGGAAGCGTTAGCCCTCAGTGTAATTATGAGAAAAAGAATCTTCTCTGTAATTGTGCAGTCTGTGTCCAGTCACTAATGATTCATAAATGTGTCTAATTCCAGACACTGTATTAAAAGCTTATTTACTCAACAGTTTAGCTGTGGCCTGTAATATCTCAATGGCGAGGAACACAGCCTCTAAAATGCAATTGAAATTTTATTGGAAAGTGCTGATTCAGAACCTTTGAGACAGTAACTGTATGGTAATGTTTCGGGACACATCTGATTTGGAAGGATGAAACTGCAGGTAGAGGATGAGGACAAAAGGACAGGAGGTGACAGAATTGTTTTAATTGCTGTCTGTCACATAATCCAGCGAAATGCAAATGACTGTTCTTTGTTGCTTCAGAGGAAAATTTGCAAAGGACATTCCAGCTATTGAAGAGTGCTTATCAGGAAGGCAGGTTGGGAAATAGGAACCATGTACAGCAGTATCTCATGCAAAGTAGAGTGTTTCTTATTGTGAAGTTGCTTTAGATATTACATAGTTTAATGCATATATTACATTATTTAAAATCTGCAATTATAGTAATTCCTTGATTTGCCTTTTTTCAAATTGCCATGCTATTCAACTTCTGTACTGCAAGCACACTGCTTTATCTTTGAATTACACATCGCAGGGCCTTTGCAGCTTTTGTGACTCATTCTCTGCTTTTTCAGGATGGCACAAGGCAGCGCAATGAGCAGAAGAAAACCGTCTCATTCAGCAGCATGCCCACAGAGAAAAAGATAAGCAGCGCCAATGACTGCATCAGCGCTATGGTGGAAGGCTCAGAGCTGAGGAAGGTGCGCTCAAACTCCCGCATTTACTGCCGCTTCTTCTTGCTCGAAGCCGACATGCAGTCGCTGAGGTGGGAGCCGTCGAAAAAGGAGTCCGACAAAGCAAGGATCGACATCCGGTCCATAAAGGAGGTCCGGACGGGAAAGAACACGGACATTTTCAGGATGAACGGGCTGTATGAGCAAATTTCCGAGGACTGCGCCTTCTCGGTCATATATGGGGACAGCTATGAGTCGCTGGATTTGGTGGCGAACTCAGCAGATGTGGCAAATGTTTGGGTGACTGGGCTGCGCTACTTGGTATCTTATGGGAAACACACGCCGAACATGATTGAGAACAGCCGAGACAACTTGCGCTCATCTTGGCTCTCAGATGTATTTTCTGAGGCCGACGTAGACGGAAAGAAGCAAATAGCTTTATGCACTGCTGTGTCGCTGATCAAAAACTTTAATCCTGGACTAAAAAATAGCAAAATAGAACTCAGGTTCAAAGAGTTACACAAGACTCACAACAAAACAAGAGATGATGTCACCATGGATGAGTTTATTGAAATATTTCATGACCTTTGTACTAGACCAGAAATTTACTTCCTTTTGGTACAGTTCTCCAGCAATAAGGAGTTTCTAGACACCAAAGACTTGATGATGTTTCTGGAGGCGGAGCAGGGAGTGGCTCAAGTAAGTGAAGAGACCAGTTTGGAGGTGATACAAAACTATGAAGCCTCCAGAGAAGGACAGCTGAATGGGTGGCTTTCTCTGGATGGCTTCACAAATTACCTCCTGTCACCTGAGTGCCACATATTTGATCCTCAGCAGAAGACAGTGTGCCAGGACATGAACCAGCCGCTGTCACACTACTACATTAACTCATCCCATAACACCTACTTAATAGAGGATCAATTCAGAGGCCCTTCAGACATCACAGGGTACATCCGTGCCCTAAGAATGGGATGTCGGAGTGTGGAGTTGGACGTTTGGGATGGGCCAGATAATGAGCCAGTGGTATTCACAGGCCACACCATGACATCTCAGATTGCATTTCACAGCATCATCGATGTCATCAATAAGTACGGGTTTGTTGCTTCAGAGTATCCACTGATCCTTTGTTTGGAAAATCACTGTTCAATAGAGCAGCAGAAAGTTCTGTATCAGCACCTGAAGAAGATACTGGGAGATAAGATTTACACTGACCCGCCCAAATCAGAGGATAGCTATTTACCCTCGCCATATATGCTGAAGGGTAAAATTTTACTGAAGGCCAAGAAGGTACCGGCAAACTGCACAAGCCCCGAGGGTGATGTGACAGATGAGGACGAGGGCGCAGATGTGTCCCGGAGGGTAAGGTGTGATTCAGGGGAAGAACATTGTATCACTCCCCTTTCAACGTTTCAGCTGTCCAGGGAACTGTCAGATTTAGTGACATTATGTAAATCTGTTAGATTCAAGGACTTCCAAACAACATTCCAGAATCAGAAGTTCTGGGAGATCTGTTCCTTTAATGAGGTCCATGCCAACCGCTGCGCTAATGAAAGTCCTGGAGACTTTGTGAACTATAACAAAAAGTTCCTGGCTCGAGTATACCCAAGCCCAATGAGAATGGATTCCAGCAACATGAACCCTCAGGACTTCTGGAAGTGTGGCTGTCAAATTGTGGCTATGAATTTCCAAACGCCTGGCTTGATGATGGACCTTAATAATGCTTGGTTTCGACAGAATGGGAACTGTGGTTATGTTCTGCGCCCAGCCATCATGAGAGAAGAGGTGTCGTACTTTAGTGGTAACACTAAAGACTCTGTCCCAGGGGTGTCTCCTCAGCTACTTCATCTTAAGATCATCAGTGGGCAGAATTTGCCTAAGCCCAAGGGCTCAGGTGCCAAAGGTGACATCGTTGATCCATATGTCTACATAGAGGTCCATGGCATTCCAGCCGATTGTGCCGAGAAAAGAACTAAAACCGTCCACCAGAATGGGGACAACCCAATCTTTGATGAGAGCTTTGAGTTTCAAATAAAACTTCCTGAGTTGGCAATGGTGCGTTTCGTAGTGCTTGATGACGACTACATTGGAGACGAGTTTATCGGCCAGTATACTATTGCCTTTGAGTGCCTGCAGCCGGGCTTCCGGCACGTTCCGCTGCAGTCTCTGTCAGGGGATGTCCTTCCGCACACTTGGCTGTTTGTCCACATCGCGGTCACTAACCGGCGGGGCGGCGGGAAGCCACACAAGCGTGGCCTCTCTGTCCGCAAGAGCAAGCGGGGTCGTGAATATGCTGCCATGAGGATACTGCTCATCAAGGCTGTGGACGAGGTCTTCAAGACTGCCATGCAGCCTCTGAGAGAGGCCACTGACCTGCGTGAGAACCTCCAGGTTAGAGCTCCGAACAAGCATTGTCTTAAAATTTCAGCATTAATCTTCACGCTTTATTTTGCTGCGTCACGTGTATTTTTTTGACCGTGATGTTACATTTCTTTCCTTTTTGGAGGGCTGTCTTCCCAGGGAGACAAAGCTCCATTTAGCAATGCATATGAAATGAACAGTGTTACCAACCTCCCTTTGGCGTTGTGATTCTCAAACTTGCAAGTACTGGAAGAGTTTTTTACAGATGAACGGTGCCAGGTGGCTGCAGCTGTAAACCATAACAGCTTGCTGTGTGAAAGATTTTTGCTTGTGCTTTTTTTTCCTTTGTTGGCTGTACCGTTTAACATTTAAAATGGAACAAACTTGTATAACACACCCTTGTTTTTCTGCTGCAGCTCACGGTAGCAATTAAACTAAAAGCAGATTGCAATCTAAGGAATAGAGGACACCTCTGTCTTTCAAATGAGGAGCGAGAAAGTGAAAAAAGACAGAATAACTGGAAAGAGTGTCAGTCCTTCTGTTGAGCAAAGCACTTAAATTAATATACGTTCGTAATTCATTTTGGCATTTTAATAGTCATTTAAATGTACTCGGTAAAGTGTATAATGCTTTATGTTTGGCAAAAAAAGTCCATGAAATGTGGTGGCTTATTAGCAACAAAAATTAAGCCGCTAATGTAATGCTGTCCTACACACTACATTCAGTTTGTCGCCCTAATCATATTTCATTACTGAGGTATAACTTTAAGCAACTACAGTTGTCTAAAGAGAATTCCCAGTCATATGCTTGCGTATAGGGTATGTTAAGGTCTGCCAGTGTCTTAGTCATTCGGCCACTGTTATGCTTCTTACTTTTAAATAATCCCTCAAATTCTTCAAATTTGAGTATTTCATGTCCAGCAATAAAAATTAGGACAACAGATCATTAAAAACAAAAAAAAAAAAATAGTAAGGATTGATCCTGTTTTTCTCCCAGTTTAGTTGAAGCTGAAGGTTATTAGAGGGGTAGATCATCAAACTCTGAGAGGAAGTTTGAACATGCCAACCTGCCTAATAAGGACAGTGATAGTGTCGTGTCACATGACCTGGCCACCTGACCTAACAACAGTAGAAATGGTTTTGGGGGAGTTTGAGCAGAAAGAGAGGAAAAAGTGGTCAGTGAGTGCATACATTTTGCACCATTTTCAAGACAGCTGGAAAAGCATCCCAGGAAGCCACCTCATGAAACTGGCTTAGAGGACACAGTAGGGTCAGCCAGTCCCTAGACCAATTGGGATTAAGGGTTTTGCTCTAGGGCACAGTGGTGGGATCACTCTGCCGATCCAGGGATCTGAAATGGCAACCTTTTTTTGGTCAGTGCATAATTCCATATATGTTATTTTATAGTTATTCTAGAATGTAGAGAATGATACAAATAAACCATACTTTTAACCAGTATTGTATATACAGGTATCAGATATATGACTACGACACACTTCAGTTTTTATTTTTTTATTTATTGCTGACAAACCCAGAGCACATATTCACTGACTTGACCTGGATATCTGTTTACCACTGTATTTTTTCAAACCCCCCTCCCCCTAATTTTATCGCCAAGTTTTCAAAACACTGGAAAAGCATTTGAAAATAGTCAAAATACTATATACCACGGTATAATGCACCTTTTTTAAAAAAAATATTAGGATCTGTTTATTCTCATCTCCAGAAAAGGCATCTGAGGCCTGACACTGCTTACCTCATTCTCATGTGTTTGCCCTCGTGCTGACAACAAAATGATACTTGTTTGTTTTTGTTTCTCCTTGCTACGTTCGTTTGACACATCTTTACTCCAGTTTTCCCTCTTATCCCACAAATCAACCGGTGGAAACAGCGCAGTCAGAAAACTCATAAATGATGTTTTATTGGCCTGGAAAATGACCAGAAATACATTAAGTAGAGAGCTCCTGAAAAAGCCATGTAATTCACCTTTGTCCAGTGGTCAATGTTACTCTAAGGTTACTGTCGTTATGCTTTAGTTTGTCGTACTGTATAATATTATTCATAAATGGAGGCAGCTGAGTAATGTGAATGATGATTAATGAATCCAGCAGTAGTATGGACACTTTACAGAGACTCTAAGAACACAGTGTTCTTTGTGCAAACAGGAAGGACAGCCCAATAAATACGAAGAATGGTATTCATCTTGGAGATAGCTTTGTCTTTCAGCGTAATGCACTATTGCCAGGAAACCCCTGTTAGAATTTGCTACTCGCAAGCCAGCCCGAAAGTTAGAACACATCAGACGTTAAAATTACAGACAGACAGTAAACAACATTAGCGGCTTGGCTGAAGCCTCTTCCTGAAGTTTATTAAATGCGAAATAATGTGTAAATGTTGAAAATCAGCACTTAAAATTGAAATTGTTCTCGACATGTCTGCGCGCACAGTGTCGATTCAGCTGCCTTACAATTACTTTTATTTGCATGGTAGCATTGATGGAATTAAACTTTGCAAGGTGTGGCCAGTTTAATGATTAATATGATATTATTGTAATTTTAAGGTCTATACACCTGAAAACTGTTTTCTGGATGAGTATGCTTGGTTACTGGTGTTTTAGCTGTGTACCGGGTCATACTGTAGCACAGTAAAATAACAAATTATGATAGAAAAACTGCAACAGAATTTCCTCATCTGGCCTCTTGCTCCCCTTGTCTCTGTTTAGAATGCCATTGTGTCCTTCAAGGAGCTGTGTGGTCTGTCTGCGGTGGCCAACTTCATGCAGTGCATCCTTGCCCTTTCATCCCTCTTCACTGGGGCGGAGAAAACCCCCCTCCTTCTGTTCAACCTGACGGACCAGTACCCCACCATGGAGCCCCAGGGACCTCTGCCTGAAGTGATGAAGAAGGTGGTGGCCACTTATGAAGCTGTAAGCTCATGGGCTTTTTTTCTCTGTCAGAAATGGACATAAAATTTTCAGCTTAATTCAGCTTAATTTGGCTTGCGAAGGCTTATAAAGCCCATGGTTCTGAAGGTAACTATAGCCATTTACGGTTTTGCTTTTTGTAACATGGGTTGTATTTTAGAAAGACGGTACTTTCTAAGGGGAGTTCATTGTACTGTACTCATCAAGATGATAGAGACCCAAAATTTGAAAGATTTTAATATTTTAATATTTAAGAAAATTATCGTGGTGCCAAACCTTCAATTTTGTATATCCATCTGCCATTTTAATTTCTCTGTCAAATTTATGTCTGGGGGAACTATGAGTGCTATGAACAGGAGGATTATGAAGAGAGATTTCGCCTCAGTGCTCTTTTTGCAGAATGTGTGGGGTGTGAGTCAGGCGAGGCGTTATAGTGTAGCTGGATACTGTCTCCATGCAGCTGGATTAGACTGCTAATTTGGTTCATTAAGAGAGCATGTGGGTCTGAGGGCACAGCTGATTCTTTATTACATCAGCATAGAAATCAATCTTATTCATGTAATGTTTTCATAATGTGCCTCTACCTGGACTAATGACATACACCCACACTCACTGGAAATTTATCCTGGAAGAACAGGCATGCTAGCTGACCACCTTATGCATCTTAATGGGTAGAGTGCTGTAGTCATAGCCTCTGGGCATTTCTGGGGTAAAGGGCCGTGCATTTACCTGCACTGGAAAAGTGTCATTATCATTCAAGCCTGACGTTTGTACGAAACAGGCATGATCCCGACACACTTTTGGTGTGTCGTGCTGTGATCGTTCAGCGGAGTGCAGTGGAGGCTGGGCATGTGCAGTGGAGTGTCTGAATTACAACCTGAGGGAAGCTGTCCATTTAAGCTTCTGTTTCAGCTCACAGCGGCTGTTGCTTTAATGAAAGCTCTCCCACCAGCTGCCCGTCTTCCACTGGCAGACTTTCATAGAGACACCTTTTCTTTAGCTGCACATTGGCATCTCTGGCTGTCGCTATCAGTGCCCCCAAAGCCCCCAAACTGTTATGTGAGATGGTCTCCCAGCAGCCCTAGATGAGGGAACTTGCTTGGCCGTGTCTCTGCCTGACGACCCCTCCCCCCTCCCAATTTGTGGTCTCTGCCCAGCTCTGTAAACCATCAAGTTTAGACGTCAGGAGACGAGGCTGAACGGCGGGCGGCTGGACAGCCCCAGAGAACAGAAAGCAGGAATGACACTGATATCACGGCTAACGGGCTTCCAGAAATAGCCTCATATTTTTTTATTTAGTGCTTGTACCGCAACATTTATTATTCTCAATCCGGTCGTGTTTTTTGGTTATGGGGGTCACATAAGAAGCCAAGTATTCTTAGAACTGCTGACTTTGGCAGAACTGCTTTCATTTTGCAGTGAAACAGTGTTTTGATGACCAGGACTGAAGAGTTTCTATTACTAACTTTCAGTAGCATGATCTTTTAGTCCTTATGTAGCTTCTGAAGAATTTATTTGCAAGCAGCAAGTGTATAAACAAGGCATTTTCTTAGGAGTATATATTAACCTTGATCCCATTCTGTGCAATCACTTTTGTTAGTTTAGATCATATATTGTCCATGAATTTAGTGAATGTATTTCACTTCATATGCATGATGGACTAATGCAAGTCGGAATATTCCAGTTCGAACTGGAACTGAAATATGACTTTTATTTCAAAATGAACAAAAAAAGTGGCATCTGCCGGAGTACAGATTATCCAGTATTTCTGTACATGCAAATGTTTATAAAGAATATACAGGGAGGATTTGAAGAAGTCCACCAGGACCCATCAGCAGGGAGCACCAGCATGAATTTTCAATCAGCATTATAGTACTTATAGCTACTGCTTAAGTCTGTGCCTGAATATTTTTGCTAGAGGTTTTCAATGGGTGGCCGTGGCGACCTCAGGCCACCCCTTTGTCTCGCCCATGTCCTTTGTGATACATTGCTGGTTCAAAGCTGTTGTAAGCACTTCTGCTTTACCCTCTCATTTTGTGCTCTACAGGAGCAGTTGAATACACCTGTATACTAATTGTTGTGGAATCAAGATTAATATTAAGGTATCTTGGTATCTAACGCCCTTCATATGTACATGGAGACTTACAACACTTTCTAAATGCCATGAGCCAAAAGTCACGATGAACCTGCAGTGGAGACCTGTGTCAGACAGAATAACCAAAGCACAGTCAAGGTTCTGTTTTTTAACCTTTTTTCTCCCCATTTTTTTAGATGATACAGACAAGCAGGACTGTTATTGAGAAGTCAGATGCTGTGTGTGAGAAGATCCTACAGACGCAAACCAAAGGTGAGAGAAAGATTTTTCTGGACATAGAGCTGAAGTGCTGCTTAGCTATGGTCAGTGAGCATCAAACTGAGCATCAAACAAATTCAGAGATCAAGTTCCCAGGAAATGCTACTTTTGTTATTGATTTACTGTAAAACATTTCTTTCTGATGCAAGCTGACATCATATCAACAACAAAGCACACAGATATGCTCATATAAATCTTTCTATATTTTATCATGAATGGAGGGTCACATTTATTTATGTTACAGTGCACCTCCTGTATTTGTTTACTTCTGTAAATATCTGTAACATGTTAGTTTAAGGTCTGTCTTTTAGCTTTTAATAAACCATTACTAATCATCAAAAGTCAAATTCAGAGACGTATTACATATCACATATAAGATATTTAATCCAAGAGCTTGTAAATCACTTTTGTAAATACCAGGCATATGATATGACTGTAATATATTTCTAAATTTGTTTGTGAATG
>JAODKF010000147.1:18369803-18389952 GCA_026779585.1 Mormyrus proboscirostris | reverse complement strand
CGCAGTAAATGAGTGGTCAGGTGATGCATTTCGATTAGCGTGAGAAAGATGCGAAAATGGATGCTGAGGAGGTGAAACGGAAACTAGCCTCTGGAATAAATGATGTTTAAAAAAATGTATCAATGACTCATTCTGGACACGTGAGCATGTGAGCTGTGTGCGTGCGCACATTTGAATAATGCCGGGCTGTAAATGGGTTCGGGCTTTTAAAAAGCTGTCAATCAATATGTACTTGTCGGGCTCGGGCTGAATTCTGTCGGGTTCGGGCCTTGTCGGGCCTAACTTTTAAGGCCCGATTACAGCTCTAATACACAGTGCATTTCTGCTGTAAAGGTGGGACTGTCTAGCTATTAGGACATGTGTTTGGCTCCAAGGAAGACTGCAAAGAACCCAGCAGGGCCTCATGCTGTATGAGACAATAAAACCCATTTCTCAAACAGCTCCTTCCTGGGAGGATTCTGCTCTGCACCATCACTGACTACCTGCTAGCTCTCCATCTGTCTGTGCTCCGGTTTCTGCTATGTGTTTAAAAAAAAAGATCTACTGTTTACACACTCTGCTTTAACCGCTAGTTCTACGAGTGATTCTTATGAGTTTAGTCAGGTTTAATTCTCTGTTTATCGATCTACCCATTTATCCTTCCACAGATCCATTGTTGTTTTTTTGTTCCTCCTATCTGTCATGGGTTGTTAATTCAGATTTGGGGGGATGTTTTCAGTTTGGTTTCCAGACAATACTCAGGTCTGTGTATTAATGATGTGTATTATGCATACCGTGAAGGCCTCTCTTCAATCACATAGGTGTTTCTGTGTTCATAAAATCACACTGTACTTTGCATTTATTTAATCAGCAGATACTGTTCTCAGAGATGGCAGATAGGTCAAAGGAAAGAGGCAGACTTGTCCTCCTTAGCCGGCTAGCAAAGAGTGTTCTAGCAATTAAAATTTCTATTTAATGTCATTTCCTTTTCCAGTTTGTGCAGAATGTATCACGCCTCTAGCCAGGGGCTGGTAAGAAATCCCAGTTAATCTATAGTTATTGAGGCCAAACGTATGCAAGTTGACTCCATGACATCTGGTAATAGCAGCATTTGCTATGTGTAGGAAGGCTATACTGCAACTATGATGTCATAATTAAAGGAAAAAAAAATTGTTAAAGTAGAATGTATTGTTACATTTGATATAATCGCTAAAATATATAGTTTCATAAGCAATTTTATGGTGCAAAATGAAAGCCACCTTTTAACAAGCAACATTCTTAATCAAATATGTTTATGATGCAGTTTAAATTCCGTTTTAAATTCCTCTTCAAATACAAATTTTATATGCTGTTTACCGTCCAGCAGGTCTCAGTTATAACACAGTACCTTGACAAAAATGGTCTTTATTGACTGTTTTCCTTACAGATAATAGATAGAATCATCACACACTGGTAACGTAGACCATTATCATTCCTGGTCTGGAGAAAGCCTTAACTGCTCTAAGATGATACCTAAGTGTTTAAAGAAAGCTCCTGTATGTCGATTCAGACAGTGTGATATACTTTCTTGAAGCGATGGAGTTTCATGAGAAGCTGTACAGCTTGGCGGTTAAAGAGGGCCTCAAAGGAAGGAAACTGCACAAGGCTGTGGAGAGCTTCACTTGGAACATCACCATCTTGAAGGTGAGGAAGTCTTGCTGGCAGTGAATAAAGGCTCGAGGGGGAGTTGAGGGGAGGAGTCTCAGTGCACCATCCAAACTGTTACTGGTGGGGTGTGCAAGCAGTGTGAGTAATATACAACAGTAAATCAGAATTTATGATTTGTGCTCCATTCCATTCGAGAACTGGGATTTGAGTTGAATTGAATTGAATTGGCCACAACCCACAGGATGTTGAATTGGAATTTGAATTGGATTAGCAAGAGGAATTTAGTTAAATTCAGTTCAAAGAATTCAATGCAATCACACAACACAGTTAATGTTGTTAATGCAGTGATTAATCTAGGAAAAGCATCATAAATTTCATATTGAAACATTAAACTGTATTGTTACAGCTGCACGTACAGTATGTATATGAAATTATTTGAATTCAAATCCTTTTTTATTCACTGTCCATGAATTCAAATTCAAATAGCAATTCTGCAGTTTTCAACCACAGTTCAACCTCAGTTCGAATTAATGAATTGTAAAAAAAATATCTTGGCCATTTTCAATTCAGTTCTGAATGGTGCACAGCCCTGCTGTCGATGTAGCTACTTGTTCAGATGTACCTAAGTGGGCGGCTCTTTCAGGAACATCTTGGTTAAAACGCACCAATAGTGAAAATGCAGACCGCAGTTGACACACTACATGCTCAGGCGTGTGTCTTTCCCTCTGACTAACAAGGCTGATGTGGCTGCTTGCCGGACACCATAGAGACCTGAGAAGGGAAGACACTAGAAGTGTTTGCTGCTAACGTGATATAAGTGTACACATGTGTTTATTTGTTTCTTTGATTAATTGCGTGATCTACAAGATACTTTTTTGTAGCATAGCATACAATTCTACACATTTTTCTCTGTATGACAAGATGAGTTACTGAAGCAGTGTAGAAAAGGCCCGGCTTTCATACGATTAAAAAGAATAGCGCTGGATGGCCGACCTTTCCTGAAGTGGAATTTTTATTAATGAACTCATTTCTTGCTTCTTTGCTTTGCTCCTGTAACACCTCGTATTTTGTGAAAAAAGTTGGCTACTTCGTGGATGGAAAGGCCAGCCTTGTGCCCAGTGCTTTCTGGGTGAGGTTTCAGGCTCACCATGACCCTGTGCTTGGTTTGCTGGGTGTGGAAGATGGAGGGGGGTCACAACAACAGAATTCAAAAAGACAGCTACATAATTTCCGTACTTTATCCATTGGGGCATAAGCAAATTATGCATTGTGTTGTTACAGAGGCAAACTAGGTGGGTCATAATTTGCCAGAGATCAACTGCACGGCACTACGCTCTGACTGTAAACCTTCTTCTCCGTCCAGGGCCAGGCAGATCTTCTCAGGCATGCCAAAAGCGAGGTTGCGGAGAACCTGAAGCAGATCCACTGTGCTGCATTGACCAGTAACCTGTGCGAGGGGGGTGCAGGGGGCAGAGCGGGGGGTGGGTCTGGGATCAGGCCCCGCCGCAGCCTGGAGGGCTTCTCTCAGAGGACAGCGACTCCAGACGAAGCAGCGGATGAAGAGACCTGAGGGGGGGGTCTGAAGATTCTATTCACCACAGCCCCAGACAGCCTGCAGAACCGCTGCAGAGAGGCCCACTGGACAGCTGTGGTCCACCAGAAGGCTGAGTGATATTGGTCCCTGAATGCATTGGACTTTGAGCTGAATTTACAAGGAGGACGCGAGATGGAAACTGTACTCTTTTATGGTGTATCACATCCAGGGTTTAACCCAACCTTGTTTGCAGACTGTCATCTTACATCCCTGTCATCTTGAACAGGATGATCGGTTAGAACAGTGGTGTCAAACTCCAGTCCTGGGGGGCCGGAGCCCTGTGTAGCTTAGTTCTTTCCCTGTTCCACCACAAATGATTCAGCTCCAGAGCTGTGTGGTAATTAGCACATGGAGGTGAATCAGGTGTGTTACATGAGGGGAAACCCAAGAATGTACAGGGCTCCAGCCCCCCAGGACTTGAGTGTGACACTCCTGAGTTAGAAGATGGGTGGATGGATGGATGGATGGATGTGTGATCTTATGGAATTATCATTAATTGTTGTATTAGTCTATAGATGTTACGCAGTCCTTACATTGTGCTGTGATTTTATCTGCTGAAAGTACTGTCTCTTTCTACTGGCATGTGAAACTTGCTCCATGTTCTTACGTTCGTTGCATCTCACACTGATTAAGGAACTTCTCCAGAATTTCCCTTTGGATTCCGCCTCAGCTTCTTATTGTGTGTCACAGGGGAGACTTCACTAATGGCATCTACAGAGTGCAGGAAGTGGTCTGTATTGCTTAATATAGTAGCTACTCCAAATGAAGAACAGTTTCTGAACAATTCCATGTATTATTGTTATCTGGTAAGGCAGAAGTCCCCAGTTTTAGGTCAATGCAGGCCCAGACTGGCCGTCGGGAGCACTGGGAGATTTCCTGACCGGCCATTGAGAGAAGAGCTTTAAATAATCAGATAGTCAAAGAACTAAATGTTTTAGTGCAAAATGTGAATCAGTTTTTACGTTCCTGCCCCATGCCTCTCAGTTCCTGGTAGATGAATAAAGCACCATGTATAGTTTAGTTAAATAGCTATTTAAAGAGTGTTAATTTACTTTATCTATTGACCTCAGCTCTGTAACATTATTTGCTTTTTTTGGATTCTGCTGTATTGGAAAATAAAAATCTGTGTCCCGTTTTCATCCAGTGTTGTTTTGTACACCCCCAGGAATCCTGGCCTCCCCGCTTCAACCAACCTCCCAGTCCAGCACTGGGTCGGTGTCTGGTTCTCCAGCACTGTTTAGACCACTAACAATTTCTTTAGTTGAGGGGAATACTTTATGTCACTGAGCACCTGATGAGGTGTTAGGTAGAAAGTGAGCAGACTGGTTCACCATGACCAAAGTGAGGAAACAGCGTTAATGGATGCAGTGAAAGTGACTCGGCCTAGAGGGCTAAAAGCTGATAGGAGAAGAATGAGTGACAGCTGGCTGAGTTTCACTTTCCATGCTGCTTCTGTTATGGTTTTTGCTGATGAGTTGCCTTTCCTCTTCTGTGGGCACCGCTCGGCTAAATCACCCCCATGCCAACATCACCCATCCCGGCCTTTGAAGTTTGCGGAGGGAAATAAATGGACCATTTATTAGCCTCATGGAAGACCTGTGAGTATTTATTAACCATTTATGCCACAGATAAAGAGACAATATGAATTTCCTGTTTTATTCTAGAACAGTTCTTGTATTCTGTGAACATCTAAATTCAAATATGTAAAAAGATGCACAAACATCTTATTAAAACATCGCATCTTATTAAACATATAAATTATATGTAAACACATATAGTGTTTATTATTTATAAAATGCCCTGTGTGCTATTCAATATAGAGAAACATTTTTTATTAGAAAATATAGGTTGTAATAATAATGTTTAAAGAAATGGTTGTCAGGTCACAGAATATTAATATTGGGGGTTTATTGGATCTATAGACTGGTGTGCAGAGGCGTGATGGTGCAGTGGTTAGCATTGTTGCCTTATACTGTTGGAGATCAGCATTCCAGTGCCCCCCCCCCCCCCAGCTTCATGCTCTACATGTACTGTATGGAGTTTGCATGCTCTCCCCATGTCGCTGTGGGTTTCTCCATTATCTCCACAGCATGCAGAAATGAATTGGAGGTGCCAAGTTACAGTATCTGTCTGTGCCCAGAGATAAGATCCACATCCTGGCCTATTCCCTGCCTTGTGCATATTGACCCCATGCCCCTGCATATGACGAGTGGCTATGGATAATGAAGGAATAGACTAATGTGGATTTAGGAAAACCATACTGTCATATAAAGCACCATTTCCTGTCAATGGAAAAATGAGAAAGTGTCACTATAAGCTTGTAATATCAAAAATTCAGCTTTGTACAAAGTCAAAAAATATAAGCGTTACGTATTGTGCGATTATATAAACCTGAGCGCAATGTGCAGGTGGGACAGGTTAGGCTTAGGGTTAGGCTTAGGCTTAGGGTTAGGCTTAAGCCTAACGGTCCTCTGAGCCTGCCCTCTGCTCCTTGGCTCGCACTCCTCCTTCTGCTCTTCCTCATCTGTCCCCGTTCAGTGTGACTCCACTGCATTCTGCTGACTGCATTGTCCGGCTCCACTGCTGCTGTAAAGAAAAGCATAGGTGACATTTTAATGCGGCCTTCTGAGGAAATGAAGCCAAAGATGTTTTTTGTTGAGCGAGGACTTTGATCTGCCTTTTGTCTCACATGTACAGTATATGTATAGTAACAAGTGTAGTAAATGTAGTGAGTGTAGTGAGTGTAGTAAGAATGTGAACATGACCTCCTGTCATTGGTCAAATTCTAAACTTTCTTGCTATTCATTGCATAGATATGTCAAACATCTGCATGCCTAAATGTAAAGTGAAAAAAGGGTTGTGCAAAGATGCCTGTGATATTTGTAATAGTATCTGAATGGTAATACATTTGAGTACTTCATTTGTGATTGTATTTGAATGGTAATACATTTGAGTACTTCATTCTTGCGAATGCCAGCTTATATATTCACCCCCCATCCTCTCCAATGGACCTTCCAGTTTGGGCAGTTTTTTGGGTTATATTGGTATAATTGTTATACTAGAACTTTCTGATGCTGTTTTTGTAGTTTAATCATTTGAAAGGATGATATTAATAAGGGCTGCACTTGCTTAGTGCCCCATCCTGGGTTTTTCCCTGCCTTGCGCTCATAGCCTCCAGGAGAGGCTCTGAACCCCCCCATGACCCTGATTAGGATAAGCGGTTACAATGAATGGATGAATGGATGGATATTAGTGAGGGCATATTATAAAAAATAATCTAATTGAATTGATTCTCCTTTTGCAGATGTTCTCTAACCCCAAACAAAGACCTCAAGTTTTGTCTGTTCATTATTCTACCACTAATGAGGCAGGATCAGAGGTGGATAGTTCAGGTCAAGAAAGTGCAAATCCAAACCAGGATTTTGTTTAAACCAACTAGCTGAGTACTTTGTGACTGTGACTCTTTATGCTCAACTGACTGGTTGAAACAAATCTTTGTCTGGATTTTTACATTCTGGACCTGAACTATCCAGGATGCAGCAGAGAATTTGGCCAACATATTTTGACAGAGCATTTTGTTAAATGTGCAGCTCAGAGTTGAAGGAATGGCTCAGAGCAGATGCCATTCCAGCGGTCTGTCACTTCGCTCCAGCTGTCCTACTGCTCCACTATCGGACGCTTCCTCTGTAAACAAGCCCACCAGGAAACTGGCCCTTTAAAACCTGTCTCTCTTAAACTGAGTTAGTGCAGCACTTCAGAGATGTGTGGTATAGTGGCATGGAAGCGGCTCCTAGTCAGGTTAACTGGAAAACTCTGTGCTCAGTCAAAGAAGAAGCCATGTGTTATTGAGGGCAAAGGTCACATGGACTGGGATTAAAAATCAACCATCGACTTTTGGCTCCCTGGTGCGGGTTCCATGATGGTTTTTGCTGAGCAATAAATTTTCCAGTGGGGCCCACTGGATGGTCAGCCCATCACTGGGTTAATGTGATTTTCCTCTGACTACAGCTGATGAAAACTGAAGCAGGGCTACAACTGCAGATAAAACCCATATTGATTGATTTCCTGTTTGTTTTTATTAGTCTCAATTCCAATTTCAATTACTGAAAACTGACATACTGCAAAAATTACCTCAGGCCCTGATAATTGGTGTCAAATTCAATAGATCAAGGTGCACATTCCTGCTTCAGGAGATCAACCACCCCACAGAGCTTATGCTGCCTTTGGGTCCTACTCGGAAGATCCGACTAGGGAATTGGGAAATCCTAATGACGACATGAAGAGTGTTCAAGTGGGTACGTCAGAGTAAAATGGAGGCGATGAGAGCTACTTTTTTTTTTCTGCTGTATTTTTTTGTAACCCTTTGCTCGAACAGCAGGTAGCTGGCCAGCTACATAGCCTATCAAATACTGAGACACCATTTAATAATCTCCTCATCATTCAGAACAATTCAGAGTTCTGCAATGACATGCTACATAAAATTTACTACTTTGAAAATAATTTGCCTTTCACAGTGGAGCTATCTATGGCCTCTGGTATGATTATTGTAATGTCACGCCCCCCAGTGTGGGAACTCTGGGCTTAAGGAATATCCCACTGGTAAATACCACTTTATAGTGGCGTTCATGTGCTCTCATCGCGTGGTTACGATTTTTCCAACAACATTTAAAGGCAGGGTTAGGTGTAAGGTAGCCCTAATTCAACACACCTGATTCAAATAATCAGTTATGTTAACGTATCTGACTTAAGTTCAGTGATGCTGCTGATGGGCCTGGTTATCTGTATCAGGTGTGTTAAACTAGGGCTGCAGCTAAACACTGCAGGAGCAGGAACACGCAGCCCTGCAGTAGACGGTTTGCAGCTGTAGGGAACATGACTTAATGACGTAATTGTTTTTAGCTTTGATGCAGAATAATGGTCACCCAAACTCCCTCTAAGGTGACTGTATTAATGTCTGGTTAACTTTCTCAATTGGATCTAATGCGCTCTGCCACTCACCAAACTGCATTTCCCCAAAAAACCTGCTACTTGATCACACCACATCGTTTTCTAAGTATGACAGTGGGATCGTCTTTGAGACTTTAGCTTCAAGGTCAGATAAACTGCTCTTAATATTTGATACTAATACACACTGAGCTGCTTGATTTTAATCGTTAATGTTTCTCTCCCATCTGTGATAGCTACTTGAATGCCTCTAGCAAGACTATACTGCCCTCTTTTGTCCAGAATGACTGATGTCAATGTCAGTGTAAAGGAGAAATGTTGCCAGGATGGTGTACTGAATCAAGCAAATACGTCTCTAAATCAAAATGCACTTGCATTACCCGTGGGGACATTGAAATACTATATCAGCAGCTCTATGAAGTACAACATTCCTCAATTATAAATTTGATCAGCACCTAAATGTACCATAGTAAGCAGAAAAGCAAGCAGAATAAGTTTTGCACCTAATCATACTATGTGAGGACCTTCCCAGATAGAATCGAAAAGGAAAGTCTTACTTAGTTTCTCTTTGTTAGTAAGAGTGGAATGGGTGTTAATGCAAATTGTTTGTGATACAGGAAAAAAAGTAAATGCTGAAAAACAACAAAGGAGAGGAGCAAAGGAGTGGGGAGAAGAGAACATCTGCGGGTCTGAGGGCGACTGGCTGCCCTGGATACACTGGGCATGCTAACATTATGTAAGACAAAGACATGATCATGGTTTTATAAATGTAAGAAGTGAACTGTGGTTAGAGTCCCAGCCAATGTTGCAGCAGCACGATATTCCTGTGAAATGTTGAGCTATATACCTAGCACACTTATGTAATGAAAGCAGCCGCTCAGAGCAGAGTGTTTGAATTCTGTCAGAGGTCTTGGGGGCCCCCTGGTGGCCAGTCTGACCATGGTGTGGAAAAATTGTTGTTGACGGGTTTGGGGTGGCGCTGAATCTAGTAAGATGGTGATTTTATGCCCCCCCCCCTTGGGGTCTTGGGGTGGGGGGTACTGGGCCACCCAGATTCCCCTTGATTCAAACACTGGCTCAGAGTAGCACAACAGCTGATGGAGCAAGAAGCTTTCATCTGCTAAGAAATGCTATTAGTGACTGTGCTCCGTCTGAACATCGGTAGGTTGAGCTGCTGCAGTTTGATTACAATGTTCTCCATCTTCGGTACAGCGCAGGCCACAATCCCCACTGAGCTCTCCGTTAATTCTACATTCTGCCCGATTTACTTGAACAGCAGCTGCGAGCAGAATTTCCACACGTGCTTTTTCTTTTTAACATCGTCATCCCGTTTGCAGGCCTCACAATCTGATGATCTGAGGGGGAACCGTCACCCACGCCATCAAAGCCTGGCTGCAATGCTGGGTCAGATTTGCCCGTGGTCTCCCTGATATCTCAGATGGTAGATGACCCCCGTTATTTTTTCAGTGGGGTTTTAATAAACACAAGGTTTGATCATTAATAATTTATTCATAATAAGGTTTAACGAATAATAATTAATTCTACAATTATTATGTAGTGAATTCAAACCCATTTTCCACAGCTCTTTCAGCTGCTGACATTTAATACATTAGCACGTATTGTTACGTATTGTTATCGGAATCATACAAAAACAGCATAAAAGGTAATTATACTTTTGCTGTTTCCATAAGGGAACTGAGTCCACATGTGAGCTCAGCTGGACTAAACAGGATCAATGAAAAGTCATTACAGCACATGAGCAGCATGAATAAGTCATGACTCTAATAAACTTACTTACTTTAGAGCAGAAAAAAGCATTCTGCTTCCGAATATGATAGTGGTCCATGTTTTACCAATTTGAATACCTGGTGAGTTAAATATGACCGCACAAGCTTATCTTTTTTTATAAATGTGCTTATTCCGTGATTTACGAAAAGAATTTGGCGTAGAACTGATGTATCAATGGAACAGAAGGCCATTCAGAGATCCCCTTTGTCATCTTATGACATCAGTGTCATAGTCATTTCTTGGCAAAATTCGAGGAAATATTTTACCAGTGTCCATGAAGCAGATATTGCAGGTCTTCATGAAGTTCATCATGACATTTCAGCAATTTTCTCCAAGGCCCCATATTGCTCTCAGATTCATCAGTGTCCAAATGAGGCAGACAGCTGCCCCCCCACATTGAACTTCCCCATTACAAAATTAATCACTGTTTCTCCGTTAATTACCTGAGACAAAACAGGAGTCGACTGAGAAGCCGCGCTGATGAGCACTTAATATGAAAATGTCGCAAGCTTGTAATTACAGTATACTGAGGAAATCTCTAATAGCTCCTTTGCAGAAACGTAATGTTGATAATAACAGGCATCGGGAATGATAAAGGGAAAGGAGGTGATGAAATGACACAGGATGTGTGGATATGGAGAGGGAGTGAGTGAGAGAGAGAGAGAAAGAGAAAGGGAGGGAAGAGACAGGATGCTAACGATTCTCCACAGGGCTCATGGTTCCTGGGAGTACTGGGCTTGATGGTATATTTCTCTTCATAAAGGTAGGCATCATCTGTTAAGCAGCGGAATATGTAAAAAGTGATTGTCAGGATCAGTCGTGGCATTATCTGTCAATTCTCCATTTGGTCAGCTAGTGTCGCTGGCCAGACTGTTCCATGTTTACCTAGTTTCCCTTGGCATAGCACCTTAGTGTGTTTCTCTGCTCCCTGGGTTGCCCCATGGCTGAATGGGCCGATCATGTTGGACATTTTTGCTTTCGTTTACATTTTTCGTTTATATTTGTTTAGTTTACTGTGAGTGTCCTTGTTTGTTATCCCTGCATGTATGTAGTTTGTTGTAATGTTCTATAACCCTTTCTCCTAGTGTTTGAATCTGTAGTGATTGTTAACTCCACCTCTTCCTTGTACTCCTAGTCCTTAGTGTCTTAGTTGCTTTAGTAATATCTCACACCTGTCCCTTGTTGAAGCCCTCATTATTTGTGTATTTGAGTGCCTGTGTTTTCCCCACAGTTGTTTATTGTTAGTTTTTCCCTGTGCTAGTTATTTTGCCTGCTTAGTTCTAGTTTTTTCTAGCTGCCTTGTTTGACCAGTGCTTCTGTTGTATTTTGTTAGTTCAGTCTGTTTGTAGCAAAGTCCCCTTTCTTCATGAACCGCACCATTGATCGTCCTACCATTCATCATGCCGCTCCGTAACACTAATGTGTTCAAGATCAGAGTAAAATGTGCGGGGATCATGAAGGAATGACAAGAAACCTACAGTACCAGTAAAGAGTCTGGACACACCTGCTTTTAATGCATTTGTCTCTTAGCTGTTATTCACCTTATAGTGTAAGGTCTGAAGGCGATGAAAAATACAATTTCAAATTTACAACGAGCAAAAGAATTGTTCAACATCTCAAAATTTTCCATCTTGCAGATGTAGCTACCTGGAATGCATCTCCAACCGTCCTGAAGGAGTTACAAGTTCTGGCCATAAATTGCCTACTTTGCTCTTCGATCCAACTCGTCTCGAGCTCTGTAGAGGTCAGGTGGGGACTGTCAGGGTCAGGTCGTTATGTCACTACATCTCTTTCCTTGTACATAACTAATACAATACTAGCCTGTAAATAACCCTGAGGTGTGCTTAGGGTAGTTATCTTGTTGAAAAACAAATGATTTTTAGATTTAAAAGAGCACCTTAGCATTTAAATACAGTTTATACAGGTACTATGGGTTTTAGAGTATTTGTGTCATAATGGAAGGTAATGTTCTTCCACAACAAAGAATGACCAGGCAGTATGAATACATTACTATATGATAATATGAATACCCAATTATACTGTCTGTCATGAATGAAAGCCCTGATGATCCTCTTTTACTTTCACCATTCATGAGATACATCACATTAGAACACATTTTGAAGATGTTAGATGTGTTTTTAAGAGTGAGGCTGAAAGACTAATTATATTTGAATGAATTTTCTCTTTTAAAAGTTATTTTGCTCAGTAGTTCAATGACTGAAAATCCAGACTAATGGAAAACTCTTATTTTCCCATCCATGAAGTCAATAATCAGTACAAATTGGTGCAAAAGTTACAAAATTTAAGAACATTAATGAGAAATTACATCTACTTAATAACTTATTCTGATATTAGCTACCATTGGATGTTTTGTGGAACAATTTTGGATATACTGTAATTTAACAAAATTAAACCAATCAAGGAATTTAACATATGGTCCCCTTTATGCGCCGTATTTAAAAATATATCTTTATTTCATTACGAACATACAAAAAAACTGGCATGCATATTTTAACACCATTATAACTACTGGCAGTAGGGAAATTTATACATTTATAAAGTGCCATTCAAAGAGAACTGAGTAAGAAACGCTAGGGGCTCCCTGTATATAAACATTACGGCTAAAAGGGATCAATAGAAAGTCATTACTAAACATGAACAACAGAGGCGCATGAATGAATCATGAGTCAAATAAATCTACTTTTCACTGTGACCAAAGGGGAAAGAGGCTCTACTCCAGAAAGCAATCATATTTATTTCTCAGATTGAAAAGGTGCACCTCAATGAAACTGAATAAGGTCACAATTGTATGTGTCTAAATGCTCTCCGACATCTCGTCTCATCAATCATTAGGTATAAATGGAATTTTATGACATTCTGTAGGATGTTTTTGAGATTTTCCGCAAGACTCCAATTTGTTTTCAAAATCATCCAAGCAATGATAAAAATGATTTTAAAAATCAGCACAACAAAGTTTCTGTTGATTTGGAAAAATAAATAAAATTTCAAATAAATGTAGAGGTAAAAAAGTCCCTAACTCATTTTTTTAACGCTCTACATTAACCAGGTTCGTTACGGAACACCTTTTTGCGGTGTTATGAGTGTGTTATTTGTTGTGTGTCGCCATCTTGTGGTCATTTCTTAGCATTGCAAGTAAGTATAAATCAAACCGGGAAAACACAATTATTTTTCCAAGATATTGCTCGCCATGCGTATCCTAAACATGCATTTCAGAATGAGAAATGACAACAAAAAAGAAAATCATTCATAATCAAATATGTATTAAGAAGACTATAACCTCAGTGAAACCAAGGAAAGTATGTTTGAAACCACAGCCATATTATAACAGGAAACAGACACATTCACTTTTAACCCATCAGCTAATTTTCTGTCTTTATCTGGATAGACTCATTGCAGCATCTTCACTTCTACATATCAGGCTTAAAAGAACAGACATAGACCTAGGTCACACTTAAACTTAACAGATTAATAACCAGCTTCACTTTATAAATTAACATATTGCTATTAACTACACAAAAGATACAATTACTTCATGAGACACTTTTTCAAAGTGAAGTGCAGATAAAATAAAATATTAAGATCATAATATAAATGAAAGGAGAAAATTTCAGTGGGATATCGGTATTGGAAAAAAACTTATGTATCATCCATCCATCCATCCATCCATCCATCCATCCATCTTCTAACTGCATATCCTGGTCAGGGTTGCAGAGATGTGTGGATAAGTTGTGAATAAAACATTATTTGGTTTGTTACTCTTCTTTTCCAGATAAATTCATCTAATGAATACCGAATATGTGCTTAACTGCTGCCTTTCAATGGTAGACATGCTTACCCTTCCAGTTATCAAATATCTGAAATTTCAACATCCAGTCCTGCCTTTCAGGCAAATGAAGTATAGAACAAACCAGCAATGCAGCTCTATCATTTCAGATTTAACTGCTGAACTGCTGAGTTTTTGGGTGTCCGCTAGATGGCAGGTGGTGCCTGTAGGAGACGTTATGCAATTCCAGCTTAATCTCATCTAATTATGCCTTTGTCTACAGGGACCTGCCTTTGAGAGTCGCCTTAAGGACTCAAACACCTGTCAGTCCACCAAATGCACAATAAACAACCACTTCCCAGAATTCACTGCAAAGTGGAACACCGTGCACATTCTGAGGACAAATGCTTTATAGATAGCTGGATCCGTAACACTTCATCTGCAGCAGAATACTCAAAGCTAAAGCTTGTCAGTTGTCTTTACTTTTGTCCCCTGGTTTGTGCTCAGTCACACTCATAGCAATATTCCCTTGATGGCCTCCACACTAAGCAATACACTAATGTTCCTTCATGGCCGCCAAAAGCCAAAAGCAAAAGAATGCTAAAGAATATATATCCCTGGCCTGCCGAAAAGCCCCACGTTCAACAAACAAGCTTACAAACTGAACACACAAAATGCCCCATCGGTTCGATTTTGTGTTTGGAAGGATGCCTTGTCATTTGTCTACGAGTAGCATAATAAAATCAATGCCCAAAGTACATTAAAATGGAAGACAGCGTTGAGGTGACTCCTGCTCCTAATTAAAAACAGATGTGTCCATTTAATATTCTTAATACTGCAAGGGAGAGAGACAATCACTGCAGAAACATCTATTTTGCTTCATTAAACTGAGAGGCTCGATCACGATGAGGAGGAATATAATGAATTAAGATAGGCATGTTTACAGGGTTGTTTAAATAGTATTTGCCAAAAGGAAACGAACTAAACGTGTTGTATTTCTAGTCAATAACCCACCATCCCGTGGTAAATGAAACCACATTATGAATGACATGCACTGCTAATGCTAGCATTTCTGCCAAAACGTAGGAGAGAATTCTAATGTATAATATCATTATATAAACCACAGATGATGCTAGGATGAGTAACTACAAATGTATGGATATGCATATTTGACAAATATGCTGCACCCCCATAACACTTTAATAAATAAGTGGGCTGAAAGATGCATGGATGGATGGATGGATATTTGCGGTGAATTCAGAAAGCACACTTACAAATTACATGAACTTCTAGGAAGGTTTATTAGGAAAGTGAATGTAGAGTTAAATAAATTCCAGATACGGGATCACACATTCATTTATGCAGGCCTGTGAAATGGTACATAATTGTCCATAATCCCCATGGAGCCCATTTGCCGACCTGCTGGTTAAATCTTGCTTTAGTTAAGGTTTCTGATGCCCTTTGCTTCAGTTCCTGGAACTGAGCAGATTTGATATAGGTTGATTTCCCCAGAAAGGCTCCAAGGAAGATGAAGAAAGACGGAATGCATGTGAACGCCAACTTGGGGGTTCACTTTGTTTGTCTACTTGGGATTGACCTATATTATCTTTAGACTATGGCTTATAATGCACAAGACAGGCACAATATTATTTTTTTCACCTTAAATGCATAAAAAGCAAGAAAATATGAAAAGCAACCTAAAGAAATCTTAAAGCAGAGAGCTGGTAAATCTCATTATGTTATTCTCTTCATTATCACATTTGCGGTGTGAACATTATCACCAGCTGACATACCCCAGAAACCCTGCCTCTATGTGTCAAAGGACATGCATCACCAAGTTGGACGCACCTCTGCGGCATGCAAGGAGCATCCGTGGCTGTGTTACAGCTTACGCTGGCGTTACACAGCCTGTACGGGAGCAACTAACTTACATAATGCTTCTACAATCTTTAGCTTATGCTGCTTGGAAGATCATTCTCATGGTTACTTTTCAGAGTCTACCTTACAAACTCAGCGTGTTTATTAATTCAACAGAAAATAAAAGGTGAACTGCTGAAACGGTAGTGTGATAGTCCAAGAGAAAGGTGATAGTCCAAAAGGAAACCTTAATACTACAGCTACTCAAATAATATAGCTACTAGTACCATGATAACAGTAGTAATAGTAAAAGCTGCCAATAGTTGTTACTCATTATGGATATTCCTAGATAGAGAGAGGGGTAAAGAGCATATGCTGATTACAGCACCCACCACATGACAACCCACCTCAGGGATGAGAACCTGAGTGTGGTGGATGATATCCCAGCCCCACACCAGTCCAAAGGCGACAAGAGTTTTTTTTTCCACAGTGACTGGAGTGCTAACTGTGCCATCAACCCCCAAACTTTCCCTGTAAGTTGGGGAACCTCTTTGCAGGGTGGGATGTAGATTCATGTCATACCCAGGATGAAGCAAGTGCAGGTTCAGGGCCTGCAGTTGCTCAATGGCCAAACGGAGTAGGAGCACTCTTGGCATTCATGGGATTCAAACCGACAACCCTCCAATTGCTGCACAGAGCCCTAGCCTCAGAGCCACTACTCCATCCCTTTCCTAGATACTCACAAATTATCTGTAGTATTACCTATTATGTTCTTTATTTAGTTGGTTCTCATGTGGTTTTCAGTTTATTATAGAGAAAGTTACAAAAGCTTCAGACTTTATTCTTATTTTCACACCGGCATCTTATCATACATACATATAATACTAAAGGAGGAATGCTTAACACAGCTGGGCTAATTGGTGCGAGATTGAGCAGTTGTGTTAGTAACAAACAAGACTCAGAGGACTGCTGATGTCACCAGTCTTAGGGCCAGGGGGTTTAATGCCAGTTAGGGGAGGGGGGGGGTGAGGTCCCATGGAGTGTCACACTGTACATGTGGGGAAACCGTGTGGAGGGCGGGGGGTGGGGGAGCAGCGGAGGATGAGGGAGTGTGATTCCCCCCCCAAGGGCAGCTGTCACCCTCCTGCCTGGTCGACGGCAGGTGCCGCGTCATCAGCAGGCCAGCGACAGGGGGATTACCATTAGTGATGTCGTCCCCCTGGAGCTGGAGGTGGCGGTGCTTCAGAGAGGTGACAGGTGGGCTACGGAGGCTAATACCTGCACTAATAATATGCAGCGGGTCCAGCTAATGCCTGCGATGGGAGAGGCAGCCACGCGCCAGGGAGCCCCTATGCCGGGTCTCTGTTGGGCACAGGCAGGCGGACATTCGTCAAAGAAGGCAGTAATTAGGAGCCAGGAAAAACACTCCTCGCCAGAGGAGCACAGAGGGACAAACAAGGACACCCAGGCTTAAGAAACAATAATAATTATCATTAATGAAAACAATCAGCCTTATGCTGACTATTCTATTAGAAGCCCCTAACACTGACCAGGAAGCACTGCTGCACCGACTCAGTGGGGAACAAAGGACTTCTGTTCGGACACCAGCCCTCCGCTAGGAGGAGTGCAAATTATCCTGGACTGAAACTGACTGGAAAAAAACATGATCTACAGCCAGGGCCATTGTTAGAGACTTTGGGCCCTATGAAAGTATATCATATTTGGCCCCAACCCAGACCAACCCAAATATGTTCCCAATTTTTTAGGGCCCTTGTCACTCAGGAGCCCTTGGAATTGTTGTAAGTCCCATCCCCCCCCCCTGCCGCTGCTCTTTACGTTACCCGTCTATAGCTACTGCAGCTTCCATCCTGAACTGAAACTCGACAGGGCTGCCATACAGTACAGTATATGTGTGTCTGTCTTTTATCCACTCATCAGAAGCCCAGAGAGTCAACTTACTTGGAGACATTCATCGATGGACAATTACAGGTCATCTTGAAGATCCTCATCCGCATCCTTTAAGTTGCTGAACACTTTGTATATGAACACCGGAGCAGGAAAATGACGTATGTCTAACTTCCGTCTAAATTCTTAAGATTTTTTTCAGCATTCTTAAATTCTAAAGACTTTTTGTGGTCCTTATGAGCACAGCAAGGACAAAGCAAGCACGTAGCCGGAGTGGAACAGTGACACACTGTTTGATCTAACCTGCACAGCATCAACCGCACAGTAAGCATTTCACTCCACGTGCGTGTCTGTATGTTATAGAAATCTTTATTAAATGTTGAGAAAGTACATAGAGTTGATATTATGCTCTATAATGCTTCAAGCTCGGTTTGAGTGTCACATCATATACTGGAATATAGTGGCATGAGTTAATCTTTCCCCAGGACCATGTTGACGAACACAAAGCAACTGACATAGGCAGGGTTTCACAATACTTAAGGTGCAACAACATTGGACAATGCAAAACAGGGGGGCTGGACACAAGGGTTTATATAAATAGTGAATAGAAAGTTATATGTAAACAGCAATGAATAATGTAGCATCACAATAAACTTTTACACTGTAGCTTTTTACAGTTTTCCTGGCTTTCAAAGCCTGGTATTTTCATACCGCTCAGAACAGCAAGATCAATGTCATTCTCTGATTGCCATTGAAACGTTAATAAATATGAGGACCTAATAAATGTAAGTTAAAGGAGAAAAAAAACACGTGGCCTTTCCTTGGAGATTTATTGAACAACAGCAACATAGTAGCGAAAGTCGATCTCTCCCCCTGCGCCGCTCCAGGGGGCTGATGCGCCAGCACCCTGGGGGGCCATTAGCGCGACGATCGCTGGAGGGGTGCAGGGGAATTGTTACAAGTCAGGGGAGAGTGCCGAAAACTCACAGCACACTAACAACACCTGTCACCCCTCCGCCTAATGAGAAACACAATTAGCAATTAACATTGAGATTTGTCGGGGCTAATATCGGCTACTTGTGCACACAAAAGCTAAGGGTGAAATAAATAAGAAAAAAAACACGTAGCTCCCTTAACGATTGCAAATCATCTTTTGTTTACGAGAAAGAGCAAAAGTCTCCCACAGCATGTAAGACTACTAAATGATACCATGTACAGTAGCATCTTCGGAATGGATAATCTAATATAGAAATCAAATTGAATGATTATTAAAGAATGCATGTAGGACTTATAATTGCATATATTAATCTGCAGTTTACTATTGATGTGTATCAATTAATTTTCTATATTCTATTGCAGGGTCCTTAAAATGCACGATAATTCTAACTGTATTAAAACAGGTCTTGGTTTGGGACAGCAAGCAGAAATACCTGGCCTTAGAAGAGTGATACTTTATTAAATGAAAAACATCCACTCAGTGACAGTGTGTCACTGAAAGCCCATTAATCCAAGAGGCAGTGGCTAGGCTTCTAAATGCTAAGAGGAAAGGCATGAGTACTACAGTATAAGTTCAGTATAACAATGATGTTAATGGCATAGGACAAAGTTTGATATTACTTCATAATTTAAATGTAAAGTTCTGTTTTTTTGGAGGGACAAATGAAGCCAGGTTAAATCGGGCTGCACATGTCCTCCCCATCCCACGTGGTTCCTACACCCCTGAGCGGCGCGTTGAAAGGCATCTCCCAACCCATCGACCCTTGAAGTGGTCTGACTGTAGGGCTATATCTGTAATGTAATATATTTTACCATAAGAGGCATTTGTATTTAGTCTTTAAATGACGTGTATGGACATTTGTTCTTCATGTATTAGTTTTGGGGGGAACAGATGTGTGAAGGTATTCACCTAGTGGACAGAACAGCAGAGCCACTAAATAAAGAAACGAAATAAAGCAAATTTTCTTCATGCCTCATGGAGACTTGGGGAAGTATAAAAGGGTCAAAATAAAAGGGTTACTGGTATCAAAATGGCCATGAGTATGTAAGTCAAAATGAAAATAAAATGGGCGCAACATATTAGGTACGAAACCCTGGCTGCATCAGCACAGGACAACGTGCAGCACTGATACTGTAAGCCGTTAGACGCAAAAACCAAATGTAACCAAATGTACACATTTGTAATATGCATTTTTATTCACTGAATATATAAGTTAAATTTAAATTTAGAAAATGAGTATGCTATTTCCAATTATCGGGCAATGGTAAAAGTAAACATAAATGTTATTAGCCAATAGGCAAAGAAATTAAATTGTTTTCATATTACTCATGGTTCATGAACAGTGGCTGAATGAGATAAATTACCAATGTTTCTTGAATAGAGAGGACACAGAAACGCCATCTCTGTGGCTGGCACTGCTCCTAGTCATGGCGCACCGCTCCTAATCGTGACGCACCGCTCCTAGTCATGGCGCACAGCTCCTAATCGTGACGCACCGCTTCTAGTCATGACGCACCGCTCCTAGTCATGGCGCACAGCTCCTAATCGTGACGCACCGCTCCTAGTCATGGCGCACTGCTCCTAATCGTGACGCACCGCTCCTAGTCATGGCGCACAGCTCCTAATCGTGACGCACCGCTTCTAGTCATGACGC
>JAODKF010000147.1:18356885-18369703 GCA_026779585.1 Mormyrus proboscirostris | reverse complement strand
GACGCAGCGCTCCTAGTGATGACGGACCGCTCCTAGTCATGGCACACCGCTCCTAATCGTGACGCACCGCTCCTAGTGATGACGCACCGCTCCTAATCGTGACGCACCGTTCCTAGTCATGGCACACCGCTCCTAATCGTGACGCACCGCTCCTAGTCATGGCGCACCGCTCCTAATCGCGACGCACCGCTTCTAGTCATGACGCAGCGCTCCTAGTCATGGCACACCGCTCCTAATAATGACGCACCGCTCCTAATCGTGACGCACCGCTTCTAGTCATGACGCAGCGCTCCTAGTGATGACGCAGTGCTCCTAATCGTGACGCACCGCTCCTAATCGTGACGCAGCGCTCCTAGTGATGACGGACCGCTCCTAGTCATGGCACACCGCTCCTAATCGTGACGCACCGCTCCTAGTCATGACGCAGCGCTCCTAGTCATGGCACACCGCTCCTAGTCATGGCGCACCGCTCCTAATCGTGACGCAGCGCTTCTAGTCATGACGCACCGCTCCTAATCGTGACGCACCGCTCCTAGTGATGACAGACCGCTCCTAGTCATGACGCACCACTCCTAGTCATGACGCACCGCTCCAAGTCATGACGGACCGCTCCAAGTCATGACGCACCACTCCAAGTCATGATGCACCGCTCCAAATCATGACACACTGCTCTTAGTCATAATGCACCGCTCCTACAGTAAGTTACTCTTACGTCAGGTTGCTGACAAAGACTCAAACAGGCACTGGCCAGATACAGTCCTATTCTATCTGCATGAATGTTTTCCTGAGACATCTCAAATATGAAAATCATGGCAGTAAGCTCGGTCAGTAGGGATTTGAAGTGTTAAATCCAATTCAGATTTTTTTTGTGTCACTCTTGCAGCGGATGTATGGGAACACAGACCATATGTCACAGTCCCCAACTATGACAAATGAATATTCAAGAGACAGGGTGGTGGTACTTCGCTGCATCCTCAGGAAAGACCTTGATCTGTCTTCAGGATAGCATTTTCTGTATTATGAAAAGAGGATGGACTGTGCCGTTACCATGGACACCGGTACACAGCAAACACAATACATTATCAATTTGCATGTTAAATTAGTATCGCTTTGTGGGGATTGACAGGGATGTACATTCAGGTCTGAGTTGACTAAAGTCATATCTACAGAGTAATTTTATTTTGTCATAAATTTCACATCACATATTAAAACAACAAATTTAAAAAGTTAACAGTAAGTTACAGTTGCACAAAAGCAAGAGTTTAATGTTCAAAAATAAATTTTAAATCTTTAAGAGCTGGATGTCTTTGATTTATATAATAATTAAAATGTATCCTTTACTAGTTATTCCATACAGAAGACAACAGTATGGATTTGGTGTCATCACTTTCAGGTTTGATGGTGCAACAGACTATCTGTAACAAATGTATGCCTTCTCTAGCAGTGCGACACATCACACATTTCCTTGAACACAATCCAAGTATCTCAGACATCTTGAAATGAGACATTTTTCAGCTGCCAGTTGAATTCTTAAGTCACTGTGGATTTATTTTAATGGTATTTGTTATATAATGGATTTTATGAAATACAATTATTTCCAGGTCACTTGAAGTACTGAAAAAAATCATTATATATTTATATTTATACAGAAGTACGTAGTGAACTATGAGAGGCCTAAATGCAGTTCAGTTTTGTATCGATGCATGAATGTTCATGACAGATGTTCAGGAATATATTTCAAAATTGTGAAACACAACGAATGGGATACAAATCCTCTGCATCCTTGGTCATAAATATTTAATTATTTGATTACTTATAATAACCATAACCTTGCAATGATTAGATTGTAATTAAAATGCCAGTGTACTTAAATATCGAGATATTGATATATAGAATGTAGAATATCGAAAACAAGCTGACAAGTAATTGCCACTGCTATCACTAGCGCTGTCATCGCTAATCAGTATGATTTATAGAAAAATAAAATTGCTTTCAACTTTTACAGTACATCTGTCACTACACTATTAAATGTAAAATTTAAACTTTTTTGTTTTGGTTTAATTTCTTCAGTTAAAGTAAAGGATGTTGATTAAGCAAAAGCAACTTGGACAATATTGTGATTAACAAATGAAACATGATTTGCTTAACATTGTTTTAGTATCTAGTTCGTTATAGCTTTTGTAAGGATGGTAATTTAATCCATCTTTAATACAAACTAATCAGGAACAATAAATGCGGCGTGCCGGCCATTTCCGACCATGCCCATGTTACCAAATTCAGCCAGCCTAAAGGTAGTCACCTGAGTAAAACATGCAGACCTTTCTCCCAGGAGAGCTGACATACTACAGGGGTTGTTTTCTTTAAGTAAATCTACCATCTGGAGCCATTCATTCAAAACTTAAATTATATGTATATAATGTTGTATTCCCAGTACATTTCCTACCTAGAAGAAACTTTAGGTAGACAAGACAAGACAACAAAACTGGTGTTATATTTTAATTAGGAACCATAATAACACATCAGTTGTGTGATGTATAAGTGAAATTTTCACTACAATTCCCTATTTGCTAAGCAAGCTTAGAAAAAACACGTATTTGGATCAGGTCAAAATCAGTTTTTTTTCGAATGTATGAAAAACTCCCACATTCTCTACATGCGTGATCTGTGTTGAGAATAAACAGACATGTTAGTGAGGTAAGAAGCAGCCAAAGGCCTAACACAAGGACATCCCTTCCAATCAAGTTCCAATCAAGGGCACCTGGCACTGACAAAATCCCATTTCCAACATCGGCCAAGAGAGTTACGCCTCCAAGCTTATGGAGAAAGTTTATGGGTTTAATTGTTTCTCGAGACTGCTGCATAAACAGAACTTTGTCCTTGATTCTGCCACAGCTATGAGTGCCTGCAGTTAACTTAGGGGGAAGCTTCATTGTGTATAATATTCACACTTAAGATGAAACAAAGTGCAGAAATCCTTTTCTGTCAGAAAAAGTGCTCCGTGGCCTGCAGGTGCAGCAAAACATCTGGTGAGACAGGAAAGAGTGGGTGCAGAGGACTCTTCAAATGACAAGTTTTAATTGGGCTGCCTGTGTATTTGTGTCTGTGTGCTTGCGCATGTGTGTGTGTGTGTCTGCACATGTGTGCGCACATGTGGGGCAGGGAGAGCGTTACCATGACAGAAATTAGCACTAATAAACATTGTCTGCTAAATGCCATTGTGAGGATATCATGCCAACGTTGTGCTTTCAGGGGACTTGAGGTCAGTTTAGCAAACAGGCTATGGTGTGATGGCTGTAGTGTTAAATAGCAGATTTAAGGGAGTTTTTTTGGTGCTGGTTATGGAAGGGATAGTGGCCTGTCATCTACCAGAGGCCATGTATAAATTTAAGTAGTCAAGATACAATAACCGTTCAAATAGATATATGTAACTAAGATAAAATAAGATGGTACAAGACGAGTTAAACTTCACTGATCCAGTGAAGGGGATTTTTTTCTGTTGTTGTTGTTCAGCAGCACCCAATTTCAAGTCATTGCTTCGTACCAGCAGTTGTTAATGTGGATCATTGGCACAGATGGAAAGAGTGACAATCCATTATTAACTAAAACTGAAAAAGGGTAATAAAAGGGGTAAACCACAAAATAAAAGGGTTAAGAACAAACCAGGAGAAATAAGAACTAACTAAAAGAACCACAAAGTAACATATTAGGGAACAGAGTAAAAACTGAGAGCTATAAACACACAGTAACATCAATAAAGCGTAAACATCTGCAGTCACCTAAACACATAATAATTAACTAACTGAGGTTAAGGGCAGGCACTTAAATACATACAGACAACAGGGCTAACAAGGGGCTGGTGTGGACCATAACCAAATCAACCAATCAGAACAGGACAACAAGAAACAGGTGAAATAAGTTACAATTTGCAAGCACGACAAACTACGAAATATTCACTAAGGGCTAACTAAACTAGAAGGGATTAGGAACATAAGCAGAACATAATTTAACAAGGCACAGGCAGGGTAGACTATAAACAGGAACATAAAGCAAAGACAATACCAAAAGCTACGGATAAAATAAAACCCAACAAATTAAATGAAAACTGAGGCAGGCCTTATTCCCATGACTGGAGTGGTATCCACTTTTGAGCTGCTCAATCAAGTCATTGAGCAACATAGCAGCCCCAGGTGCAAGAAAACATGCTAAAAGACAGTGGGAACAGGATGGGCAATGTCACCTGTTGGCCAATTAGGGACAAAACAGGGTGAGATGGGCACTGACCCTGACAATCAGATAATTGCAGCAAAAGCACTGATTTAAACAGACTGCTGGGTAGCTTCTGATTCATTGCGTTAAACAAGGTAACCTAGATAAACAACACAATATAGTTGACAAAGATATGAAAACCTAAATTTGAAAGCCATTTTATCACCTGTCTTGTTATCATTCTTAGCAGGCTTTCATAACAGTGTCAGGAGTAATGGTTTGTTACTTTTTTAACATTTTGCTAAATTTGATTTAATCAGACAAAACAACAGAGGTTTTAAGAGTGGCAAGAAAAAATCCACTGAAACACCAGATAAAGCAGCTAACTTTTTTCTCAGTTTATCAAATTTCTCTCAAAACAGAAGGTGAATGATCTAAATCTAAAAGCTATTTGACAAATAGCTCTAAAAATCAGAAGACTGATAACCATTTAAAGTACGCTTAATAACTAAAAAGCCCCTGATTTTGCCTTCCCAAAACAAATATTGCAAGTTATAATATTTTTAACAATGTTTTAAAATTAAATGAACCAAGTAACTATGATTCCTCGCCTTTACCCTCCATCAACTTTACCATAAGATGCTGCTACAGTAACTGAATGATTTGATGTTAGCTATGAATTCTGGGATTGTATAATATCACGACTGATGCTCTCGTGCTGTTAACAACCATGAGGCTTATATTAAAGATCTTGATAACACTTTTCCCAGAAACTGTTTAACTAACTCTAAAGTGTTAGTTCCACATTAATCCCATGCTTGTTCATCATTAATAAATCATAATGGTTCTTGTATTTCATGCAGTTACTATATTTGTTCACGATTTGTACTTGAGTAGTAACTGATTTACGAAGGGCCTCCTTAAGTAGTGTTACCAGAATCTTTAATTAAGCCATAACTTGAATGCACAATAAAAGTATATCAATATAAACAGTATTATGTAATTCTATATCTCATTTTGAAAATGTATCAAGAGCAATGTCAGAATAGGACAGTTTTCAAATATATTGTGTGCCTCCCCTTGTTCCTTGCTGAGGCCCTTTAGTGGACTGCTGTCTCCGGTTAAGAACCACTCTCCTGTGGTATCTGGCACCAAGACATTAGCGGCAAATTCTTTACGTCCTGAAAATTTCAAGGTGGGGCTTCTGTGAATCGGACTTGTTCGTCCAGCAGGTGCTCGATCAACAGATGTGCTCAATCCAGTTGAGATCTGGGGAATTTGGAGGTCCAGGTAACACCCTGAACTCTTTTTCATGCTCCTCAAACCATTATTGAACAATATTTTGCAGTGTGGCAGGGCACATTAACTGCTGAAAGAGCCCACTGTTATCAGGGAATTCCGTTGCCATAAAGGGGTGGACTTGGTCTGCAACAATGTTTAGTTAGGTGGTACGTGTCAAAATAACATCCACATGAATGCCAGTACCCAAGGTTTCCCAACAGAACATCATCCAGGGCATCACACTGCCTCCGCCGGCTTGCCTTCTTCCCATAGTGCATCCTGGTGCCATCTCTTCCTCAGGTAAATGATACATGTGCACCAGGCTGTCGACATAATGTAACAGAAAATGTGACTCATCAGACCAGGCTACCTTCTTCTATTGCTCTCTGGTCCAGTCCTGACACTTTGTGCCCACTGTAGGTGCTTTACAGGGTTAGGGTTCGGTTTAGGGATACGCAACAAGCTGTGATATACCTGTCATTTCGGAGATGCTGCGACTCAGTCGTCTAGCCATCACAATTTGGCCCTTCTCAGGCTTGCTCAGATCTTTTCACTTGCCCATTTTTCCTACTTCGGGCACATCAATTTCAAAAACTGACTATTCACTTGCCTAATATATAACAATATCCTTGATAGGTGCCATTGTAAGAAGATAATCAATGTTATTTACTTTACCTGTCAGTGCTTTTAATGTTATGGCTGATCGGTGTATGTAGCCATATATTTATTTCAATAGGAAATGGTGTGTAAATCAGCAAAACTTCAGAATCATTGCCTTAAACAGTAGGCTGCATGTAAGAATGAGGGAAATGCAGGAAGTGAAGACAATTCCCTTTGTAGACACTTAACTACACTTAAATGCAAATCTGATGGAAACTGAATGTCTCGTTCATTATTATGTCAATTGTAATGACAAATCTTTTCCCACCATTTTGCAGGCAACAGTGAGTCAGATTCCATTCCGCAGGCAATGCAATCAATCACAGAGAGAGGACAATACGTTCAATCAATTGGAGATGAGACTAACTAAACTGAACACAAAATTATTTCCTGCTACCTGTTGAAAAACTTTCCCGAATCCCTAATAAAACATTCCCAAAGGTCTCCCATATTACTCTGGATCCTTGTGTTTTAAAGGTTTTCTGGAGGGGTAGGGTGGGGGGGAGCCATGCACATGTAGATGAAGTGAGTAATTATGATCAGGGGAGGGAAGCACTTCATCACCGTGGTTTCCATCTGCGACCCGACAGCCCATAATTCCAGGCATCTGCTTTCATTTGTAAAGTGCTCACTTAGCCTCTTGCCTCGCTTCACTCTCTCCTCTCGTCCTGCCTACGAGGCGCTCGCCTGCTCTCACCTGCGCGTCGTTTCATCAGTCTTTTATCACTTTTTTGTGTGCACATTGTCATTTATATTTCCCTGATAGAGTAGTATTCCTTATTGCGTAAATCAATATTAAATATACCACATTACCATATAGCTTGTTGTATCATGGATTTTGCTGTTAAAAATAATTAGAAGGAATATATTTCTGGATATAACTGATGGGGAAGTCTTTATTTCTTATGTATTGGCCTATGTTTTTCAATTTTGGGACAAAATTTGGGTCCGAAGCCCTCATATTTAGACCAAACATCACCTGTAATAAACCTGTATTCCCAGATGGTGCGTGTATAATCCCCACTGACAAACCAATGATTAACTGCCCCTAGAAACACATTTCAAGGAGAAATGAAAACAAGGCTCTTCAGCTTTATTTAAGTTTGGAGTTTAGGTTTGAGTGTTTTATTTTTATTCATTCAAAGGTGGGAGGCTATGTTACTAAGAACAGTGTCACTGTGCCATTTGTGTGGATAGGAACAAGAATTAGTTAAGCTTTTAAATGGAACAATGGCTTTGTGCTTGATTTTTGCTTCCAGTACAGCAAACTGTTTATAAATGTAAATTTCATGGTTATACCCTTCAAAGAAAGTCAGTACTGAAGAATATACTTGCCAAAATGCACGGCAGGAAGAACAATCCAGCACTTTGAAAGAAGTTGTTTCAGTTCTTGACCTTTGACCTGTGGTTCATGGGCCTGCCTCACCTTTAACCCAGTGGACAGCTTCGGCAGTTTGATGTATTAATTGCTTGGGGGCAATGTGGAAAATGCAATACCATTATAAATCACTGCTTTTTTAATTAAAGGATTGGATTAACAGCACAGCATATAAACACTAATATTATTAATGGACTGCAGGAGGCAACCGAAGGAATCGGAAGAAACTGTGACAAACTCCACACACACAGAGCAGAGGCAACGTTACTGTACATCTAAACTGGATGAATTATGTAATTTACTGATTGTACAGTCTTTTAAACAAAACAAGAACATCCTAGATATAAACAGCTGTACATATGTATGATTTTAAAATTGACTTGGGAAATACACCATCACTAAAACTTGAATAAAGATATATTGTTTATGTCTGCAAGGAGGTATATGTACAAATGACAATAAAGTTTTTGATTCCATTTTTTTAAGTCTCCATTAAGCCAATGCCATTTCATTTATCTATAACCGCTTGTCCTATTCAGGATTATGGGGGGGGGGTGTTCTAGAGTCTATGGGTGTGTGTCAGCAGTAGCCTTATGGCTAGGGAAGCACACTTGTGATTGAGAGGTTGCTGGTTTGAATTTCTGACTAGCAAGGTACTGTGCTCTGGGAGCTTAGTAATAGCTGCTATGTCACATATGGGTTAAATGCAGAGGACACATTTGACTTTTACTTCACATCATTCTCTCGCACATACACAATTTGGAAACTCGAATTAACCTCCGCATGTTTTAGACTGTGGGGGTAAAACTAGAGAACCCAGAAGAAACAACACACACGGAACATGCAAACTCCACACACGTAGAACCATGGCAGCAACTTGAACCCCGGCCCCACAACCATGAGGCAACAGGGCTAACTACTGCACCACTGAGTCAGAGAGACATCAAAACAGCGTTCTGCAATATCTGGTTTAGAATTCAGCATTCTTATCTATATGTGAGTAGGTAAAGAACTGTTTAACATTCCTTGCTTACATTTTACATATAAAATTAAACTTGTCTACTGTAAGGAGTTTTAATTAACTTAGCAAAGCAGTCATGTTTATCTATAATTGTGCCTTTCTCACATGATCTTCACGATTTCGCATGAATTTCCCACCTATCAATGGCATTATAGCCTGTGCTGAAGGGGTGCTAACTTTGTTTTGTCTCTTCTGTACATACAGTAAACCACCAAACATAGGCTGTCCAATTTATCGGCGAGTAACAACAAAAGCAGCTTAGCGAGGGTGACCAGAAAATCTCACCGCAGGCACTGGGTTTTCAGCATGCTCCAGGAATTTGTCTTGGGAGAAATCCTGGCAAGGATTATATAGCTAAACCGTATCTATGCCTTCATCCATCTCCCAGCCGCTTATCTTGGTCAGGGTCACCGAAGGCCTGGAGCCAATCCCAGGCAGCACAAGGTGCAAAGCAGGGGTACATGCCAGACAGGATGCCAGTGCATCACAGGGCACAAGGCAGGGGTACATGCTAGACAGGATTATAGTGCATCACAGGGCACAAGGCAGGGGTATACCCTGGACAGGATGCCAGTGCATCACAGGGCACATACATACATTCACTCAATCATACAGTATGGGCAATTTGGAGACACCAATTAGCCTAACTGCTTGTCACTGGAATGAGACCAGGGTACCCAGAGGAAACAGGGAAAACATGCAGCATCACCACAATACCCTGAACTGTACCAAGAATCACCAGAATTATCATATCACTAAACACACATATTTTTCTCCAATCTGAAAAAAAAACATAGGGCAAATGTACAGTGTTCACTTTTGTTTAGTGCAGGAACAATTAAATGGTTAATCTTCTGGTGTATGTCTGAAATATCCCCACCACACAGTGGCCTCAACAGCGCTAATGGCCCAGAGGAACCACACTGGTCAGGGCATTAAACATGAACATTAAACATAAACACATCATTTTAGAGTATTTGGACCTTAATGCTTCTCTCCATGCTAAGCAAATACATTTTACAACACTAGTGATTACCTCTATGCACAGAACCTCTTCTAGAGACTGCTACAACACTAGGGCTAAGACGTATCCATCCTGCACACCTCATTCCAACTGAGACTTATAAAATGAACGCTGAACATTAATCAGAACATATATCTTAGAATGTATTACTGTGCCTCTACTAACCCTGTGAAACCTTCGTCCCTCAGGATGGTTACAGTTCGGACGAATCCCCGACGGCCAGAGAAACAATTAGCTCTGCTGGCTTTTTTTTCCAGTTTATGGTCAGAAAGCAGCTGCTTTTTCTCGGGTCGGTGAAAGAGGGAGTCATTCTCTGCTCACTTTGGCAGCATCGCCAGCTGCTTACCTGCATATTTTTCAGAAGAATTCTACCCATTCAGTTGGAAACACAGGAATTCATGGTAAACAAAGCTATTTCAAGATATTAAAAAGACACACAAATCCCCTAGTATAATCTAATTTATTGTTGAGGTATCCAATGAGACTCAGAGAAGGATAATTGTGAATATGGACATTGGTGAGAGCTACCATTGAGTGCTGAAATTGGTGTTGTTAGTTACCAGCTTATTTCTTCTTTTTTAATCATCGCATAAATTTTAAGCAAGCTCTCGCAGATTTTACATAGCTGACACTTTTTACAGTTGCAGCTTTCTTGTGATTACTGTATCATTCCTGGATATGTACAATGGCACAATGGGGAAGCTGTGGCATATGAGAAATTAATAACAAAATCTTTATCAACACCAAATGCAAACCACTTACTTTTTTAAAAAACGCAGCAAAAGGAATGTTATTTTATTTTTAATACTGTTAAACTGAAGTTATAAGGACTATTTGTCTACATTGCTTTAGGTGTATTTCATAAAATAATTATTAGTGGGGTTTTAGAGACATTCATAAATTTATGCATAAAATCCTATGAAAGTGGATCATAAAAGAATCGCTTCACGATGGCCAAATGGGTGCTGGATTTAACACTTTGTTTGCAATCAATCTATAAAATGTAAAGTGTTAAACATCCTCAGACCATTAAAAATAACCAGTGGGGCTTGTGGTACCCTCATTTATCTACATGTGAGCTCCATTTCACCCCAGGTAGAAACCAGGTTTCCTGTGACAAAAACTTACTCGTTAATTATCCAGTACATTTCCACAGCTATAGAGAAATCTTAATGGTTTTGGACATAAACAAAAAAAAAATAATAAGTGAATGAAAGATACAGTAAGGAGAAAAACTGAGGAACCAAAGAGATTTGGACCATGGATTTCTACGAGGCCTTTTCTGTGGCTTAGAGGAAGTGGTAGAGGTTTATAATTATTCCAATTATCATGGCACACTATGAGAACTTGATTAATAACATAGAAGATATTGTTGTGGCAATTAGCCATATGGTAGTGGGACTCTTCTCTGTCACGAATTTGCCATTAGCATCTACTTATGTTTGTCAGAGCCACGCATCCGTGACAAGCTGAGGTTCTGCTCACCTTGCTCTTGCCCAAGTGAGACACACTGAAGAAATGTTTATTCCTCTGAGCTCCTCGCTTCAGTTAATTTTTCATGCTGCATCCGGTCTGACTAGGGACAAATGTCATGATCGTCTGGGACGACTCATCAAACCCTGATGTTCGGAGGCCAATGTGCCGAGTAAATTGCTTCTCGCAACCCGTGGTGCATTTGGCCGGTAGGTTTAACATCGTAGTTACTTTCTTGGACCCTATGGTACGGTTTCTGCCCAATTCCCTTGCATCAGCATGTCTCAAAATGTCTTGTCTAGAAGGCAAGATCAATGCAGAGTGACCGTAGAAAATGGAAAAATAAGAACAAAAATGGATTAAAGGCTCAATAGGTATCTGATAATTCAAAAACAGAGCAAGAACCTTCACCGATGGGAGAGACCTGTAGTTACAAACCATCCATCCATCCACTTATCCTGGCAGAATACTTGACTGCGTGTCTTTCAACTGCAGGAGAAAACCAGGGTACTTGGAGAAATCCCATGTGACATAGGGAGAATGTGCAAACTATAGACATACACAAAGAGTGGGCGGGATTTGAACCTCCAACCCAGGAGGTGTCAGCCACCCTACTGCTAATAATCTCTACATAATATCTCATTGTTGAAGTCAAAATGATTTATTATAGTTTATTGGTGGTGTATTGCAGGGTGTCACCCCAGTGTTTGCTGTGGCGCACTTTCTCCTCTCTTTACAACCCCCAATATCTTTATACTGGTCAGCAGCTGGTAGAGCTGATTAGAGTCACCTTCTGGTGGTCAGGGAGGCTCAAGCTGCAGCAGATATTAATGGCCTGTTGAGTAAACGATGAAAACGTCGCACAGCTGAGGCCTTTATTACAAATCAGCTGGATGGAGTATGAGCACCGTTGCTGAGACAGAGTCTGCGGCTCTGTGGGGCAAAAAAAAACTCCACGGTGACTCAGGAGAACTCAATGTTTCTGTACGTTTGTCCTTCTGTGCTCTTTTGGCACAAATAAAGCTCTACCTAACTCTACCTACACTCAAAAAAATAGCACTTTGGTTGAACATGATGTAATCGTGGACAGTGGTTCCACGTGATTACACCACATTAACTTAACACCACTGGATGATGTTAAACCAGCTTGAAGTATTTGTGTTCATTTTACATGAACAGATGACATTGAGTAAACATGATTTAAATACTTATTTTTAACTTGAATTAATGGTTTTTATTGGACTTCAATTAATCATGCCATCTTAAATTTAATCCTTGATGTTAAGCCGATATGTTTACATCACTTTTAATGAATCCCATTTAGTCAAGTTACTACTATACGTTATAAAATAATGAATATCACCCATTTTTCCCCATACTTCAATGACGACTATAGAGGCAGTACTGTAAATATGTAATAAATCCTTTTTACTAGGGAACAGCTTCAGCAGGTGTTACACTTTCAAAAACATTTCAAACACTTTAACACAGGCTTAAACACATTAGGCCTGAATTTGTGACAATTTATATAAAACAAATGTGTACAGAAAGGTTTTCTTTCACAATGCAAAATGAAACCAACAGGTTCACATTCCTACATGTACAACCTGTTAATATATAAAAAAAAAAACTTAGCAAAGGGTGCTTGCTTTTAATGCATTTCACAACAAGAACGTAACATCTGCAATTCCACAGTAAAAAAAAAAAAAAATTATATATATATATATATATATTTTTTTTTTTTTTTTTTTTGTCCATCAGCCCTCCACTCAAAT
>JAODKF010000147.1:18328510-18356785 GCA_026779585.1 Mormyrus proboscirostris | reverse complement strand
ATCCATGTCCTTATGGACCTTGCTTTGTGCACTGGTGCGCAGTCATGTTGGAACAGGAAGGGGCCATCCCCAAACTGCTCCCACAAAGTTGGGAGCATGAAATTGTCCAAAAAAAATGGCTTTGAATGCTGCAGCATTAAGAGTTCCTTTCTCTGGAACTAAGGGGCCAAACCCAACCCCTGAAAAACAACCCCACACCCTAATCCCCCTCCACCAAACTTTACACTTTACCAGGCTCGTTGCAGGTCAGAACATTGACAGCATGATTCATCACTCTAGAGAGCACATCTCCTTTGCTCTAGAGTCCAGTGGTGGCGTGCTGTACATCACTGCATCTAACACTTTGCACTGCACTTGGTGATGTAAGGCTTGGATGCAGCTGCTCATCCATGGAAACCCATTCCATGAAGTTCTCTATGCACTGTTCTTGAGCTAATCTGAAGACTGGAGGTCTGTAGCTATTGACTCTGCAGATAGTTGACTTCTGCATACTTTACGCCTCACCATACATTGTCCCCCCTCTGTGATTTTACATGACCTACCACTTTGTGGATGAGTTGCTGTTGTCCCCAATTGCCTCCATTTTGTTATATTACCACTAACAGTTGACTGTGGAATATTTCGTAGCAAGGAAATTTCACGAATGGACTTATTGCACAGGTGGCATTCTATCACGGTACCACTCTTGAATTCACTGAGCTCCTGAGAGTGGCCCATTCTATCACAAATGTTTGTAGAAGCAGTCTGCATGCCTTTGTGCTTGATTTTATACACCTGTGAGTATGGAAGTGATTGATTGGAACACCTGAATTCAGTGATTTGGAATGGTGTCCCAATACTTTTGGCAATATAGTGTATATACACACACACACACACACACACATATAAAGTATATATATATATATTCATATATATATATATATACACACTGTATTGTATTGTAGTACAATACACTCACATATTTCTCTGTATATTACCTATGTTACATATCTATTTTACCTTATAGTACAAAACCTTGAGGCAATGAAGTAATGCATATCCAATAGTACAAAACCTTGAGGCAATGAAGTAATGCATATCCAATTCGATATCTCAAAGACTCGTAGGATTTTTGTACCAGCTTCCAAATGCAGCCACTTGGAATCCCTGAAGGATTTTTCTTAAGTCCACTAGGTGACTCCAGACTTTTCACTGGTCCTGTATATATAATACTCATATATGTTGTTTTGTGTGTAATATCGTGTTGAATTCACAAATCATGCAATATGCAGCATGTGAAAAAGTTTCAAAATATTATTTACCACATTTTCAAAATTCCCAAATTATTTACAATAATTACTTAAAGTGTTCGGCTACACAAAGCTTTTTCATCTCTTTATTTCTCTGGTTTCACATCCAAAAATGGTGAAGAAGGTTTCCATGAGCGAGTGAGTGTCTCGATTGAAACAGAATTTCACAAACGGATAACATCCTTTTCCACTCCAGCTCCCCCAGCCCCCACGCCCCACCCGCTGCCATCAGACGCATGTCACAAAAGATGGAAAGTTCACAGCGAGACCGTTGAAGCCCACCCTCTGAAGCTCGCACTGTGATATGAGACATGGTAGGTCTGTTGTCACCGTGAACTGTGAGAATACTGTGCTGTGATGTTGAAAAAAAAAAAAAAAACAGATACGTGAGAGGATGGGTTAAAATCACTCTCAATAAGCTCCCTTTGTGGCTTTCAGCAGGAAAAAAAAAAAAAAAACAAGTGAAAGTCAATATGATGGCTGAAGGGTGTTACAGGGTTTAAAATCAGAGGTGCAGATCAAAGCGATTGTGTAAACATGGTGAACGAGCAGCATTTCATAGATCTGAAGTGAGAGACTAACACTTGTCTTGTGTTTTTCCCACTCAAACCTAAACAAGACATAGACCTCGAATGTCAGTATCAGTTGAGGAACCTTTGCAATGTAAGGTTTTGATGAAAAACAAGTATTACTTAGAAAACTATTGAGCAATTTTACTTGCCTGAAGTTTTTGCCTGGCTCACAGTGTGAAAAAAATGTGAAAAACCCAGAGGCTGAGAAATACCAATAAATACACATATCTAATGATTATTTGACCTTATTTTAAATCTTTACATTACATTAAATTGCAATGTTTTCCCGGTGATCAAACTACAATATAGGAAAACATAAAAAGACACTTTAATGTAACAACAACAAAATACCTTGTCATTTAAAGTAGTAAAGAACATCACCAGCTACTTCACAAGTGATAGTAATGAAACATTTAATGTGAAGTGACAGGAATTGTTTTCCCGATGCTTAAAATCCATTTGGATAATTCAACTGAAGTATTAAGTTTGATGCCTGAGAAGTTTATCATTTTTGTCATGTGTATATTGATTTAATAGTATACAAATGTCCCAAGTATTCCAAAAAGAAAAATCCCTCATGTCATTCAATTAATATTGGTCATCATTAGCATTATTTAAACATAAAATCCTGTCAGTATCTATTTTTATAACAGGATGTTTCAGCTTTCTGTTGTCTCCTATTTAAAGTGGTACGCATGTAAAAGCGAAGAAAATAGTGCTTAAATGATCATCATGTCTGAGTAAAACTGTGATATAATGTTTGATCAAGTGTGTCAGCTTAACTGCTTCAAAACCTCAATATTTACCACAACCGTCCAATGTTCCTGTTCCTAATTAAAGCCACTGCTCCTAACATACCTGTTTCACACACACACACAGACACACACACATCCTTTGACTGCCAAAGACTTTTGCCTAAGGCACATATAACTTCAAATCAAATTCATGATACACAGTCATACACAGTCATACACAGTACGATATGCAGTGAAACGCTTAGGCGACTGCCTGTGACCTTAAAATAAAAGACTATTAATATGAAGTAATATACTAAGAAAGAATAAAATATCTGTACAATACAAAATATAAAATATAGAAAAATATAAGAAGATAAGAAAAACCTAGCTGTACAATTTAGAAAATATAGAATTTATCGAATTTTTTGTGTGGGAATGAATGCTGCAAGCAGCTGGAGAATAGATGCATGAATGGATGGACAAACAGGGGCCATGCATATTCTCAAGGTTTTCAATACTGCATGAAAAAGTCCTCCACTAGGACTCTTATGTCAGTGTTACTTATACATAAAGTCAACACATAAAATTATTTGGTATTTGGCATGTATGACAGGATTAGGCAAGGCACATCAATGCAGATTAGAACTTTCGGTATCTCATCATCTTTTTTCTTACTGTTTTGTCTGTTTTGTGTGTCTTTAATACTGGTGTCGATGTTCTTGTCGCACTTATGTTTTCGGAGCCTAATCACAACTCAGAATTCTTTTGTTCCGGAGGAATTTGTTCCGCTGGCTTTGAAAGCAAAGAAATATTTTTTTAAAACATCAGCTTGTTAAATCAGTCCATCATCGCTGCCTCACAAAACAGATAAAAAGAGTTTATAATGGAAAGCTGTTTATAAACATCTTCAGTGCAGCTGTCACCGGATCTAAACTTACAGTTGCACGAAAATCTTATCTTTTAACAGAAAGACTTATTCACATTTATTCCCTGCCATCAGCTAATCAGCATGAAGCTGTAATCCAAAAAAGTCTTATACCAGAATGATCTGAAATGTACCATTTAGTTACATTTAATCCATAGACACTTTAATGTGTAAATGTGTCAATATGCTATGAAGAATGTAGCTTACCTTCCATTTACCTTCTGCTTAATGCAATGCTTTGTGGCCTAAAGGTTAATCATTGCAACACTATGAACAGCCAAATTCTGGTAAATGTCAATATTCCCTTTTCTGTAAGCGCTCTCTGTAAGGTAGGAGAGAGAAGATAACATGCTTAGTTATATATCCCAAGGGAAAAGTCTGTTCAGCAATGAGGTGGGGAAGAATAGCAAAAAGGCAGAGCAGAGGAGAATATTGCTAAGAATGTGATGCATGAGGACGACACCAAGGAGGAGTTAATGGGACGTAATCAACACGGAGAAATAACACTGTCTGCAAAAAGGTGGCCTGCAATAGACAGGGTACTGCCCATTAAAACACGAAACTCCACAAGTAGGGGATTGTGATAACAATGCAAAGGTTGTGGGTTCGAATCTCCACAAGCACGCATAAATTGTGACCCCTTGGTTGTAAGTCGCTTTGCCCAATAAATGAGTAAAATCAAAATCGGCACAGTCAATGGCTCAGACTCAGTGCTGCTAGACAGATGAGATAAATTAAGTAGCTTCATGCAATCGTCAGTCTTGTTGAAGTATATAAAAGGAGGAATAACACAAATAAAGACTTTGACACATGACTTGATACGTCACAAACCAATGAAAGGGAATTAATAAGGGTTTTATCAGTGCATATACAAGAGATATAAATATGAGCATATGCCAAGATAAAAAAAGTCTCCTTCTAGATGGCAAATGAGAGCAGATAATGAGAATTTATGCATCAATAGCACATTAATGACATACCAATGAGACATTGTTATTAGTATTATCATTGTTAAGTAGACACTTTTGCACATAATGTGTATAAACACATGGATGTCTAATAAGCAAACAACAATGTCACGTGGCCCCTGCTGGGATTGGATCCTTTAACCTCTTAGTAACTGGCCCAATTCCTAAACAATTAGTGCTGTTTGGTTCTCTGTATATTATGCTGATATATTTAGTAACTCAGCTCTCACGAGGAATGGAAGCATTGAATCTGCTGAAAGCTGTATGCTTCTCTACATGGCCTTTGGTCAAATTCCAACATACAAAAGAAGTGTAAAGGTGTCTGATGGCTGAAATGATGCAGACCCAGTCAGGCTTTTTTTAGAGATGTACGCTGTCCATTAAGCGCGCCATGCATTAAATCAACAAATCAGGCAGAAGTAACCCTTAAGAGGTTTCCCCAAACATGGCGCCAGGCACAGTTTACTGAATAAAAAACATTTTGCCGAGATATGACATTTTTGATATGCCAGTGTGACACTGACACAATTCAAGTGGCTGATTCCCTGTGTCAGGCACAAGAACAACAGAGAGCACAGGCATCATTGTTAAATAAACACGTTGGTTGAGAAAAAGTGAAGGCGTTTGTACAGGAAATGTAATTACAGAGATGACAATGCTTTGAAATATCACAGCAGGTCAGGAATGTTTCAAGAAGAGGATGTCACAAAATGTCATCCTAATCCCTGTTTCCTCCTGTAAGGCAGACACTTAACACATTTTGGTTTTGACTAAATAATTTTAAAGATATTACATAGTAAATATTTTTCTATAAGCAACAAATACATCTCTGCTACAGACACTTGAAATTCATTTCTAGGGCCTACCTTTCTTGTACAATTGCAACGAAAGTGGCGGAATTAAACTGTTGCAACTTACCCCACGGGTGGGCTTAATTGTAACACTTGCTAGGAAAGTCTGTTTGAGTGCATTTAATTCAATGCAATTCTATCTATATATTATAGGTGGATATTTTTGGCTGTTTATGGATCTATCTGTCTGAATACATTCATGAATCACACAAAGTCTAACAGAGCTCAATCTGAGGGGAAAAAAAACACTAAAACCTCAAAAACTGTACTTTGATGGTTTGGAAATGTTGTTCTTCAAACCTTCATGCCAGTAAAGACCTTTGAATTGAAAATAAGGGTTTTTATTTCATTACCGCTGTACACTCTGCGTGACTCAGCTGTATCACCATGCCTGGCACAGGGCTAGCATTTCCTATGAGTTGATTACATCTTTCAAGACCATGCCATATTTTAGGCAACAAAGCGGTTATTAAGGTCATATAAGACTGGATTCGGTGACTTACACACACAGCTCAGTAATCAAACACACAGGTACGATAAAGAAATGTATTTTCATGTCGTGAAAACATTCTTTGTTGTATATCTCCACGAAAACATGTCCAAATTTTCAGAAAATTAGCAGAAGTCTGTCTGCTGGCAATGTGTTCAAAAGGCCAGAAGCACTCCCTGCTCGACCCTGTGGTACTATGTAAACTATGTCAGTGTCACGTTTAGCCCCGTGTTAGATTGTGCCCCGCGCTCCCTGCTCAAATTCCTTCTTTGATAGAACCTGAAACACACATTACCTGCCCATGATACGGGTACCTGCACTGCTGTTGGATACTCTGCCCCGATGCTTTTGGTGTGTAACATTTCGATAATCATACAAATGAACCTCAGTGTTTGCTCTTTGCCAGGAACATATCCCGAATGTAATAGCTTATCTCACCTGGATCTCGGCCTGCTGCTCTCCTCGCAAACACAACACTCACTGCATATTTTTAATTGGTTACACCCAGTATATTTAAAAACAGGAAACGGAGGTGTATAATTCTTTTTCTGCCGGATAATCTTACCTTTGGAAAACTAAACGGACTGTGAAAGGAAACCAGGGAGGAGGAGACGGTGATTCCATTCGTGCAGAATATCCCTCTGAAAAAGCCTATTTTGCAGAGAAGGGAGAGATTTACCGCGTTTAGTGTGATAATACACAGATTGTTTGGTTTGGACGGCTTCCATATTTGCGACTGATTTTGAGAGAATAATTGGGATATTTGTACATGATTTAACATGATCTCATCGACAAGGCAAGTACCAGGTCTACTTGCCTTAAGTGTTATTATTGGTCAAGTGAAAAGTGCCGTTCAACCCAAAAAATAAAAATATCATAGCTTACCGAATCTGATGCTGGGTGTACATGAAAAATTGGTGTGTGTGTGTGTGTGTGCTGTGTTTGTTGCTGGTAATTAAAAACAGCATGTTAAAAAGTCAATGATTAGAACAACAGAGTGAAGAAGCCTCCTGGGGGAGCCCGTGGGGGTGGGGGCACATGGGCGGCTCAGTTTTCTGGTTTTCTGGTGACCTTGAGCAGCACCTCGGAACCCAAGTGATCCAGCCCCACCGAGAGATGGATGTACATGGATTCAGATCAGTTTAATTACTGCTCGATTCACACGCCATCTGCGAAGGGAGCCACTTCTCCTCACGTCGGAAGAACTTTTCATTTCCCGCACTCCTCAAACTGAATAAATAAACAACAAAAAAACTTGTGATAAAATGCCTCAAAGCTGTTGCATACACACATGTGCTTGACATGGCTACACATTGTCATCTTCATCTTGGTTGTATGTTTTGAAGATGGACCATTACAAAGGCCAGGCTATGACTAAACTTCAGTTTTGTGTGTGAAGTTAAATACTGTAGAGATGGAGGGATGGATGGATGGATGGAAGGAGACATTGCAAAGGGGGATTTAAGATGATTCCATGGGCCCTTGAGTGAGAGGGGGCCTTAAAAATTTGGCACATGGTCTGGGTTAGGGGACCAATTTGATGGGCTTTCATGGGCCCCACAATCTCTAGTGGTGACCCTGGATGGATGGATGGATGGATGGATGGATGGGTGGATGGATGGATGGATGGATGGATGTGTCTAAGCAGGTCTGGTCGATTCAGACCGTTGGGCATCCTCCCTGCCACCGGGCGACTCATTGTAAATTCTAAAAGCAAACGGTAGGACCAGCCTAATACAGTATAGCGCTCCTCAGAGCAGTGCGACAGTCTCAGTCTGGTGCTGAAGGTGCTCCTATCATGGGCCAAGACAGCCTGCAGAGGATGGGAGTCACTGTCCAGGACAACCTGCAGTTTCCTCAATCTCCTCCAACACAGTCTCCAGTCTGGATCGGATCCTATGAGTGAGCCAGCTTTCTCAATCAGTTTATTGAGCTTTTTGGCATCACTTACAGTATGCTGATGTCACTGCCCCAACACACCATCACATAAAAGACAATGGCAATGAGAAAATACTGACATGTCATTTTAACATTCAATAATACTGAATCAAAATATACTAGTGTGTTTGCTTTGTCTCAAATAGTATACAAATACATTTTTACATAGCAAGATTTTGTATGACTTTGCAATGTGTAACATACATAGTAAACTGTGATAAATATAAGTACAATTACATATAAATATATAGTAATCATTTAAATATATAACAACCCTGCAGGCAAAAATTTTGCTGAAATGCCAGACAATTTGCAGCAAACCAAAACGTGTCTCTTTTGCCTAGTTTTGGCTTGAGCTGAGAAGTTGTTCCTTTAAAATAAGGGGGAGACACCTGAGGTCTGCAGCTCGCTGAGTCGCACACACTTTGCTGCAGAATTTCCCCAGCCTCATACCTTCCAGTGCAAAAGCAGAAACGTGCTGCTCTACAGTCATCCATTAATCCCAGACCACCGCATCCCAGCCAGGTAATTACACTTAAAAATATTTTGTCCAATTCTTTACTGGTGGTAGTGTGGAGGGGTTACAAAGACAACAGAGACATGAAACAATAGCAAAGGAGCTGCTTTAAATTCCTCACTTTCTCAGAAATGGCTGCTTTGTTAGCGGACAGCATAAGGTGCTTGATGCAGGATCCTCAGCTATGCTGTATTCAAATGCCACATATCATCCAGGTACTGTACAATCCTACTGAAATCCTACTGAAACTTCAGAGATTAGACTCTTCTCTTACACGTTTCCCACCTTATAATTTTTCAAACAAAGCTGAACAATGTACTGTCATATTACAGCCATTAATTCAGTGTCAGCAGTTATCAACAGAAAAAAAATATTCATCGATAGGTCCAAAATTTGAATGCATCACTGTGGTTAATCGTGATTTTTAAATTTAATAATTTACCTTAAATGCCTGCCCAGTATAAGTTTCATAGCTTTTTTGTCACAACACAGTTTCAATTTATTAGTAAATTTAAATAATACATTTATATATATATCAAAGACAAAACGCTTAATAACATACATATAGAAGTATAACTTTTAACTTTAGAACAGGTTGAAGAGTTCACACTGATGCTAATATGCTGCTCAGTCAACAGATGGTTTTGAACAAGGAAGCCATTAACGGCCATTATAGTCAACAATGACCTTAAATAGACCCAAGATTTTCCATGACAACTGTCAATCAATGAACCTTCAAAGCAGGAGAGGTTCATTTCTGCATTGTTAGCTTGCATATGTTTGCGTGCTTAGGGGCCGCCTTTCAGCAGCTGGGCGCCTCTCTGATGTTCTGACATTCTCAGGTATAAATAAGCCATAATGACAATATGAGGTCAAATAAGATATCAAATGTTCAAAGAAAGCCGGTTACACACTGAGCCTGACATTCAGCAGTCAATGTCACTTCTGAGAGGACATTGCAAACTGTTAACTGTCCTTTCTGCTGCTGCTGCTTCTGTGGTTGCTGTCCTGTCTCACACATACTGTACAAAAGGGTCTGTCCTTTCTATGTGTCACCATTCTTTCAGGAAATTTATTTTATCAACACACCAAAAAGAGATGCACAAATCCTTTCAGCTAATTATTAGTTGTTAGTGATCTAATGGTCATGGGAATTATTTAATCATCACCAACCATAAATACTAGATAATTTCTTGTTGATGAAAGCTGTATTTACACAACCAGAGCCCTTGTACAGGGTAATATTTTGGTGATTTGAGCATAGATGTCACCTTCTCTGTTAACAAGTTATAAATTGGCAATTTCAGAAGTTCAGATGTGCTTATAGGTAATGTCTTAAACAGTGGGGAAAACAGAGACCTTTACTCAAAGGATGCAAGTTTAAAAAAAAAAAAAAAAAAGAAAATTTAATACAAAATACACAGCATATAATTGAAGTAGAGCAACAGAAACGCCAGGTACATTTTAAAAAGAAAAACTAGGATAGTGATAATAAATAGTGCATTGAATAGCTTTTATGTAATAGCACAAAAGATCGCTTGCTTCCTGTTTACGCACTGTGTTCTGTTTAAACTGCGTGACTGCAGCTGTGAACTTTATTTCCCAGCCAAGCAGTGGCAGCACTGCAGGTGCGGATGCTATTTCAGCAACATGTGACCGAGAATATTGGCCTTACTTTAATCTCAGAGGATGACATTTGTGTTAAGGTTTGTAGTGACACAACCACATGAGGCACACTGATCTATATTACACTACAGATTATGATCACTTCAGATACAGAAGTCTGCCTGTATGCCAGCATGCTGAATAATGCTCTCATATGCTTCTGTGGTGCATAGGTAGGGATGTGACAGTTATTTTGAATGTAGCCTCCATCATTCACCTTACAAAAGATAATTAATGATTATTAATTTGAGTGAAAGTCTTTTGTGCTGAAAACTTAAGAAAAAAAAAGTGACACAAGTCCCACTGTGAAAAGAAATTGGACTGCTGAGGATTTGGGTTGGCCAAGAGCATGTAAAAGCACATCAGTTGATTCCATGGGTTGATTAATGTTATGATCCAGGTAAAGAAACAAACAAATAAATAATCTCTGCAACACCTCTGCATTTAATTCTTTTAATTTTTAGGTCGCGCTTTTTAAACATGTACATCCCTGTCAGTGTCCAGTGTCACTGAAATGTGCTGCAAACCAAACCATTGAGGCATTTGCCCGAATCTCAGGGCTTGACTTGTAAACCTCTTTCCTCTTGGACGTTGCGTGAGAACTTCTGGGAGAAACTGTTTGATAAAAAGGAGGGTGTTTAAACACACGCATAAACACACACATCACCTATACAAACCAGGTGGGTTCTGTCTAAAGTTTGACTAAAAGCAGGTATGTATTGCCTTTTAAATGACCACTCCAGCTAGTGTAGAATACTTCTCTTTATGTTAAAAAGCACAAAAAATGAAAACACACCAACAGTACTGTAGGAATGAGACACTGAGAGAAAATGTTTAAATCCGACACTGAATAAACAGTTAAATACTGAGACTGACGGCTTCTTACTTAGAGGAAAGATTTGAACTGAGAGCTTTACTGCTGTACTTTTTCCAGTTTTGTATAAAAATATGCATACCTACTATTTAAAGATATGCATAAGTCACACATATCTGCTCACAAATATAGGACAGGGTGGCTGTATGTGATCCAGCCAAGGACATTTAATGGTTCGAAATGGTATAGAAATTAAAATTATAGAATTGAAATATAAGAAAATATTGTGAAACATGGCTTAATGAATTTAGAATTGTTTTAGAATTTGGTGATTAGTGGTCACTGTCAACACACCACAGCACAGCACACAAGTGCGCAACAACAAAATGTGTCCTCTGCATTTAACCCTTAGGTGACATTGTGACATAGCAGGGGGCAGCTAATTCAGCGCCGGGGGAGCAGTGCTCGGGGACGGTACCTTGCTCAGGGTGCCTCACTGGTGGGGGATTTGATCCTGCAATCTTTCGATTATAAGTGCGCTTCCCTAACCATCAAGCCACCACTGCCCCTAATCATTAGTCATAGCCTAATGATTAGACTATGACTGGGTAAAGTAATAATTGAAAGGATTCTCAGGGAAAAAAGAATACCTAAAAAATGAATCAGGTCCAAAAGTTGTAGAATTGGAAATTTATAAGTAAAAGGAAAGTAATCTGAAATTTAAAATTCTGTATTCCTTTATAGAATAACTGATGTCACTAATCATTGTGCATTATATACATACATTTTATATAGCTAAACAGATATTTTGAAAAAAGGCATGTTATTCAGGAACGTAACCTTTACTAGGCAATTGTGAATCATTCCCATGACTTGCGTCTTCCAATTTCAAACATCAGCTTTATATGATTAGAATATTATTTTATATAAATGCATTTTTTCAATAACCAGTTCTTCTTAGACTGTTATTAACCTTTGTATAGTAACTTATGTATAAAACCCGCTTGTCATTTTCTCAGTTCTCTGTACTCTCAAGCCTGTATTTCAGTAGCTTCAGTGTAACATTAGGGGGTGCTGTGTGTGTTCATAACATCTGTGTGTCATGCTGCAGGAAAACTGTCATAGTCTGCAAAAGTTTAACTGAGCTGTTCCGGGGAACTTTAAAGAGTCGGATCCCCATTGCAAAAAACAAATGGATGAAGAGCAAAGCTTGTTGTTCAGAGGCAGTATTATATATGGAAGTGAGGGGATCAAATGAGTTTATATAAATTTTTGCTTAAACGCAGGATAACTATTTTAAACAGAAGTTGTTGTGCTGATCCCATGTGAATGTCTCCACTTTCAGATGGTTTGTAATATTTTTCTGCTTTTATGAGTTATTGTGGTGTAGAGCGTAATTAAAAAAATGATGATTTACATGGCATAATAACATATAGGCCATAGATTAACGTTTGCATTCTAAATTCCATCCGTTCATTCATTTTCACATTGATTGTCCCAGTTAGGATGTTATTTTTTGAAGGAAACATACTGAATCTTTACACATTTTTCAGATTTTATAGCTACCTGTTTCCTGTTAATTAAGCATTTCGGTGTAGAATCCTTAATTGCAATTTAATAATCTCAAGAAAACAAGCTTCTTCCTAATTGTAATCTGCACAAAAACAGTAACTTGCACCAACTAATTCAAATTATGGCTTATGAATAATTGAAAAGAACATATTTCCCCCTGTTTATTTATACATACATATAAAATATCATTTATTCTAATAGGGTCTATAAATCAAAAGTATTTTCTCAAAAAAAAAAACAAAAAAAAAAACCTGATAAGTGAGGTTACTGTGCAATGGGGCCAGCTGGTGGCAATAATTTAATGAAGTTTTACGGGGGCCATAAAGACAGAAAACAGATGTGGCATTAAGGATTATAAAGTTGGTAAAACTTTTAACAAGTGAGATGTATCTCAGTACTACAACAGCAGGACCCAGAATAAAAGGAATTTACACATCCTTCAATTCCAAAGCTATCAATCACATGCGTGTTATTCCTCTGGGAGCGTCTTTACATGCATATTTATCAGCTCGACATGCTAATTCCTGCTGCTTTACGCCCGCCAGGCACGTTGCGAGGCGTGTTTATGACTTATAATTGTTGATATCCTTTGATATATTTCCCTCAACTAAGACATCATTTGGTTTTGTGGCCCAAAGTCAATGAGGCATGATGACCCGAGCTTTCAATTCAGATTTACAATTCAATATCTGTTATAAGCTATTCATTACCATCAATGTTCAGGAGAACGCCTTTATTTTTACTTAGTGAGTATGTTTTTACCAGGTTATTCCACTCTTTTTAGAAGAAAAAAACTGGTTTTATAAAACTCTTAGAACATGGACTGGATTTTGTGTGTTTTACTGGCCTTCACGAGCCTAACTGATAGCATAAAAATTTATCTGGAGCAAGTTAAAGAAAAGTTTCTCCTGTCTGGCTACTTATGGTTTGACAATATGCAGCAGTCACGCCTACTCTAGCGAGCACAGGAGGATAGCCCAGGAGATCCAACTTAATTATTTGGGTAAATCTGAGGAAAACTTCTGCATCGGGGAAAAGGTTCCTCTCATACTTGACAGGATAAGATGTGCCAACGCCTTTCTAAAGTATCACACTGTAAACCGATGATCCCTGTGATCTCTCAGCTTAGGTCTAGGGGGAAGGTCGGCGTGGTGATGTTGGTGAGGAAGCTTCAAAGCAGAACTCCTGCCCGCATTGAACACAGCTGGGTCCTTCAACTACTCCGTTGAAAAATCTCTGCCTCAATGCTGGTGTCAACTGCGATGTTGCAGCACCCATTCCGTATTTGGAAGAACTGCATGAAAAATACGAAAATTCACGAAATATATTAGTAAAATCTTGCAGTGTATTTTGGAAAATAGTCTTCAGCATATCCTGCACAACAGAAAAATGTAGTGCTTTTTTAAGTCTTCCTAATTTCTCAGTATGCACTGCCATTTTCTTTGAACAATGCTACAAGTTTCTCAAAACATGCTGCAGGCATAGATAGCATCCTTAGATTTCATAATGGAAAGCAGTAATAATAATTACAAAAATTCACTTTTAAAAAAGAGAAGGACTCTCTAGGTCTTTATGAAGTAAATTTGACAATTTATATTCACAAGAAGCAAAATATGCTTCCATACTGGGGAAAAAATGTAATTAATATTTATCACAAATTTGTTACATTCTGCATAAATAGGATGTATTTTTTTCCCAATATTCTGCTAAAGTTAAAGATTTTAAAGCACCATTTAAAAGTAAGAAATGTATCTATCAACTTCAGATCATTCTTAAATGGTGTCATTATATATGGATTTTATATAACCACGAATACGAATCACCTGCAATGACTCTGCTAAAGAAACATCCGAGGCAGTAAAATAAAAATCAACAATAACACAGGTGTGTGAAAAATGGATATCTGGCAAAGAAGATGAATTATTAATGATGGATTAAAGTATTATAACTGGAAATCAATAAACATACCTGGCTTAATTAAAATGCAAAATGCTTTGGTTTTCCATAATCCAGCACTGTATAATTATGCCATTCTATTCTGGAACACATTAACTTCCGCTTTTTAGAAAGACACAGCACCTGTTAACTTGTTTTGTGTGTTCATTTTTTTTCTTGTTTATTTGTTCCATATTAAATAGGGAGATGCTGGGTGTCTTCCTGCCATTCTCACATAGAGCTGTATTCGTTCGCTGACAGTTGAGCCCCCATCTTACATTCCTTCTCCTTGCACACGGGCTCACAGCTTCTGCTGAGGTCAGCGAGGGCATTGTGTCGCCGTGAGTCACCATGTGTTTACTCGCTAGTGCTTCACATACTGAGTCCACATTTCAGGGTGTTCCGCAGTCCCTGCTTGCTCCGTCCGCTTACTTAAAGACATATTAATTGCTAAAGACATTATGTTAAAGTGGTGTTTGTGTTTTGAGTTAGGCGCATGATATCTGTGCTGACAGATACTACATCGGGTAAGCGCATCTGCTTTACGGGAAGACTTACAAATGCATGCATGCATAGCAAACTTGCAGTATCTGCCTGAAAATAATTGCAGAGTGATTCAGAGAAAACTGATCATAAACACAAGTGTTATTAGCCGCATTGGGGCAAACACGTAAAATATGCAATTATATAATAATTGAATTGGCACATTTGAATTGGCTATAAACAATCACAAGACAACATATTTAATAAAAAATGGACGTGATATGTCATTTTCTGTTACTGTAAGATGTTAAAAATCCAATAAAGATGAGCGTGAAAAAAATGTTTAAGGCCATGTTCCTGTGAACAGAATGCAATACAAATAAGTCCACATCAACACTGAAAAACCAGCTTCATATTCTCTTTTAGAGTATGCAGATAAATACATTTTAAAATACATTGAAATACTTTAAATAAAGGCAATAAATATATACCGTTAAATGGCCTATGGGCCAACTAAAACCAAGATGCAAATTAGGTGTCTATTTTCCTAATTGTTTCAGAGTTAAAACAGGTGTGCCCTGGAAGTCTAGCAATCTGGCAGGTTTTGGGAGAATCGATCTTTCCAAATCCAGACCAAAGCTGTGCCTTATTGTACAATACTGCTTGACACATTTGCTCTCTCTGTGATTTTTCAAAACCATTATTTCACAAGTTACAAATTACTGGAGTGACGGCAAGCGAGTATCTCACTGGCCATGCAGCCTGAAACAACGCCAAATCCTATGCTGCTAATTTTACTAATTGCCTTAGTGCAGCCAACACTTCCCATTGGTCCGTGGCTCGCAATGTCACAGGAAGTTAATGAGAGCTAAATAATGCATGCGGACCTACCTAATTGCTCCATACCTCATTGTGGTTACCAATGCTGTAATCAGAGTTTGGATGCCAAAGGGTTGCTAGTATACCTTTTCGAGAAAATTATCAGGATTCACCGGGTCTTTCAAAAAAATAAAAAAGACATAAAATGATAGGAAACCAAACTATGCCATATTTTATGCAATGCTTAACTTTTTGTCATTCATAGATTTCTATATTCATTTTATAAATACATTCATTCGGGATGAGTAAGTACAATATTTTCTAAATGCAGAAGTAGGACAGGAAAAAGAGAAGTTAAACACTCAAAGCTGGGTGTAGGTGTGAATGTGCAAAGCCTCTTGTCCACTCATAATGTGTCATGTACTCTAATTTAGCAGCAAATCCAACTGTCCAAGCAGGGGAATACTTAATGGTGGTTTTTGGTATTGATAGTGTAATGAGACTTCACACATAGATTTATTTCAATAAAAGCTCCTTTATTTCATAGAAGAAGAGTTCCCTGATTTATTTTTAGTTAATCAGGTCTGATACATTTTCTGTTGTCTATTGTGCTATGATTTATTTGCCAAACGTAACATGTAACACGTGATATGTCAGAACTGAACATTGTTCCGCCATGTCTTTAAGCTAATGTTGCTCCACAATTAATAAATGTGGGTGAGTCAGGAAACTTTTGGAGTGTTACAATCTTACAAAGAGATCTCAGCCACACGAAAAATTTCCTGAAGACAATTGTTTACAGGACAAATATAGACTATTTAGAGCAATAAAAAAAATAGCATTAACGAACCATATAAATAGATTAGCGAACATGTCTGTGAAGGCGGCTCGATGTGTATCATTGATAAATGGATTTCTGATTCTTCATCTCCATAAAATGAAAGGTAAAATACAATGAACAAGACAGATTACAACACAAATCTGCTGGTCGATCAAACCAAAATTATAGCTCAGTGAGGGGGTGACTGCTGTTCATCTCTTAACACACAGGACAAGGCAGGGTCTGTAGCAAGCACAGCTCACACTGTCAGAGTGCCGCCTGAGGCTGGAACTTTGCTAATCATATCTCCTTGTAAAGTAATAACCCATCATAACCCTGTACTCTGTGCTGCTACAGTAACAATCTAGATCAACAGAAACATGGATGCTTTAAAAACACCCTGTCCTTGAACAATATGGAGTCAGCTGTCCGTATAAAGCACCATTATTCAAAGGAAACATTCCAATAGGTGGAATCAATTAATAACCTAGAAAAGTTTATATGTATCAGAAAGCTGAACGTTTATGCAATCTTACAGTAATTATGTTCGGGGTTGGTGTCACAGCTCAGTTTATCATTGGTATGAGGATTAGGTGAACACATTGTAGAATTAATATTTTTCTAAAAATGTAATAATACGCAGAATGTAATACATTTCCCACAAATTTAATAAAACTGTGTAATGTAATAGCTTGCATAATCATGTAATGAGATGTCTTGGCTGGTGCTGTAATATTTCCATTGATAATGTAATACATTATTACATTATCGAGAATGTATTACATTTACAAGTTGATTATTTCTCTTCGAAATGAATCATTTGATAATTTTGTAAGATAATGTAAACTTTTATTATATACAGTGACTGACATAACTGGTACACAAGTATGCATTCACAGTTTACAGGGTTAAAATGTGCTGTGATTTCTTGTCATAATAGCAGAAATGCATGTACAATAAGTATACATTCGCATTGCTATGACATGAAATTACCACACGTTTTAACCTTTGCAGTGCATGCTTGCATACCAGTTATGTCAATCCCTGATTATAGAGGGCCACCATTGCTCTATGACAGATGAAGAGTGACCTGAAGTCAAGAATGCCCAGTGAAACTGGCAGATCTGACAGTGCTTGTATGTTTTGCTGTCTTGTTCACGTATTCCTGCATTAAAATACTGAAACAAAAATTCATTTAACTCAAGGTCACACCTCTTCAATTAACAGCACATTTCAGTATTGCAATGCACTTTGTATTTTAAGCCTGCATCCCAATTTTGCATAGTCACTCTTCCAGTGATGTAAAATAACAGACAACAAATATTCTGTTAGAAAAGAATAGAATAGATAATCTTTACTGCTGTTGTAGATCCTCTAATAATCATGGACAGAGGCATTGGTGGAAATTCTGGGCCCTCTGACAAAATGTGCCCTTGGGCTCCCCCATTATGTAATTTAGAATTTTCAAGGGCCCCTGTAAAGTGCTGGGCCCCCTGAATCTGCCAAGGTATCCATGTCCCTACTGTGCACTGAACTAGTACATCCATAGCCGCACCTGCCAGAGCTTCTCTAAATTGAAGCTGAGAAGCATAATAGCATCATCCTGTCATGTTGGCTTTACGTTCTTAATCTGAGCCTGGGATTCAGCCTGGGTCATAGACAGGACAAGTGACTCTTTCCAGATTGTCCTTACCAGCTTATTAAGATCACCTGTGTAACATTTCTGTTTAGTTAGTTAAATATTTGTTGTCTTTGTTAGCTCCTTACAAGGTTTCATGAGTTTACTCCTTACTGAACATTTCTCCTTGTGCTTTGCTGTCATTTTAATATAACATCATACCACACTTCATAAATGTGTCTCATATCCATTATGTATCGTATCCATATCCAATCTTGCACAAGATGCAGGATGCTTTAAAGGGGGAAACTCAATCCCCCAGATGCACCTTCTGAAAAGCAATTTCTCATACCTGCTTCAATAGGCGCGACCACCCCCCCAGGCTCTGGTTGTCCTGGTATTCCCAAATACCCTCAAACCGATTACAGGCCTGCCTCTGTCCTAGGTCAACACAGCCATTCTGGTTGTAGCAGATCGTGTTTTAAGGATGTATTGCCTTATCCTGCTTCTGAGTCTCCCCTCAGCTATCCAGTCTGAAGAATGCCTTTGTGCAGTTTACATCCCGGGTCTGGCAACCTTTCTGTTCACAGCTGGGGGTGTCAACTTTAAGCTAGGTTACTACCTAAAATCCAGAGGACAAACTAAACATCTCAACCAGGTGAATGGCCAGCTGTGGCTCTGAGTCGAGCCAGTCAGTCGGGTCAGGGAGACTGCACATATCCAGTTTTAGTGATTCGTCTGGACACAGAAGAGTTTTGCTGATTTGCCATTGTCACTGTGGTCAACTACAGTACCAGGTTGGGCTGGAAGAGATACAGCCCAAAGGAGCAGTCTTGAGTTCCAGAAGGAGATGTTAGATTTCCTGCTTATTGCAGATTTTCATCGAGGTCCCCTGAGACCTGGCCGTCCATCCCAGAAAAAGACTTCCTGTCGTCATCACAGTTCGAGGCCATATCTGGGATTCTGGACCAGCTACTCTTCCCTGATTGTCCTCAACAGCATTATAATCACCTGTGTAACATTTCCTGGTTAATTACCAATCATCTTCATCAATTCCTTGCATAGAATTGTGAGTTTGCTCCTTACTGAGTGTTTCTTGTACACATTTCACTTTCACTGATGCTGTACGTCAGGGCTATTCAAATCATGGTCCTCAAGGGCCGAGCACTGCTGTTTTTCCAGCTTTCCTTTACCTGAGAGCCAGTTGTGAAGCCTCTGGCCAATTAGAGCCAGAAATTATTAAGCTAACTAGCTGGGAGACTTGAAAACAAGGCCTGGATTTGGAATCAAGGGCCAGATTTGAATAAGGGGGCTGTACGTGTTTTTCGACATATTTTTTGAGTCTGGTATTGTTTTGCTCTTTTCCATTTTTTTCTTTTTTTTTGGGTATTTGCCTGCTGATGATTTTAAGTTTTTACATTATGATTTGGCTTTGATTAATAAACGATTATGAAAAAGTCTACATGTGAACCTAAATCACTACACTAATGCCTGTTATCTAAACAAAAAATATTTTCAGTTTTTAGTAAAATGTTTGTTTTTAGTCTGAGTTTTTTTTTCTTTTACAGCTTTACCGCATCATTTCAATTTAGCTAGCTAGCTAAAAGTATAATACACATTTAATGATATTTTTAGCTATCAACACTTAACAGAGAGCTGCTAAACTGTTTTTCACTATTTCTGAAATAGTGACAATAAAGATCTATCTTATCTTAATTAGGGACCTCTTACCTCACTCCACCCCGAAACTGACTCGTGTATACAGTAGGGATGCTAGTTTCCAAATTTAAAAATTTTCAATAAAGATTATCATAACATAAAAAATTCTAGCAGAAACAACTTATATTATTAATACACAAGTTACCAAGCATTAAAAACATAATCTATGATATAAAGTCACTTAAAATGAAAATATTAATAACATTTGTTTTCATTTCAATATGGCCACTAGTGGAATGGTGCACTTCCTGTTTGTTTACATGAATAACAAAACACTCACTGCACAAAGAATGCTGATCGTGAGGGTCCAAAGTTTGATATCTGTCATAAGTCTTTAGTTTAAAAACAAGATAAAATGCTCAAAAATAGAAAACCTACCCCTGCAAATATGGCATCTGTGTATTTCAGCACATACACTGCAGCTAAACACAATTCACAGCATTCAATATGTTGCACTTAGTTTACTTCATGGCACTGGGGGGAGGGGGTAACTTAAGATATAAAACCAGCAATAGAATTAAGCAGAAAAAAATAGATTTGTACACTTTTTATACTTTTGTTTGTTGTTTTCAAGACTGGGTATATTGGAGGAGGCATGGGAAAAGCTGTTTACTTGTTGCCGTTGCTGAACTGATCAAGACAAGATTAATATGAATTCGTTCCAAGGGTCTGTGCTTTCAAGAATGTGTGTTTGACCAGGGACAGATGACCCCATAATGCTTATAATGCCAAGGAAAACCTATGTTAGTATGTTTGTGAGAATAGGTTTGTTTACAATTCAAGTTTGCTTATCCGTGTATAAGTAATCGATTAGAAATCAATTTGTGTTTGGTTAGAATCTCGTGACTGGCTGTTTGGCTGTTTTAAGGGTTTTATTTCAGGAAGATCTGAAGGTTAGTGCTATTTTCAAATAGACGGCGGAGGCTACTATTGATTTTATTTTCAGTCAAATTTTGCTAGCTTAGCTAAATAGCTAGGTTACTGATTGTAGGCTATCACTGCTATTACTAGGCTGCTGGAATAGTGCGGCTGTGTGCATGAGATACCCATTATGTAAACTTGTGGACCTGCAGTAATATTAGCTTTACTTTCCTATAATAATATCCAAGTTTCACCGGCACAGCTCGCCACCTCTGAAGCTTTTAAATCAATCTACTGTACAAAAAAATAAAAAATTGAACAAAGACTAACTAGGCTGGATGGATTTTGAGAATCTGCCTATTGTGAAACTAAACATAAAGTTCAAAATGCAGGCTTATTATTGTTGACCCGTGCAGTAAACTTACAATAATATAAATTTGACAATCTGTGAGATTTTGTTGCATGTTAAAGCAAAACAAATTGTCAATAGATCCAATAGTGTCCATTTTGCTTTATTTGCTGTTTAGATAATGTTACCTTTGCCATTGTGCCATTAACATGCAATGTTGTGAGAATGTGCTAGATGAATTTTGGCCAACTATTTATTAACCCGACAGGAAGACATATTCTGAATATATTTGTAATACTAAGTGCTTGTTTGGGTTTTCAATTGTTATACTTAATTAAAATTCAAAATGCGTAAGAACAAAACTAAGTAAAAGGCCATTGTGCTATAATAGTATATAGTTAAAATGAAAAACTAAACAGCAAATTCAAAATGTAGGCTGAATATTTTCGGTCCATGGAATAAAGTTGCTGAAAGCCCACTTTAATGTAAATGTGAGAATGTAATAGATTTTCTTTTTGTACCATTATCACTTGTAGGTTTGCATTTTAAGATGGTATGCGCTCTGCAGGTTGAGATTCTGTGCTCGTGATCAGAAGGTTGCCGAGTTCAAATTAAATATGCAAAAGAGTGACTTCACCCTGAGCCCCACATCCCTCCAGAGATAGTGTTTAGCCTTGATGTCTCAAATGTCTGTCAATTATACTAGTTTTGTAAATGTCAAAAATATTATTTTTAATATGAACTCCTTTACTTTTGGTTTTCGGAAGTAACTGTACTTTTGCTTGAGTAGGATGTTTCAGTACTCATATGGTGGGGCATGTCTAATGGAGAGACGATACATCATACGAACATCAGGGGTTTATTAACAAAAACAGAACACAAAAGGGAAAGTCACAAAATAAAGGGACTATGAGGGTCAAAACCAAACTGATGAAACTTAGGTTATGCCAGTGAGCAATACCAGGAACACTACTAAAGGTGGGAAGGAACACAGGATAACTATAATAAATAAAAGGGGATACTAATTGAAATGCTTAGTAAGGAATACTACTAACCAGGAAACAGCAGAACAACACAGGACAGCAGGCATACAGGGAAAAGCAACCACAATGAACCAACAAGGAACAGAACAAGAACAGGCAATTAAATACATGCAGACAACAAGGCTAACAAGGGGCAGGTGTGGAACATAACTAAATCAAGGATAGGCACGGAACAACAAGATACAGGAAACTAGGAAACATTGACAAACACTAAGGGCTAACTAAACTAGGAGAGACTAAGAACCTAAGCAGAGCATAATTCAAAAAGCCATGAGCAAGGTAGATTATAAACAGGGACACAAAACAAAGACAAAGATAAACAATACCAAAAGCTAAGGATAAAATAAAATCCAATAAATTAAACAAGCAGTGAGGCACCTCTCAGGTCAACTTTGAACCAATGAGTGGAGGGGTGACAGTATTCCAGCCGCTTACTCAACCTATTGAGCTACAGGGCAGTGCGGGGAGCTCTGCAATGGCCTGCGACACCAGCTGGCCAGATGGGAACAAAATAAATGAGCACAGTTTCCCACTTCTGAAATGAGAGAGGTGAATTCAACCAGCCAGGAACCAGTGACAGGAATGGTGAAAGAAGTGTTAAGTAGTGGATTGATATTTTTTTTGTTCATTAATTCATTCATTCAACCAGGAGATTCCCATTCAGATACAATATCTCTTGGCTTGTTCAGTGTCACAGAGGGGTCCAGAGCCTATTCCGGAGACCACAGAATAACACAGGATGGGGAGCCAACCCATCCCAAGGCAGCTACAGGCAATTTAACAACGCAAATTAACCTCAGCATGTTTTTGAACTGGTGGGGGGGGCTGGAGTACCCAGAGAAAACCCCATGACAACATTAGTAGAACATGCAAACTCCACACACATGGAACCCTGTCGGAGAATCAAAGCGAGGTCCCAGAGGTGCGAGGCGACAGTTCTAACCACGGCACCACCATGCCACCCACATCATCAACTTTAGAACATAAAACATACACAGAACTACACAAAAAATAATAGTAATAAAAACATTTTTATAGGTACCGTATTTAAAACAATAGCATTGTTTGGTCAAGACACATTCAGGCATCCTTTTAAAATACTCAAGAATGCAAAATCCCTAAGCAAAGTATATTTAGCAGATCCTTCCAGGCATAAGGAACATAGAATCAAAAGGCTGATTTATGCAGTTCAGTGTGGGGCTTTTAAAAGAATTTTTTTCTGAAGATCTGATATTATGACTACTTCTTGGGCGACAAAAGACAAAAGGTCTTGAATGCAGAAGGGTAATTTCCCCAGTGATGCAGAATACAAACAGTAGTAGTTTTAAAAGTAGCAGGGGAAAATATTGCATTTCTAAAATTGATCAGGTGAGTGTGTCCTTGTCTAATGCAGACTAAACCTTGCTTTAAGCCTGGAACACACCAAGCTGATTTTCAGGTGTTGGAAGCTGTTGGGCTCTTGGTGAGAGTTACTAACTGCCTGTTGGGCCAGTGTGTGGCAGGGTAGGGCAATGGTGGTCCCCGTTGGCACAATTTTGGCTGACTGAGCATGTTGAATCAGCATTGAAGCTAGCTGGTAAACAGAGCCCTCTGATTGGGCTCTATGTCAACCATCAGCTCTAGTTATGCCAGTGTGTACCAGTGCAAAGTTTCACAATTGATGAGAGGAAATGGGAGCCAATCGTTCCTTGGCCTTGGCTGGTAAAACAGTATTTAAGACACCGTAGTAGATTGCAGCAGTGGATTATAAAATAGAGCAATGTAATTTCCATAATAAATTATTTCCTAAGAGTTTCATAAGTGAGATTGCACATACTGGAGTTGGCGACTGCCCATGGTTGGTTCCTGCCTGCACCCATTGTTCCCAGGATAGGCTCCAGCTGCCCCCAGTGACCCCAGTTGGGATTAAGCGGTTATGGTGATGGATGGATGGATGGATGGATGGATGGATGGGTTGCACATACTGTCAGAAAGGGATCATTTTGGGTCTTTCACATGGCTAAGCACTATTTGATGTTCTCTCTGAGGTTCTCCTAGGCTGTGCCATACAGAGAATTAAGAGACTGAAATCAGTGCATTAGTGTCCTGTTGTGGAGAATAAGGCCATTCATTCTTCTAGTGCTTTAGTTCATAGGGACACATTGTGTGGCTGGAATAGCGTGTCATTTCCTCCCGTAAAACATCCTCTCGACATGCTTCAGTATCATCCTTCACTTTCATTAGGTAATACTACATGTTCTTCTAATCTACTGCACATTTGTTCCTGGCATTGTTGTTAGTAGCTGTGTTTCCATAAAAGTTTTTCTCAAATTATAAGTGAATTTTCAGTAAATTGCCAAAATGCAATTGCAAATACAGTGCATTTTCATCAATGCATGAAAATAGTACTTGCCATTTGTCATTCCATGGGATTGAGATCCATGCCTCAACATGGTGTGGGTTTTCCACAAGTTATTAGCTCTAGAATAGCAGTGCTCGTGGTAAAACTCCGCTTTAGACTCACCACACAAACCACCACAAGAACGTAAAAACTTTTTTTTGCAAAGCTAAATTTTTTTTTTTTGAAATTTCAGTGTTTCCGTTAACGGATTTTCAGTTTGCATGTTCAAAACGTGCAAAATCTAGGTCAATGGAAACGCCACTAGTGTGTTGCTGAGGCAACCGGTTCATTCAGTGTTGAGCTGCCAAGCAATACCGATAGTTTTTAATTGCATTTGGACTTTAGGAAACACACCCCCCATGAAGACCGCTATTCAGGCGTCACAGATATTAATGTAAGGATCTTCAATATCAGAAGACAGTTAAACTTTTTTTGTGTTTTTAAACTAGGCTATAGACACCTTATTTTTGGCTACTGGTAAACTGCTTCTCAATACCTGTGCAATACTACTTACCGCTTGAGAGGTGGGATCTTTTTGGCATAACAAATAAATGTCCACTGTCTTTGATGAAATAATTCAGATTTATTATACCAAAGTAAAAATTGCACTTCTGGCAATTGTAATTTAGATTTATCTTTGGTATACACAACTCTTCTTCCAAGTTATGATTTTGTCATGATTCTTTAACATAGAACATGCAGGTTCCTTTAGACAGAATTCCGCAAATTAGTTTATTATACATTATGTCCTAAAAACATAGTTCTGTCTATTGTTTGCTGTAGGTGATGTGATTATCCAACAGTTTGGCGATAACTTATCCGGTGAAGACCTTCCCCTCTACTAACACAATAAGACAAGGCTAGATGTGTTCTTTCCAGGTGTTCAGAGCCCTTGCTATCTTGATCTATAACACTTGCGCACGAAGCTTCTTCTCCAACTCCAAGGGCGGGCAACAATTGAGAGAGCTTTCTCAGTAAACAAAGAAGTGTGGACCTGCAATGATCACTCAGTGATTGTTCTGTGATTATGTCAACATGTTGGGCGGGAGGGGGATCCTCAACATCTATCTCATAGGAGCTCTTGGCATCTGTTGCATCAGTAAGGTCTAGATACAGAATTGACCCAGATCAATAGAATGGAATGGCAATCACTAACATTAAGAAACAAAAGTGAAAAGGTAAAGACCTAAAGGATGCTGATCAGTTTGCTCAAGAAGATGAAGGAATGTCAGGTCCATGATGGCATAACTCATCAGAAAATGAAATACATGAGGAAGCAGTATGAAGGAAAAAAAATGTGAATTAAAAAATGTAGAGGCAGAGCTGCAGACCACAGATACATGACGTAAGACTGAAAGCGGAAAGCAAAGGAGAGACCCCATTTTGCATAGGAACGTGTAGGAGAAACCCCATCTTGTAATGTTCATTTGTGATCACTTTGTTTAAATGTTTGTATCACCAATTACAACCTGCCTATGTACTGTCAGGTACTGTCAGTGTAGTCAGGACAGTGATATTTTGATATTTTTATTTAGTTTTGTTTACCCCTTGAGAATATTTCTGTTTCAATAAACTTATATAGATACATGCAGCCCTAAAGCTAAGTAATCGGTGTCCTTGCCGGCTGTTTGCCATTTTTGTGATTGTGAAACTGGCCTTAAATTTAATTTTGAATTGCATTAATAAGTCTGAGGGTTGCCTAAAACTGTAGATACCATGTGTCTGGTTACAGTATCTGCAGAAAATAATTACATATGCAGCCATCTATAGCTGACACCAGTGTTATTAGGTGAAAACTTAATCATCAAATCAAATCATGAATCTGACCCAACCAGTAATTATACCTGAAGTGAATGTTGGTTTGTTCAGTAACACTTTACTTAAAGCTGTAATCTGTAATGCATTATACAGTAGATATATTTATAATGGATTATAATGGTCTGTATAAGAATAAATAAAGCATTACAGCAACTTCTACTGACCGTTTTAAGGCATTATAGTGTCAATTATCAAACTTTATAAGCCCTAGTTAAGCTCTCATGTACTGTACAGTGTACTATAGATACCTTCATAATGAATTATAATGGGCAGTATAAGAAATGATGATGCTTTATACTACATTAAGAAGGTATTCCATGATTTGGTTAAATTTCACCAACAGCTCAATTAATTAATTAAATAAATTGGTTTAAAAAGTCAGTCACAGATTGACTAGCTGTATAAGGTGTGCTAGTGGCCTAGTTAAAAAATACATGGCTGTACTGGATGGTTGCTGCAAATACTGGGGTGATTTAAGCAGAGGTTCTGAAATGGCTAATATCATAGTTTAACACCAACATGAGGATCATTTTCTTTGCCTGCCTAAGACATTTGCACAGTACTGTATATATACCATTCATTCAAACATGCAGGCTACTGGGCAAATCCAGTTAGCCTCAGCATGTTTTACAACTGGGGGGGCAGGCTGGAGTACCCAGAGTAAACCCCATAACACGCAACATGCAAAAACCACACAAGGGGCCATGGTGGAGATTCAAACCCTAGTCCCAGAGGTGTGAAGCAACAGTGCTAACCACAAAAACTATTCATTGGATCATTTTCAAACAGTGCACAGACGAACTGGTAAGGATTAAATTTTGAGACAGATTGCAAAAAAATTGAGGGAACATCACTTACTGGCAGGAAAGGCAAGTGTGACTACAAAAGAGACTTGACCTTGTGAACAGGATAACTCAATTTCAACTCATTACTCTATTTACTCTATTTGATCTTTGATCTACATCTGATATTCCTGAGACAAATCGGTCAAAAATTAATGCAACAGCAGTAGGTGACAGCAGATGGCGGAAAGGGAGGCTGCTAAAGCCATCTTGTATAGATAGTAAATCTAAATGTTTTCTGTGAATCATCCCAGGAACATTGTATAACACAGTAGTTCTCAAACTGCGTGCCACATGATGATTTTCTGAATATTCTAAAATAGTCAGTAGTGCCACATGAAACAATTACCACAATTGTGGTAATATTTTCATCATACTGTGGTATTTTTGTTTGGCAAGTAATATTTTAGGACACACAGCGCATTGAGCCCTGTTCCAATGGAGCTACGTAGCCACAGGCCAGTCACTTGACCCTTGTCCAGTGTTGGAAGTGCCTACAATGGGCACACAAAGTGTTGTTGTGACCTTGGAGCAATGGAAGAAGGTCGTCTGACCCAGTGAATTGTGTTTTCTGTTGCATCATTTGGATGGTTGGGTATGTGTTGAACATGAGTGGGATGTGTAGGACCAAAAAGTCTGGTCCACGGCTCCATTTACTGTGTGTCAAGAGTAGTCATTCTGTTGTTTCGTACCACACAGGATAGCCTTCATTCTTGGCTGCCCAACACCCTGTCAGCAGTTCAAGGTTTTTTCCTCCTTGCACCGCTCTCAGTAGATACTCACCACGGCCGACCATGGGCATCCTACAAACCTTCCACTTTGGAGATGCTCTGACCCAGTCATCTGACCATAATGATTTGGTCCTTTTCAAAGTCACTCAGATCTTTATCCCTGCCGACTTCTTCTGCATTGAACATTTTGACTATGAATACCAAATGTTAGCTTACCATCTAATATATCCCAGACCATAACATGTTGCGTTTTTACAAGGTAGTCATTATTATTCACTTTACATGGGGGTCATCATAATGTTTTAGGTCATCAGTGTATATATTTATTAGCCAAATTTGGCATGCCATGCATAGAATATGTGGGTATAGAAACTTGATGAATGGATGGATGGATGGATATAAAAAATACATTTTAAAATACACTCCTTTGTCTGTGTGGAACATAAGAACATAAGAACTATACAAACGAGAGGAGGCCATTCGGCCCATCAAGCTCGCTTGGGGGGAACTTAACTAATA
>JAODKF010000147.1:18296556-18308181 GCA_026779585.1 Mormyrus proboscirostris | reverse complement strand
GGGGGGGCAGAGCGGGAGACATGCAGGATGTATGGCTGCAAAGCTGCTGTATTGTATCAGGAGGTAGCAGTGTGGATGTTTCTTTCTGTATATGGGAATCGATGCCAAATGTTTCATGTCTGCTAATTGTGCAGCAAGGCATTTACTAATAGATTTCTTTTTGTACATCTCCTTGTAAACCCACCATGTGGAAGGAAAAAAATCAGTATATTGTATTGTATTGCCATATGCAATATTTAAATGTATATTTATTTGAGTTAGAAAACTACTATGAACACCTAACAGGCAATGGTAAAGAATATCAATAAAATGCTACATCAATATGATGATGCTAAACAATTCATATTCATATTTCTTTTCATAATACTTCATCAGAATATCTAAAAATAACCTATTAGATGATTTTATTGTTATATAAAATCTTCAGTTCAACAAGTGTCTCCCATGAGGAGGGTAACAGAATCATATTTTTTGCCTCATATTGCCACATTGTTTTTATTTAGTAGGCACTGATATTTCAACAAGTGCCCCATGTGACATGAGGACTGGTGAAGGAGCTAGATAAATGTTTCACTGAGGGGTTTAAGGTCACGCTGCTCTATATGATGCGATAACGTACAAGACTAAGCGTTTCAATAAAAGCAGACATGGGTGATTATAACAGATCTAAGTGAAACACTCAAGGGATCTTCTATATATCCATCCATCCATCCATTTTCGACAACAGCTAATCCAATTAGTGCCTCAGCGATCCAGAGCTTATCCCGCAAAGCACAATGTTCAAGGCGATATACTTTTTTGGATGACTTGGCGGTCCGTCACAAAACAGACATGCAAACACATACATACACATTTTTCTTCATCTGTTATTGTGGGCAACTTGCAGTGACTTTATTTAATGCGATATATGATTCCAAGCCCCTTGTAAACCCGAAAACATATGATGATTAAGAACAAAATTACGAGAAAAAAAACTGCTGAAACTTCAAATTTCACAAGGCTTCCTTTGCCCAAAAATGTTTCCAAAACATTATAACTAGTGCACACACATACTTTCTCTCAGGTCAAACAGGAAGTCGCTAATCCACTGGAGCTGCGAGTCTTTAGGCTGTGGCGGAAAACTGGAGTGCCCAGAGGTAATCCACCAGACACTAGGAGAACATGCAAACACTGCATGCACACACACTTAGCTGGAACTAGACTCCACCAGAGTGAATGTGCTTCCCGTATGTCTAGTGCACATAGAGAAAGCATGCTTAAAAATAAATAATAAAAATCAATAATTATCACAAAAAGGTGAATGTGGTGTTTGCTGATCATTCATCAGCTTGTGACTGTATGGTTATAAAGAATTCCTATCCATTCATTTTTCCAACCGCTTATCCTGGTCAGGGTTCGTGTCATGAGGGGCTGGGACTTGTCCCAGGCAGCACAGGAAGGTCATAAATAATTTTTGCCCTCAAAATGAAACACAAATTATATCCACTTCTGCATAAAAGATCTAACTTAAAAACATTTAAATTAAGCTACACTTTTGTCTTTCGTTCATAATTTAGGCTGTGGCTTTTAGGTTACAGGTCAGGCTGCACTGCTTACCGTACAGAAAACAGCTCTCCCAGGAAACTCCAAATGGTTTGATCTTCCCATTATAATGATATTGGTCAAGTGGAGATACAGCAGGGAAACCATGAATTAAAATAACATATTATTGACCTGAAGCAGGGGGACCATGAGGGCGGGGGGAGGAGAATTCTAAACTATTCCAAAGACACCTGAGTGACGGGGGCCCTAAAAAATTTGGAACATAATTGGGTGCCCCTCATCCCTTAAGAAACACATCTACTCATCTATCAATTTTCCATAATGACTTATGGGCTGAAGCTTCAAAGGGCATCTAGAACCTGGTCTGGGACTGGGGAGCACTAGGCAGGAGAAGATCCTGGATGGGAGGTCAGGTCAATGTACAATTCCACACATAAATCACAGGAATCGCAGCTCGGGAAGTGGGAATTCTACACCCTGAGCCTCCACACCACCTAAGAATAGGTCTTCAATAAATAAATAACGTTGATCATGTTCAACCCATTTTTTGCATAAATTGCAAAAAATAATTACTGTAAGTTTCGGGTGTAAGGGTGGCATGATTGTGCAGTGATTAGCACTGCTACCTCACACCTACGAATCAGGGTTCAAGTCTCTACCCCGGCGGTGTATGGAGTTTGCATGTTCTCCCCATTTTCATGGGGTTTTCTCCAGTTTCCCGCCCACAGTCAAAAACATCCTAAGATGAACTGAAGTTGGCAAATTGCATGTTGGTGTGAATGGTATGTGTGTTCTGTAATGGGTTGGCGCCCCATTCTGGGTCATTCCCTGCCCTGTGCCTGTAGCTTCCAGGATGGGCTCTGGACACCACACAAAACAAGTGGGTATGGAAAATGGTCGAGTCTTGGGTGAGAAGAATAAAAGGATTTCCTAAAATTGGTACATTTTGAAATTGAAATTGCATTTCCTATTGCTGCATTTCTAAGCACACAGTTTATACAATACAATTATTAGGTTTGTCTGTTTTTACTTTTATAGCATAGAAATAGAAAACCTAAATATTACAAGAGCAATCTATGATGCCAGCTATTCTACAATACACAATTCTCAATGTGTGTAATTCCTGGAATTCCAAGCAAACTATAACTGTGTGGATTTTAAAGGGCCGGACAAGTTATGTTATAATGAAGTGAGTAGTACATAGTTCTGCGTATATACATGTCACTGACTGCATTTGTTGAAACAGAAATGTTCCTAGTACCGTTTACACATGCCAGCTCGCTCCAATGTGGTTTTCAGTGAATTCACTGCAGCAGCCATGCCCTTCATTTTCACATTATAAAGTATCTCCTCTTCAAACACATCTCGTCGCTTTAAACTTCCTACATTAAGAAGCATTAACATATGGGCCCATATTTTAAAATTCAGTTTGTAAATCATGAGCTGTCTGTAAGAGAAACATTTTCTAAATGTATGAATTTATTTAGTGAAGTGTGCCCCCCCCACCCCCAGGGTTTTCATATTAAACATTTGGAACTCATTATAATCTGAATTTAAAAAAGAAAAAAAAAATAGTAGTTTTGCTACCCAGTGCGGTTTCCATAGGTAGCAGCATAAATATTGTTTTGGGTGTGACTGTATTCTCTGCTACTATCCTTGTCTTCCTAAAATCAACATTATACCAGTGGCTGAGGTACATGCCACTACAATGACTGTGACTTCAACAACACTTAACCACGAATTATAAATTATTATATAACTATGTAATGCAGAAGCAATTATATCAGCTACACTACACGGGCCTTCACAGAGTAGTATAGTTTTGTTATTTATATATTTTACATGCTTTAGAGAAAGAAATGCATTTTTTTTTACCTGATTTAAACTTGCAAATGCAATTAATAATATAACTCATCTGCATATATTCATGCATGTATTGACTCAGACTACCCAGCAAAGAAACATATAGATAAATATTTACATTGTGACGTACTGTACATTCAGTAAACTCCACAAACAATTCAATAGTTTTCAGACATGTAATTGTTTTTTTAAAGAAGAAATGAGTTTTAGTTAATATCATAATAATTTCTAAGACTTTGCAGACTGTCAACGGTTTGTCAACCAAAATCATTTTCCTGCGAATGAGCATGATTCAAACAATTAGTAGCTCTCCAATGTAATATCACATAAATAATCAAAATGAAATCCTATCATATTTAGGTTTACAGAACTTTTAACTATTGTCCACTTAATTTGAAGACCATGAACAACCACATACATTAACATTTACATAGTTTTATCGTACTTCCTCATTAATGTATGCATTCATTTCTTTTTTGCTGTTGCACATTTTGTAACTGTGTTGAAGTGACAAAACCCGTTTTGCAAATCCAAAAAAACTGCCGGTAGTTTAAAATAGTAAAATGTATGCAAACTTCTAAATATCTAAATTCTTAAAGGTTTAATTCCATTGTATAATGTGCAATGATACAAAAATAATACATATTGTTTGACATTAGTATATTATAAAGTAAAACTTCAGAAGGTCAAAGATTCACTAGCCGTAGCTACATTTATAAACCGCATATTGAGATTCATAAGCAGCATTTCCTTCTTCTCCAGCCAATTAAAATAATCAACTGAAAAAACGAGAGTCTCCATAATTATTTGTCTGCTTGTGCACATGCAGCAGCTGTTCTCTTCTGGGATTTTCTTTATTTGTTTCTTGGTTTCTTTCATTCTTCACAAGATATAGCGTAATATACTTTAAAACAGTATTATCATGCTGTAATATTGAATTGTATTTGTCCTCACACAACAAATCTAATTACGACTATTATTATTATTACTATTTCTAATATAAATTGTTAGAAATGCAACACACAGGACTGTTTTGGGGGCGGCATGGCGTTTAGCACTGTTGCCTCACACCTCTGGGACCAGGGTCTGAGGCTCCACCATGGCATGTGTGGTGTTTGTATGTTCTCCCCGTGTCGTCTCCCCGTCTACTCCAGTTCCCCCCCCCCCACAGTCCAAAACCATGCTGAGCTTAATTGGAGTTACCAAATTGCCCATAGGTGTGAATGGTGTGTGGGTGTGCTTTGGGGTGGGTTGGTGCCCCATCCTGGGTTGTTCCCTGACTTGTGCTCATAGACTCCAGACCCCCTGTGACCCTGAATAGAATGAAGCAGTGACAGAAGATGAATGGATGATATTTTAATCACCACATCTATATTTTAGGCTTATGATGCAATTAACTGTACAAGAAAATTAAGAGTTTTTAGTGAAAAATAATCAGCAAGCTTCTGCTTTCTTTATATCCCGTATCATATGCATTTATTGTAACACGTCTTCTTCCAGGAGTTTTGCAAAATTTAACTTTTGTGAAACAGGTACAATACTTATGAAACAGGTGTTGTAGCTGAACAAGGAACCTGTCAGAATAGAGTACATACAATCCTTGTCATACAAGCATGAAATGTGCCATATGCCTGTGGATTCTTCATGAATATGGATTACGATTTATGAACACAAAATTTTTTGTCATTCTTTTAACTCTGTATGTGTCAATCACAAACCAAGTGGGCAGACAAAGTGTTGCAATTGGTCAGCTGCAGTTGACAGGCCTACCCGAGAAACGCAATCGATTCAAATATTCACATAGCGGAAAACTCCATGTGTGGCAATTAATGCAGGTTTTATATTTTGTAGATACCACAGTTAACACAAACAGAGTCAGTAAAATGGCATTAATTTTGCTAAGAATATTCTAAGCAAATCAGGCTGCACTGCAAATGACACTTCTTTGGGCAACATTCTAAAACCAGCTACTGATAAAAATACTGTATCTTTAGAATGAAACAGCCAATCGAAAAAGAAATATATATTTATATGGATGCATGGTTCATTACAGCAATTATACTTGTAATTATATTTTTTATACTTTTCAAGTCTTCTTTTCAAGAAGTTAAAAAAATTGTATTTCTGTTTTTTATCTTCTCATTATTAATCTGATTTATCACATCAATCATTTGTTACTTCTGGGTGTGGTTTTTTAAGTTATAAATATCAAACTCCAGATTGACTTAGTAACTGTAAAGTTTACATAAACATAGTCCTTAAGACGAAATGAGCAGCACAATGCGTGCATGCATATAAATAATGTACCTTACACTTTCTGACTGGATAACAAATGAGTCTCCTATACGCATCAATCACTTTGGTTGGGAGATACGGAAGTCTTCTCCAGCGTACCTGATTATGCAGAATACTGCAATATTCAAGTAGTATAATATCGCTATTTTTCTTGGTTTCATTGTAAAGGGAAATATTTCCTAACACTGAAAACCGAACAGAGAGTATTTGTTTTCTGGAGTCTGACAGCCAGATTTTTGTATAATAAAAGGTCAGAAAGTAAGAAACTTTCAAAGTTAGACTACCAAACCTGAATTCTCGACATTGTGTAAAGTTGTAGAAGAGTCAGTGTAACCACACTCTTCGTTGCCTGTTATCACACACGGAAGGACCACAGCCTATGTACGTGAAACACGTCCAGATCGTACTGATCATTCCGCGTGAAAATTACATTGTTCCATATTGTAACCGGTATGGCATTCAGTTATACTCGGTCAAGGAGTTTGCAATTTCATTTGCAGTACTGACTAAACAACACAAACAGTGAAAATCGACAAAATATTCAGATCAAGCGACTCTGTACTTCTGGTCAGGCAAACATGCTGTAATTATAGCTTCGCTATAGCAACAATCAACAACTGTATACAATAGCATTAATAAAACACGATTTATCACAGAAATGCTGAATCTTTGTCATGCGCATGCTCGGGAGTTATAAACATAGCGTTTCTGTACATTTAATTTGAAGAAGGGACTAAATAAACTGACGACCTTTTAGTTTTCTTGAGTAGTAGCACAATCACTGCTTTGGTATGAAATACAACAATCAATGCTTATCTCCGCATTGAAGTGAAACAGCTGACAGGACATGTGACGAGGACTGCATCAGTGGTTCAGTTAGATGGCATCAATGAACGCAGACAAACTGTGGCCAAACGATGGTCGTGTTCAAGCAAATCCAACTTAGTATCGCGATTTGATACTCTAAATAAATGGGGTTTAAAAAGTTTAGTAATCTATATTTCGAGGCCACACATGTATCTATAACAGGTTCGGAAATAATCGAGATGTTGGTGTACTCTGATGTCTAATTTGCAAAACACTGATTTTACTGTGGCCCATCATTGTGTTTTTAGGGCAAGATTTTTGCAAAATAAGGTGATGCTTCACTGTCTGTTCCGAGTAAGGATTAGCCTGTTCCAAAATCATGGTACACCATGAAGAATTTTGATTGGAGTCTCTAGTAATACACAACACTAATACTGTCTATTATAATGTGAGTATTAAAAATGTATAAAAAATGTACGATGTCATTGTCACCCATACTATTATATGTTAATTGTAGTCACTATATTGCCATTTTTTGTTGCTGTAGTGTATTGTATATTTTAACAGCTACAATACGAACAACTGCAGAACAATTAGTTCAGAGCAAAAACACACTTTGAATTTTGATTAAATTTTATAAAACACTGGCAATGTATAATACTACGCATTTTGTTTCTTTGGGAATTTATTTTAAGTGTAAAATTGATATTAGGCCTATTAAGCAAAACTGGGAAAATGCCATCATCAACATGCAGAACTGTGTCTAATTTAATGTTGACTTTTGTGATATATAAATTTATAAATAACATATGGTTTGGTGTTCTACACCGGTATAAGGTGATTACATTTTGTATTAATTGAGTTAGTTTTGTTGCAAAACTTTCCAAGGTGCACATTTTTTTTTTAGCATATTTGTTTATTTTTAAATGGATTAGCTATGGGGGTGCTTTGATTAGCACTGTAGTCGTACGCCTCTGGGACCAGGGTTCAAGTCTCCAGAATGGTTTTGTGTGTGGAGTTTGGCATGTTCTCACCACGTCCTCATGGGATTTCCTCTGGTTATTCTGGTTCCCTGCCCCCACACAGTCCAAAAACATGTTGTAGTTAGTTGGAGTTACCAAATTGCCCATAGATGTGAGTGGTGTGTGAGTGAATGGCATGTGAGTGTGCCCTGTGATGGTTTGGCATCCCATCCCAGGTTGTTGCCTGCCTTGCAGCCATAGGCTCCGGACCCCCCACCCCACACGCCCTGAATAGGACAAGTGGGCATAGAAAATGGATGGATGGAGATTAGCTATGCCCAGCCCTTTTATGTCCTTCTTTAAAACTGTAAGCATTAACAACTACTAAATTAAGGCTGGTATAAAACCAAAGGAAAAAATCAATTTTCAAGCAGATTTTATTTTTGTTTCAGTTTATATTTGTGTATTTTTAATTTTTTAAATTACTGTAGCTGCCAGAGTTTTTGCCTTTTGTGTTTGGGGGTCATCCATTATTTTTCTTCATTGTGTAAATAATAGCTTTGCAGTGGTACAACACAGTTTAGGAACTGGGTGACAGCAATAACTTATCAACATTAATGTAAGTAGGATTTAAGAGAAAGCTAGAGAAATAATATAAATGCCCGTATTTTGAAATAAATAAACTAGAGAGTAATGCTGTAAGTAAGCAAGATCTGTGGTTATTCCAAGTCTTCAGTGTTTTTTCCTGCACAATATACTTCATTCACTACTTGAATCTCAGTCAAGGTAATACTGTATTGAATAGAGTATTACCATGGCTGGCATTTGAGTAGCAAACTAAGTACCTACTGCATCTCTCTCCTTTTTGGCATATTGTTCACCTTACCTTGTCAGAATGGCTACCGGTATATCTGCAATAGATTCAGAAAATCCATATGTTCTCCCCTGATATGCATTTTGTTTTCAGTCAAATGCGGATATTCAATAAAATGAGCTACATTTGGAAAGATAAGCATGATCTGGGAGGAATATATTCAATAGCAAACACCCACAATGTGAAAAATCCATATTTGCATGTTTTGTGCAAGGGGGAAAAAAACCTGAATGTGTAGCATCTGGCTTGATTTAGTGTTCTTATTAGTTTTTGCAAATGTTTGAATAAGTCCTCAAACATTCCATCCTCTCCCTAGGTTTCCTCCATCTCATCACGTTGAGGAAATAAAGTGATCGTTTCCACTAAATGAGAGCCACTTTCTCCAGTGCTGACATGTTCGGTAATGGCTCTGCCTCTCAGCAGGGTTAACATGCAGGGTATTATGTGATCTGACAGGCTCCGGGTGTTCTGAGCGTGCCTCGATAGCACCAACTCATTGATGAGGTCTTCTGGAGACATCACTTCATTTTAATCATAGCATTAAACAAGAAGAAACGTGTGTTTGATACCCTCCCACATCTCCGGAGCCTGTTAAGAACGCATTTAGCAGTTACCCTTGCACTTAATTATTCAAATGTAATATTATGCAGCAGTAAATGACTGTGAAGCCAGACAGGTGTAAATATTAGGGCCAGTGGAAGCAATGGCTTTTAAATGCGCTGTTCATGATCTCAGCGATAGGATCGTTGATGGGTTCCCTTCACCACAGTTACAGATTTGTACCAGGAGAGGTTTTAACCCATATCAAAAAGGTCATACTGTATTTTAAATTAAACCCGATAAGTGTATAATATTAAAATAATAAATTTTGGGAGTACAAATTAAGAATAACTATAAGAACGCCTTACTTTACACCTAGTTGTTCTGGCACAAAAATTTCTGTCTTGAAGCTTTGGTGCTGTGTTCTCTGAGTAAAACATGTCTGCTGAAACCACAAGAGGCTGTGAGATCCCAAAGGATTAATCGCTGGTGTAAAATTTTATTAGGCATCAGTTTTCTCTAATGAGCTGTGCCAGCCATCCTCCTTTCGTGTGCAGAAGGGGTCTTGGGAGATCCGGGTCCCCTGCTAATTCCCTTGCTTTTACAGTATTCCACCCCCCCTCCCCCCTTTTGTGTGGCCCTATTTTCTCATAAAGGGTCAGCACTCCTTGTTACTCCCTCTCTCCGGCACCTCCCCCCCCCCATGAGGGCAGTCCCTCAGGTGAGGGCAGAGCACAACCGGCCCCCCCCCCCCTTCTCTTAGCAGTGCCAACACCTGTCTGCCATTAAGGTACACGGTGCGGCCTGCATGTGTGTTTTTTACATTCTGTGCCTGCAGACTCTGTCATTCTGTGCCTGCAGACTCTGTCATTCTGTGCCTGCAGACTCTGTCATTCTTTGCCTTTGTCTTTAGCCCTCTGCGTATTTTAAAGCAATTTTTTTGTCTCTGTATGTTCGCTCCCTTTAAAATCAAAGGAAATTCATCCGGCACGTAAATGGAAGCCTTTACATTAATGAGCTCTCTGGCATCACCCTGTGTGCTTGTCCTCCTTTTTTTCTGTTACAAATCCAAAAGTTGCTAAGAACAACAAATTTAATTCAAATGGCCACATGTGAGGGATAAGGATGAATGTGATTTTACAGCTTATGTTCCTCGCCATCCCTTAAGGGTTCGGCTTTTCTGTGTGGGCAGCCGCACCATCAAAGGACCTGCTTCCTAACACTGCGGCCAATCAGCAGGTACCAGGTAGCGAAGCGGCAGCCAAAGACACAGACTTGACAGACCAACTATTGTAACCTGAATTGCTGGATTGAAATGCCTGGTTCTGTGGTTGGCATTTGGGTCACCATGGATCAATGTGAAGATTAAGGACCATAATAGTAATAAAAATAATATTTGCATAAATTAATACTGTAACCTTTGTTCTGGATAATTAAGTCGTTATGGAACAACGTTTGGATAGTCGCTTTAATAATTGAGATGCTTAATAATTATACACATTTTGACCAACACAGTAACTGCAAAAAGAAAGCATTTCTATTTGTACTATTAAGTAAATGAGATTTTAAATTTTTTCAATTTTTATTTTCTATTTAAAATCTAAATATCCTGCCTTCGTTGAGCTTAAACAGGTGGGGATTGTTGATGTGAGAGGCAGGATGTGGGTAGTGGCCAAAGTGTCAGTCGTCAGTCAAAGACAAAGTATGTATTTGGACAAATCCAGATGTAGGGTGGGTTTCCGTTTGGGCATGGGGCCAACTGTGACCCCAGAGGAAGGATCGACTGCGAAGCCCAGAAATGCCATGATTGGAGTCGTCTGTGTCTTAACAATGTACCTTTTTCCCCTCTTACCTCAGATATATAATACTGACAATCTGCCAGATACAAAAGTGTGGATAAAAAGAAAATTACGATGGATATTATTTAGATATATTTCCTTTAAGCAATAAAGTGACAAAGCAAATAAGGCTTTAATAATTGTGCTGCTTTAAAACAATATTTTAAAAGCATTCCTTAAAATACCTTTTAATAATACATAGAACAATGATGTTCTTGAATAAAGTGACAAAAATTGCTCAGATACAGTATGCCATAGTTTTAATAACTAGAACACCTTTATTAAGTGGCTCCTTTATTACATTAGCTACCTGCATAATGTTATTTCAATTAGCAAAAGGTAAACATTTACCGAATGGCTCTGACTACTCCTGTTTCGACGCTGTGAAAGTGACTGTATTCGCTGTGGCGTGCGAGCTTTGCGTCGTACAGTGATCATGTGAAGAGATGTCAGGCCGGCCGCGACGACAATGAATAGCTAGGAAGCGAGAGCTTCCCAGGCATGATCACCAGTACCATCTGGTGGATGGCAAATAACGAAATGAATGCCGGCTTTGAGATACATACTACACTGAGCACGGAAGAAATGCTCTTTGTAGTTCTGCTACATGGAGCAGCTAAACACTCAGGCGGTGTGACAGCTTCACTGTTTATCCGTGACAGTGATGACTGACCAACCCGATCCGTATTTAACCTCCTTGGAAAAGTGTCATTGATGGGCAAACTTTCTGTCCTGTTTGTAGTTCTTTGAAAAGTATGTATAATATGAACTACTGTTACATGTTTTCTTAAATAAAGCTGGCCTAATATGTTAAAGCATACCTCAGCAACCTGTTGGTGGCAACAGGGTGAACTTTATCCTTGCATCTGTAATACACACACACACACACACACACACATACACA
>JAODKF010000147.1:18273372-18296496 GCA_026779585.1 Mormyrus proboscirostris | reverse complement strand
TATATATATGTGTGTGTGTGTGTGTGTGTGTGTGTGAGTTTCAATCAAAATAATAACTACTGTTGTGCACAATACGGCAGCAGGTGCAAAGACACCCACTCCTCCCTCCCCCGTATCGCGGGGGCACCCATCAAGCGCAGATGCACCACCTTCAAAGCCCTTTTCAAACGTCTCAGCGAGATAATGGAAACCAAGATAACGACCCATTGAGTTTGAAGACTTTCCCTGGGTGCAGCACCTTGCAGTGCACCCGAGCACCCCCCGCGCCCCAGTCCTTCTCCACAATGTGCGCGCGCGGGGAAAGCGTTTATGGGTCACGTACGGCCCGAGCGCGCGAGCATCGCCGCCGCGCACATCCGCGCGAACCGACGAGAAAAGCTTAACAATTCCGTACGTTTTTTTTTCGTCTTTTTTTTTGGGGGGGTTTAAAAAACGAAAGTGAAGCGAATGATTGAATAACAGTAATTAAAGCGGTTATTCGTTCGGCAGGCACCTGCGTGAGGGATGATATTGCTCCTTAATTCAGCTCGGTTTAACTTCCCGCAGCCGGAGAAAACGGCGCCTCATTAATTGCTGATTGGCATTGAGCCTTTTTTGCGAGAACAAAATGTTTACTCTGGTTTACCGTGTTTCTTAAGGCTGTTATGGGGGGCGCTTTTAAGCACTTTTGCATCTAAATTAAGGCACGGTCTTTTAACGCACTAAATGCATTTTTTGTTACGGCAGCTTTTTTCTGCGCACCAGATATTTTTCCAGGACACCTTAGCCACCTGTGAAACGTGTTATTAAAGGATTTCTCTCTTTTGTTTCGGGGCATTTTAGTGTTTCCTAAACGCTGTACTTTAAGGGTTATTTTAAAACGATTCTAATGCCACAGAATACTATGTAATCTGACAATCATTGTTTCAATCAAATGTTGGAGAATACGAATGAAATGCCTCACTTTGCTTGCTTTATTTTACTAAATAAACATTTCACACCACATTGGGAGGATGGTAAATAATCTACTCTTATTTTTGTAATTGTGTAATCTATAAATGTCATCAAAATACTGGCTTCTATGATATACAAATGCCCCTAGTCCTCCTAAATTATTTTTACTTTAATTGTGGTTGCTGGGGTTGGTTGATAAAATTTGCTGACCCGGCTACGGGGTGTTCTCGGTAAATTTTGTATTTTGTGTTGTCGTCTTTTATCAAACGGGGTCCAAGGTAAAAAAAATTCCCGGGGAGGGAAATGTACTTGGTAAATTGTTGCGGCTTTTGCATAATCGTCTGTTACGAAAAGGGCCGTTCTATAAAATGTGGGGGGGGGTAAATCTTGCAGTGCCCCCCCCCTGTCGCGATGGGCCTGAAGGCGGATGCCCCCGCTGCTGCTGGTGACCTTACAGTAGCATCATGTAAATCTCATTTTGATACACCAGTAGAGTCGTTTTGGTCACTTAAGCCACTGCAGCGCTTATTTTTAAAAACTGCAATTAAAAGGAAGAATTGCAAAGTGTGGTATCCTATCCATAATTCTTTATTCGGTACAGAATCATTGTGAACCTGGAGCCTATCCCAGGAAGCACAGGATATGAGGCATGGGACTCCCTTGACAGGACATTAGTCCATCACAGGGCATACAGACACACACACATGCACTCAGTTTAAAGGCACCAACTCACCTGGCACCCTAAAAATGGACTGATGAATGACACTAGCACATAAGAATCTGGTGATGTAAAAAATACAAAACGTTTATAATTTAAAATCTTTAGGTTAAAGCAATGAACACTGCTTACCGAGCCATGTGATCCTATACATTGTTACATGCAAATTATGGTTATTACATGAAAGACACAAAAAATACACGTGACAGGTTCTGTGTGGGTCATGTAAGATAAAGCCAAGTACCACGAAGGAATTGCATATAATGTGTGTGTAATGACAGTCAGTTTCTGTCAGTTTTACTGTCCAAATATTTAAAATGACTATATTCAGGCTGTGATCATCTGTATGTTAAGAATGGTTTTCAAAAATGTGTTGTAGCCCCACACATTAGATAAACAATATTCTAATTGACAGGGCTGTGACATACCTTCACAGAATTGTCAGGAGATACACACACCAAGTCCTACCCCATCTCAGACGCTTGGTGGGCAGCGGCTGAACATCGCCTGTGGCCTCTAAAGAGGGAAGGACAGCTCCCCTCTACTTCTTGCCTGATGCACAGCCTTTCAAGCAATGTTCGAATGTGGTTGAACTAGGTGCAAAAGACCTTCTCCTTTTAAACAACATTTCTTTTTCTTTTTTTGGCGAGAATACCAACTATTGCATTTCCAGCTATTCCATTTACCCTCATGCATTTTTTTAGGGTGGAAATGAAAATGGTATTGAACACGTTTGTGCATCACATTGTGCTTGATGCAATGTAGGTCAGTGTTCTGCAGAGAGCGAGATAAGACACGGGGAACAAGTGTTGTGCGTACTTACAAGCAAATATCTGTCAAAATAGCAATTGACAGATCTACAAGAGCATTTTTGGCTCCGGAAATGCTCCTTGTCATTAGCATTTAAAAAAAAAACAAAAAGCCCAGAGATTTGGGCCTATCAGCCTCGACTGACAGCAAAGCCAGGCTGGTCCAGGATGTTATCTGTTCATTACAGAGGTGCAGCTGTTTAGCAAATGGATTTGCTGATTTTTAAAGGGAGATGAGGGGAAAAAGAGGAGAGAATCAGGTACTCAAAACCCAAAATGGCAGTCTAACTGTGTGCTTCTCTGTGTTTTTCTTGTAAATCTTGCTGCTTGATTCTCTGGCTGCATTATTTTTAAAAAATAGGAATAAACAAAAAAAGTCTTTATTCACTTTCCAGGACCTGAGGGCTTCTCCTGTCCAGACGTCACCATCACCAGAGTGGACGATTAGAGTGAGGAGAGGCTGAAGAACAAATGATATTTAGGTGGCAGTGGTGGTGGTGGGGGGGGGGGTTGCTGGCAAAGGTGGCTCCTTTGTCTGACACCATCCTGGCATGGTTCTCACACGTGGAGGAATGCTGGAAGCGGATAGGGCACCCCAACCTCTGGATACCACAACCTCGTTCTTCTCTAACATGATGTCCACAGAGCCATGCTGAGTTGGGAGGGGGGCTGCGGACAGACCAGAGGGGAAAACATATCTTCCTGTACCTGAGGGCCTTACGTCAGAAACTCTTAACGCCAGTCCAGATCCGAAGCATGTACTGGTTTGACCTTCAACGTGACTTGTGTGTATGATTTCCCGAAACAGTTTTATATTATATTACTAATGTGGTTCAAAGGAAAAAAGTCCCCTCATTTACTGTTGACTGTTAAGGCTAAGCAGTTTTTTTTTATATAATTTTAAGATATGTGCAACAAATAAGCATACTGCGATCAGAGACTGAAGTTTCTTGCTAATGTCATTGAAATAAAAATTACATACTTTTATTTCTTAATTCTTTCATTTAAATTTTTTTTCTGTAGATGCATTATATGGTATTATCCGGAACAGAGTGGGTAAAAGAATATATTGTTTAGTTAACTTATGAGGAGATACTCAGTGGAATACTAAGACTGAAATATCACTTGAGTAAAACTCAAACCTTCAGTTGCGTTCAAGAAGAACAAACAACCTAAAGTGGACAAAAGCAAAGCACTTTCACAAACAAAGTCACAAAATCCAAACAGGAACACCCAGTCTCTCAATGTTATGAATCATACCTCCTTAGAAGAAATGAAAGTGATGGATGTCAGGTTTTAACCTCTGCAAAGCTAGTAACTTAAGTGACCTAAGTTTTGTGGCGGTGAAAGATTTTTTAGACTCTCAAAACGATTGTGGTGAAAGGTATAAACCTGTGTTTCAACAGATGCTGGCTGTCCACATCTTCTCTGCCAAAATACTAGGTAGGCATTTAGAGGAAGCCATCTATTATTTAAAGTAACAAGTGACGGTTTGCAAGCTGCTGTGGTGGGAGCCATCATAAGTGCATCTCTGCTTTTGGGATCCAGGCATGCCTGAAGGCACCAAGATTGAGCGATGACTTGATATGAACACGATATGAAGTGTGCTATATCTCCAGAACCATTAGTCAATGCATTTTCCCCAGCTTTCGTGTTAATTACCTGTTTAAGTGCGGCTGAACATTATTAAGGGGTTCCTGGATGGGAGAAGGTCTGCAGCTCACGAGGATCATTTAGGGTGCAAAGACACTTCACGCCTCCCATTCACTCTGCACCAAACTAGCGTCTGTGATTATTCGATTCTGCTTTATCAGAACTCCCTGAAAGAGCTTGTCTCAGTGCTCCTGCTCTTTCCTGTAGTTTTGATTTGAACGTCAGTGCTAAATTATCATGCCGCTGTCTCCTACTGATTGGGTGAAGATGCAAAATTAGGGTAAAGAATTGGGAAATGTTTCCAGTCGGAAGAATGCTGATTACCCTGGTGCAGTCCGTGAGGATTACCCGCTATTTATCCTCATACTTTGGGACGCCTCACCCTTCCTATTCCGGCGGTACTCCTGGGATCCGAGGAGCAGCTTGCCTCTGCTCTTGCCAAAAGAATTTATTAGAGCAAATGGTATTGTAAGCCCTATGGAAGGCATACCTTATGTGAAGATTTAAAGGATATTAGGAGAATAGTGCAGCCCGGAACCCAGGTGTGCTGGGTAATAGCCATTGTCTTTGCAGGAACTCATTGCCAAAAAAAAAAAGGGGGGGGTGGGGGGTGGGCGGAGTTTTAGCTGGGGAACTGCGGCAATTAATGCCAGGGAGCAGATCTTCTCAGGTATCTGTCGTTGTTTAAAGCACAAATGCAGTTTCTGTTCAAGTCAAAGCACAGTAATGCTGCCATGGCTGGAAAACAGTGCAATAGTGCAGAATCTTGTACAGAGCCTGGGACCGACCCACCCGCCCAATTATCCTTATAGATTCTGGTGATTCTCATGGCCCTCAGATCCGAACGGGTTTTACAGCTTATTTTCTACCATGTTATCCCCATACCTAGTGTGTATATTTGAATAGATTATGATTTAAATTCCCCGTGATTGACTCAAACACGCGTTGCTGAACGGGGCTCGGCCAGATGGCCTACACCGGCGTCTAATCATGTGCAATGTTGTCGTACCACGGTCCGGGAAACCCTTCTACATGGCATTCGCTATGTTTTTTTTTCTTTTGTTTTGTTTAACTCTTTTTGATTCTTTGTTTCTTAAGTGCCTGTTAGACACACAACATTTACAACGGAAGCCTTCGGAATAATTGAATTTTCTCCCAGAGGCAAACGACAACAATAATATCATTTTCATAAACAGATTTTTATTTAATGCAACACAAAAACAATCTCTGGAGAACTGCAAAAACTTTTGAAAAAGTTAACCTATGTTTTGCTTTTTTTGTATTATACACTTGCATATAAAATAAATCATGTACGTTTTTTTTTGTGTGTGTGTGTGTGTGTGTGTGTTGATTAAAATGCTATTTTGTATGCCTAAAATGCAAAACGGTTAAATATACTATCAAAATATTATCCTCATTAAACTGTGGAAATATTCTGTGCAACACCTGCAGAACAAATTTGGCATTCTGATCTGCAAACGATGCACAAACAATACAGAAACACTATCATTATTTCTACCTCAAATACACTAGCGAAAAGTTTTCTCTAGATTTACCAAATTATCCGTTCAGCCGAAAATTGTTTTATATCTCCAATTCATTTCATACATTCAAATAAGAATATGGTAAATGCATTTAAGTCGTGATATAGAAAAAATATACATGCAAATAGTATAATTTAAAATTAATCCCAGGGATTGGATTGGCTAAAGATGTGCATGTGCGCATGAGCAATACCCAATAAGTTTTCCATACATTTTTCACAGGACATGTTGTCTGATTTCATACTGGAGTTATAAAATCAAACTCTTGGATACGCAGTCCTATCACTGGATACTTTCTAAGTGACATATGAGTCTTTGATCTAACATGCATTTAATCATTTAATAGCCAAGCTCAACGAGTGTAGTGATTTTTCATTGTCACGGGTTATGACAAGGCAAGAAATACCAACCTTATGCTTACTGAATAACACAGATGGATCAATTCCATAAACATCCAATCACTAACATAATTCAGAAACTGTAGTACTTTTTTACATTGTTATATTCCTTCATTATGTGATCTTTTTTTCTTTATGGAATAAATAAATAAATGAATATTTCGATCAAAACAGCAGATTCAGTATTTTACCTTATTTTAATATAAAATGATTGAAGACACTATGGTGAGCATGCAAACATCCTTTTATATCAGTCCATAATCAAAATATACGGAAGCGAAGTCATCAGGCTCCGGAACTGGACACGGAGCAGGCAGCACCATGCAAGAGGAAATCCCGATTTCTTTAGCCGGTCGCCGACGGGATGGCTGGCTAAAAGTCTTTCACACGCTGCCTCGCTATAGCTATTCAGGACTTCCCCCCTCTCTTTGCACTGAATTGGGTATACGGCGATGTCTAACGCATAGTGAAAGGTCTGCTACTGTAAGCCACACAGTGTCCCATTGAAGTACCATTATTTCCCTTTTTTCATCTCTTTATAAAATAAACTCTTCATGCTGGCATATTCTACAGAGATCTGATTTAACAGGATGCACCACACACTGCAAATGCCCACAGCCTCCCTTCATTGCTGTAGAGGGAAAAACAGGTAACATTTATCTAGCCTTGCACCAATAAGGCAGTCTTGTATTCAAATGCTAGATAAAAAGAAATGAAGTCTAATGAATTGCACCTCCCCGGATATAATTCCGTAATAGCAGTAATCAGGCCGCTCAGAGCCCATGAATATACATGCATAACCACAGCTGCAATCCTGTTGGTGGTCAATGTTGCTGAAGCCCTGCCAGTGCAGAAATATTCCTGCCTGCTCTCTCTTAATGTTATCAGGTAACACACACTGGCATTAAATCCACACACATAATGAGGGGCCTTTTTGGAAGCCTTCGCTCGCCACAATGCGGCTCTCGCCCGAAAACCCTTTAAGTGTTCACGTTTAATGTCATTATGGCGCCGCAGTGCATGCAGAACCCGGGGAAGGCAGAGCGGGCCCGGCACAAGAGCCCGAGGTACATTTGTTTGAGGAGCGCTGAGACAAAGGGGAAGGAAACGTGTAACAAACAAACAAACGGGTTTATTACGTCCACGCAACGAATGCTACAACAGCGAGCCCAGCCATCTACGCTGACAGGTTGTATAGTGGGAGATTTGTGCACATTAGTCACACATTTTAAGGAGAAGGAGGTTTGAGAAGTGCATTGGTGGGGATTACAGTTCTATGACTTCCTCTCTTTCATTCATCGCAAAACCTGTCGCTGATTTCAAGGTCGCCAGGAGGTTTCTCACAATAAAAAAGGAGCGGGGTGGGGAGGGGGGTGTTATAAAACAAAAGTATGTTTCTAAAAGAACAGTCATTTTCATGGTAAATACTTTAATCTATGCTTATTATAATGATTATTAAAACCTAACACTACTCTTACCTTATACTGGAGATAATTTTCCCTGTATGTGTACCTGACAGCACGTTAAATGACTTGTGGATATACAAGCATTATTTCACACTGAGGTGCTTCTGACTAATATGGCCAATCTACAGGTCAGTTTGGACTTAACTCTTAACCTGATAATGTTTTTTTTTATATATTCTGTGATTAAAAAATAGAAATGGCATGATATTTAAAATTTAAGTTAACTTTTTTGCTGCCGCCTTGGGTTTCTGTGCTTCTTATCACTTAATTAAAAAGTCTATATTCCCATTTTGTTAGAAAAGATAAATAATACAAAATAACTATTAAGCTGAAAACAATGATTTATGGTGTTTGTTGGTAGTTACTTTAGAAACTGTATGTTTAAAATTAGCTATGCAGCTATCAGCTGTCATTTAGCATATCCTACACCTTATTATACACCTTGTCATTAAATATGACAAGACACTAAAATGTTGGATTGTATAATATATTACAAAGCCATTTCTACCTCTGAAACACACTCTGTTGTACATCTGTGTTAATCTTCGATTTTATTTATTTTATTTTATGATTTAGTTATAATATGACCTTCATCTGCTTCATATACTTCACAGCACTCTTCCTGGTGAGGGTTACAGTCAAAATAATGGAAATAAACAGTCATTATGCATCGCTTTTAATGCTTTAAATAATACCCTCTGTTCAAATTAATTTATCTTTTGACATGCTTTCCATGCTTAACGAATGATATAAACACCATAATTTTGAAATGGCATTGAAATGGAAACGTTTTAATTTCTCAGCATTAGAAAACATAAATTAGGAAATAATATGGTAATATATTTCAGAAAATAAATGTAGCTATTAATGAATATTGTTATATGGTTAAATAACCCTGTAAATTATCCTGAATACAAATATAATCCTTTGTATTTATATCCATACATGTAATACAAATATTTGTTTTGAACAATATCAAATTATTAAAGATGCCAGTATAAAATTCATATTTTTTTGTGCTGAAGGAATTGAAAACTATTTCAAATGAACTGAAAATGTGGCCCGTAAAGCTTAATAACGGCTTTGAGTTTTGGTGTCTATTGTGCTTATAGAAAATGTTCCACCTTCTGCTGATGCTTTGACATAACAAAAAGACTAATATCAGCATTAAAACTGAAACTGCTGTCATTGTTGTACATTCATTCCCAAGGCAGCTTGGGGTCTATTGGATATCAGTGTATTCAAGTGGGCATAATATTACACATAAGCAAGATTCCCCAAGGAGTCGATCCTCTTCTCTCTTCTCTTGTATCCTTTCATAGGGGATAGAATGGAAATTTCTGCACCTTGGTGGTGAAAGGGAGGCCGAGGAGGCGGAGTAGAAGGAGGAGGAATTAATTTTCCCTTCAGGGAGAGAAGCACGCCGGATCTCACGAGAAAAAAAAAAGTGAATCTTAACATCTCCTGCAGATAGAAATGCATTTAGGAGGGTAGCCTCTGTCTCTGTGGAGCGGTCAGGATGGCCAAGACTCATGCCTAAGAGTACAAGATAAGCTTTTCATTTAAATGCAATTGATATATTATTACGTCAGATATTACACCATTTTGCAAAGCAAGATAGATGTGGTGTGTAATGTTACCTGTCCAACAGGTCATTACTATAATAACCAACAACTCTAAATGAGGGTTTTTCCTGATGTTTCTTACAAGCTTTTGTAGGCCCTGGGCCTGAAGACCCACTTTGCAAGCAAATGTTTGTTCGTTAGACTTGGTAAGATGTTTGAGTCATTTACAAAGCATCGATTTGCTGTCTTCTGAAGGATTATTAATGGTTAAGGATTATAAACTGCAAGACTTTTTATTAATGCAAACAGACTCCCAAAATCTACCTTAATGAATTAAAAACATAACAGACCATAATAACAAGCTGGAATTTCCATCCATATCCTAAGTACTGATCCTGGATCTGGCTGCAGGAGATCCGTCAGTGGTAATCTCATTGTCACACACTATGACCGTGAGACACCAGTTAACTGGTGACTTGGAGAAAAAGCAAAATCTGCACCCAGAGAAGGGCTGGGAGGCAGACATACCCCCTCGGGGCTGTGAGGTCACAGTGTTGTACCCCAGGACACCACACTGCCCTATTCTACGGCTACTAAGTATTGTATTTTTCATAATGTTTGCAACATCTTTGGCTGAAGCCCCGTTCCTTCAGTGCGTGAAGCTGATCCATTACCATAATGAATATAATTTAATATACTGAATTTTGGAGGTCACACAATAATATAATGTTTTTAATGTTTTGTAATGTTGTTAACTTTGAAATAATTACTTACAAAAGCAGAAGGAGTACGCTGAATGATGAACGTATCTTGATTGAAACAGGCATTTATAATTTATAAATATTGTCATGTTGTGCCGTATAGGGTGTAACGTTATAAAGCCAGGGATTCCTTTCCGTCTGTACTGCAATATGAAATGTACTCTTAATGCATGATTCATTTGTTTTCTTTAAAGCAGAGGAACAATCCATTTGTTATATTTAATGGCTAAGAAAAAAGACATTAAAAGACATTAAAAAGTTTACGCTTCAATTAGACTATGTAACAATGCAAATGATCACTCTGACAGGGAAGAATAACTGGTTTTAGTTGGAGGTGATAATAACTGAAACTTTTTACATGTTTCCCAGCACAATTAAGCCCACTTACCATGCACTCGATTTTAATAATTTATTACACATACTTTCATTTATTCATCCAAGTTCCTGATTTATAAACACAAATTTTCATTGAAGAGCTCTACGCTACCTAACATTTCTTTTGGAAATTTGAATGCCCTAATAATGGAGACCTAAGGGAAAAATTCAGGATGTATAAAATTCAAGTCTGTAGCCATTCAGACTTAATTAATATAATATAGCAATATTACATTTTGTACAATCCACTGCAGATGTACATTATTTATTAAAGGTTTATTATAGATAGAGCCATTTAATTATCTTAGAAATTAATTTTAAATTGCTTGTAAAAATAAATTTTTAATATTTTAAAATAAATAATAATAAAAATAATAAATATTTAAAAAAATATTTCACTAGTTTGAGCTCTTATCACGTACCAAAAGCCATATACACATACCATCTGTGTTTAAGGAAAAAATAACATAAGACTTTATTTATATTTGGTAAATACCTTAATAGTTACTTTATATGTAATTTCATAAAGCAGAAATATCTATTCATGTAATTCATGAAATTATTGTATTTAAATATGATTATATAACTGATTGTAACACTAGTTGTTTTATTTTATGTTTCTCTTTTCATGTGTACCTAGTGAATATTGTTTATTGGTAGTCTCTTGGAATAGGAAACAAAATTTATTGCATTGTATCTACAGAATAAAGCTGTTTCTGATCATTTCGAATAACAAATACAGATTAAAATTAAAGAAGCCCTTTCATTTCAGAATATTATTTTTTTAAATCACAAATAAAGATATATAGTAAAATTTGATTTTTATAGAGTACAAAGACTGTAGAGTAAAAAATAAAAGATGATATGTAATTAATCCACTTCAGAAGCGCTGGATGGAGAGGAGACAGAAGGTTGACTAAATGCAGATCACTGATATTGACTGCATTTATTGACAGATGAATTTGGAAAAGAGTCTTTCTGTCTGGGGTCTTAATTAAAGTGTCAACACAGTTCATTCCAGTAAGTCCCAGTGTTAACATCCCTCATCTTCCTCCTAATCTTGCTACAGTTCCCTGTCAAGCTGTGATTTCAGAAGGCCGTGCTAAAGTTTATTATGCTTATGAGCAAATGATGGACGCTCTAGGCTGAGGCCCTGGTGAGGCTTCTGCAAGCTGACATACACCCTCAGCGGCTCTCTGCTCCTCATGGATTACAGGGCCATTTTCCCATCCACCCAAAGGTCACTGACTTTTCCCCCTTCAGTATATGCAAAGGTTAGTGACTCTCCCTTTCAGCTCAGGGGATGAGTAAGGGTGAAGCTGTATTTGACAGGTGCACTCCGACCACCAGGGGTGCACGCTGCATTCAGGTTTTATTGTTAGACTAGCTAAGCAGGCTGAGAAATCTGCCTGTTTACCTTCTCTGTAGCTAAAAACCACAATTAATTCTCTTAACATGGAAATTAACAGTTGGGAGCACGATTTGTGCCTGAGTGAAGGAAGGGTTACTGTACCAGTTTCATAAAAAAAAACATGATTCGTGCAGGAATTAACTCATGGTGTTCTATTACAAATTTTCACACCAAACTTCCTGCAAAATCAAAATAACTCAAATTTAAATTAATGAAATATAGATTATATTTCACTCCTAAATGGTATTCTACTAAGCATATTTAAAAAGCAATTAAACATCACTATTACTTTCCTGATAAAAGAAATGGATGGATGTGTACTTTAATGCATGTTTTCTCCTGTATTTCACATTGTAAAAATTGATCTCATTAACAATTCATTAGATTTTTTTTTTAATAACAAAATTTGCCAGGGAAATTAGATTTTTTTTCCCCCCAAAGTATCTTTATTAGGAGTAATATTGTAATAAATTTTTATCTGATTTCTTGAACACACATCTGTCAACTTAAATTAGCAGCAGACCTTGCAGACTTGTATATGTTTGTATAATTTACTGTCTATGTGCTTATCTGTGTGCTCTTGGCTTTTTCTAGGATACCAGGCAGGTGGCGATGGGCTGGGCAGGATTGTCTATAAATATTGATCCTCTCCCAACCCCCTCCCTCCCTCCCTCGGCTCGACATACACACACCCACTCCAAGTACTAGCTAGATTTGCTCCTTCCCTGGAGCAACGTGGTAAATGGTTAAGTGAGGTATCAGCTTCAGTCCGATTCCTGCATGGCTCCTCCCACCAGGGCATTGTGGGTAGGCTACAACTGTTGCGAGTGGGCGGCACATCTGTTCCCAAAGACAAGAAATGCCCCCAGGGGTCGTCCTGTGCCACGGCTAACATTTCACGCACGGCGTTAATAACTGTTCTGATATTTCTCTATGGTAATATTGGTGTGGGGGTGGGGGGTGTCACATAAGCGTTGGATCCAAGAATTGGAGAACATTGTTTTAATAACTGGAGTATTAGGAGTCATGTTCGCTGTACCCTCACTTTTTTTTCCATCTGTTTGCATCAAATTTTCATTGGTCAAAGATGTTAACTTCCTTTAGTCATTAAATAAAAACACCATTTAAATCTAACTGATTGTAGCGTCAGATTGTATAAAACGACTGCTTTCATAGTTAGTTGTGGTCAAGCCTGTAGGTGATTACCAGCCGAACTCAGATAGTCCTGAGAAATCAGACTGAATTCCCTCTTCCACCGCAGGCTGCTGTGTGTCTTAAGCTCGACTCCATGTGACAACTACAGCTACTCACGTTTGGAAGCCATTGAGTGTCCTGAGAATATTGGTTTTGAACTAGATACAGAAGAGTAAGGATAATATTTTAAAACATATTTTATGCATGTAACATTTCAGCATTGTGGGATCAGGCAGAAAAGGCTTTGGTTGGCTTACTGGTTTTGGGAACTTCACATAAAGTTCTGTTAAAAATGAATACTGCTTAATATGACTGAACTTTACTACAGACTCCATTCCTGTGGGCATCTGAAAGGAATGATCTCATTTAGCCCTGGTTACTTCTCTAAACTCAAACGGCATGGCCTACAATAAAAAGACACCAAGACAACACAAGTCCTGAAGGCCATTTTGCAGCCTACGATAATGTATGCACCTCAAGGCTAAACTGGACACCTCAGCAAAATGAAACCAAAGCCATCACATCACCCATGGTGCCTCGGTGCCTTTTTGGGGGCCAGGGGAAGCAAGTATGAATAGGTACAGAGGTGGGCAGAGATATCAGCCAGATGAGGCTAGGTTGGAGATGGAGACACGCCGGCCTAGTGGACAGCGAGTTCCCTGCTCGTGCATGGAGAGCAGTGACATCTCTGACAGAGCGAGAGAGCGGAGGGTATGGTGATTGCAGGGATGAAAGATGGAGTCTAATCCTCCACATGTAGATTTTTTTTTTTTTAAGGAAAGCCAACTGGAGCCATGCTTGGGACTGTAGGCCAAGGGCTCCGGGAAAGAAATGCCCCGAGCCAAAGCACATAGTGTGAAATGAGAAGCCAAAGCTTGAATGTGCTTTTGTTTATCAGAAAAATGCACTCAAAGTGGGATTGGCAGTGGAAGGCCCAAACTCCGTAAGTCACATAGAGCTGGCGGGGGCCACGGGGGGAATGGCACTGGGAGGCTTCAGGCATGAGCAGCGTAGGAGAGGAGTGTCTGTAGTCAGGCGCCTGGCAACCTCCCGTGCTGCTTTGCTTGCACTGTAATCTTTGTTTGAGCACAATGAAGGATCCGGGGGTCACCTTAAAGGAACGAAATGTGGTCAGGAAAATCTGTGGATCTAGTTGGAGGGACTAAACGGCACCGATGGCGCCTGGATGCAAAGGCCAAGCCAGGCTCGGGGAATTGGGGACACAGATTTCTGGGCAAGCGGCAGAGGCCGGGGTGCCAGCGAATAGGCGTTCGCCTGCGACGACGGCGTTCCCCCGCTCATTAGGAACGGTGGATTCGGATGCAGGATCTTTCGCCACATGTCCCCGAGTGCACAGGTGTGGCCGCCATGGGGATACCAACCCGCCATCCCAGCATTCTCCAGTCGCCCTTGCGGCTACATGCTGACGACCCAGAGGTCAGGGTCGTTGCCACGGACACCCGCGCATTGGCCCGCGATTAGTTTTCTGTCAACGCCATTATGTCCGCAGGCCACCCTCGGCCCATTTTTTATCATTTTGGGTGAGAGTAGATATTAACGGTCAAGCTTCTCTGAGGGTTGGGGCATTTCGAACAGCGTCGGGAAAGGAGGGTGACACACGGTGTCAAACTTTAATAATACTTTAAAAAATATTAAACTGTCACTGAGCTGACAGTTAATATTCAAAAAGCAGATCCTTGTCTTTTTGCTGTGGGGGAAAGAAGAGTCTCATTTTCTATTCGGTATTATAATTCACCTCCATCTGAATTTGGCTGCAGTGGAACATCATTGCCAGGGACAAAAACCTTACACGAACAGGGCACGTCAGGAAAAAATACCAAATTCGTCAACGTGTGGGAAACGCTAAAGACGAATGCAACACTTTCTTCTTGATTTGAAACACAAAATATTATTATTGCAGTTTTTTCCCTCCTCCCAAAAAGGGCACAAAGAACTGGTGCTTTTTTTGGCGAGAAATTGCACAGCCTAGTGAAATTATTCAATTTGTGAATTTAGCACCTGATTTCATTAGTGGGCCTGGGGATGTCACAGCTGCAGGGTCGAGGGAGAGGAGCCTGTCACATTCTTTTGTTTTTTTTTTTGTTTTCTTTTTTTTGCCGCAGTGTTTCTATTTGTGCTGTGCTCTTCTCAATACAATGCCTCACTCTCTTCACAGATAGGAGTTAATTCGCAACCATTGGCATTGCGTGCGGTGCAAAATAAACAAAACGAGCCCTTAAAAGCAACCTGCGTGCTATAGTAGATGAAATGACAAAATCACAATGTCACCAGAGATCATGCATTGGGGTAAACTTATACGCCTGTATCTCATTTAGCAAGCAGGCTTTAATGAACCTAAAACTTTTGAATAAAAACAAACACGCCATTTTTCTTTCAACCCTGACATTTTGCCAGCTATAAAGGCTGTCTGTGTTTTTCTTCTTTACCTCTCATGCAATTGTACCTGCAGAAACAGGGGTGGCTAATTCATGTTGTATAATCAATTGTTGATTCATGTACCTCAAGCAAGAAGCTATAATGTCACAACTAATTGTTCTCTGCTTTTAATTGCAGTGATTCACATCAAGTTGCCAAATATTGTGTATATGACTTTTGTGCAATCATACTGCAATATGATGATTCTGAACTTAAGTATCTATTTACGTAGCTTTAGTGTTTGACAGGAGGTTGTTCTTTTCCCTAGTTTCTATAGACTTCTGAAAATATTTCATTGGTTTTACTGTGCTCTGCTGCTTTTCTTTGCACCACATTTACCTGTATATTGGTCTACATTTCACCCATGATTTGTGTTTGAAAGTTACCTGAGTATCGGACTCAGGAGTCATACACATGAAGTACAGAGAAGCTTTTCAGAAAAAATCCCACTGCTGTGGCGTTAATTTTAGCCCATAGATATGAGAGGTGTATGACTCATAATGCATTTGGTTAGGGACACAGTTATATATTCACATATACTTTCATATAAAAATCACATTAAACACGTTTAATCAAGATCTTCAAATTGCCACATGAGGTACAAAAAACCAGACTGTCTCTTGTTCACATAACAAGTTTATAGTGCTGATTAGCCAAAATCAGGACCGTTACTGTATAAGATAATAAAGAACTTTTGACAAAGATCTAAAACTTCTCTAGACTGCTGTAATATAAAAGTATCCTACCAATATTTCCTACCAATTAAGTATTTCTTAATCACGCTATGGCTGATATGGAAGGCAGAAAGGAACAAAGGTAATTTTTAATATATGACTGCAGTTTCCTAACCTATGTGTGAAATGATTATCATGAATTCACTCATACTCTCATACTAGTGTGGAGAGAAATACTATTGACTACCATGGTAATATTCTTTGTGTTCTGTTTTCTTTTGTATATTTGAATTTGTTACAAATCACCATTGGCACAATTTTAAAATATTAATACTTAAAGCAATCCATGCAGCACTTCTGTACAATGTTAATACAGACACACACACACAAACACACACACACACAAACAAACAAATAAAGTTTTGGTAAAAATAAAGAAAGAAAGAAATTGCCGGTAGAAGTAAATAAATAAGGCCATATAAGCAACCTAAAAAACAAATCTGTAGAAGAGTGAAATAATAAATAAATAGTATTTATTTAGTCCCACGCAAAAATAATTTCATTTACTTCCAGATCACTGGTTTTATTTGTTTCCAGTTCATTTATTTATTTAATTTATTGATTGATTTATTCCAGATTTGTTTATGGATTTCTTTATCTGTATGTTAATGAGGTGGGTAGCCCTAACCTTTTTTAAAAACACTATTGGTCACTGGAGTGATCTACGCTCCGTTACCTTGGCCTTGCTTGAATGAGAATAAATGCTAGCTGGTGTTCTTACTGGCTAATGACAGCTAGCATTATGTTACAGTTTGTGCGTATCGGCCATTTTACCAGTGAATGTCGAATATGTCGTACGCTGCAAAGTTAGATACAGATAGTTTGATGTGGTAATTCAAGAAGTTGGAGGCCAATGATGGCAGGGATCCGTATGGTATTAATATGGTCTGGTTTATTTAATTATTTGGTGCTTGATAAAAGCCAGTATTCCAGCGAACAGTCAGGTAAAGTTTTGATTGGCATAAAACTGTAGTCCTTATTTAGCGACCTTCAAAACAATGACATCTCTGCTATTAGAGAAAAATGACCGAGTCAGCGCAACATTGTTTGACAATTTACTAACATGTCTGTCTGTAGCACCAATACATTATTTTGGCTCACATTTCACCAGACCAATAAGTATATTGTTTTTGCTCTCATTATACCAAACCAACAAGTATGAAGAATAAAGAGTGGTAGCAAACTTCAAACGACGTTGGGACAAAACCAAACCGAATGTCAGGGAGAACAATCTGCCTTGTTCATTCTATATCGGTTCCTTTAAATCAGAGCTAGATAAGATTTTAACAACTCTGAGCTATTAGTTAAGTTCTCCCCAAACGAGCTTGATGGGCTGAATGGCCTCCTCTTGTTTGTACAGTTCTTATGTTCTTATGATGAAGCAGACCCACGTATAGAGTGCAAATAAATGTATTGTGCTCTTTTACAGTGAAAGTCGCTCTATTCATTAACAGCCATTACTGTTCAGTGCTAGCTGTGGCACAGACAGGGAAGCCAACAATTTATACGACACTAATGAAAAACATGCATTCCACAGCAAACATTGCATAGTTTTGTCATTTACCATTCACAAAATAAACTCACCCATAATAATATTTATTTGCTCTTTTTACAGATATGTGCAGCACGCTGCAGAGCATTCCGGAAACCTCATAACCCCAAGATCGTGGCGCAGGCTGATATCTGTGTTGCGGCTTCCCCGTATATTTCTAACCTCACCTTATCTTAATTAGTTTTGCTGACCAATTCTGTGGCATCTTATTATGTCAGATAGTCGTGGAAAGAGGGTGGCATCAGAACAAACACAAAAAATTGCTTTGGGTGTCCTATGTGATCACCACTCATATGACGTTGTATTGCTAAAGCGGCGGTGATTCCGTCAATTTCGCCCAAAGCCTGCGGCCACCTAGTGTTCAAGCTGCTCGGCCACTTGTCTTGACACCACAGATGAAAATTTCCTTGTGGAAGCCATTGTGTGACTAGAGTCAAGTTAAGACAAGTAGCCAATCAGTTACTGTGGCTTCTACCTTGGTTGCCCGTCTGGCCAATAATGCTTTACAAAAACGTTACAGCTGCCGACCCCATTAATATAGGCTACGAATGAAGATATCCAAAAATAAATAAATCTGGAAATCCGGAAATAAACAGATACATCTTTTGCATGAATAAATAAACAAATATTATTTGTTTATTCTTATATTCTACCAGCTATTTATTTAGTTATTTATTTGTGCCAAATATTTATTGGCTTATTTATGTATTTGTTTTCTAGTCACATTTTTGTCCTTCAGGTAGCTTGGAACGACACTGTCATTTTGTAATATCCTGGAGAAATTAATATCTGAATAAAATTCAACCAAAAATGAGAAAAAGAGCTAATCTCAAAGAGTGGCATGATATGATATGGGAGAAAGTACTTTAATAACTATAATTAAGAGAAGCCTAATGAGGCAATTAGAGACAGCTGATGAAACAAGTGTGATGAGATGAGAGAAAAAGGGAAAAGAGGAGGAAAGGGCGGCAAAGACAGAGGTAATGCCTTAATGGAAGTTCCAGAATCGATCAGAACAATTAAACACAAAGTCTTTGTAAAGCCATAAGGTTAAGATCTGTTAAATTGAAAATGAATGAAACAAATCGAATCAGCGATGAGAGTGCTGCATTTGTACTTCATCCAGGGGGTTCACAAGTAAATGCGCATTTCTGGATTTCTGTGCTTGTTTGCTTATTATTTTCCGAATCATCAGTAAATTCCAAAACAATGGATCTTTTAAAAAATGCCCTATAAAGCCCAGGTAGATTAAAAATAAAGATAAATTTGATTTGCTGATCATATCCATCAGGGGTGGTGTTAGGCCTATTTTAGGGGGGCCTTTAGCCCCCAAAATAAATGCGTATGTATTGGCTTAAGTCATAAATAGCTTTTTATATAATATATGTTTGCCATTGCCCCCCCCCAGTAGAGACTCACCCCCCCTCAATCCATTCATCTCTAAGTACTCCCCTGGTTTTCATGCTACTTTCATGCTCCTCAACATTTCAAGAAGTAGCAACAGTATCGACGTTGGTTACGAAAGGAAAAGTCTCGCAAAGTATAACTTCCGGCTGCGGCTGGGGGTGAACTGTCTCGAAGTCACATGACCAGGGTTCCATGTCCAAAGCCATCAGCTTTGGGGTTTTTTGTCCCCGTCGTGTGCCAGAGCTCGCAGTGGGAGAGTGCTGGATGACAGAACGGGGGCCCGGGGGCAGAGTGTTTGTCGGCAGATAATGCAGAGGCTGGTCAGGGCAGGGGGCGGAGGGGTGGGGGTGACAGCGAAGGGGAAGAGGGGAAGGTGGCCCCGCCAAGCCCAGCGCTCTCTCGGCATCTTGGCAGGCGGAGCGGCGCGCTGGAGTGATCCAATTTAAGCTAGTTTAAAAACGTCTGAGAATATTCAAATATTTATTCTTGCGGGGCACGCACGAGGCACCGAAGGAACATGGCTCTGGAAAAAAAAAAACAGTGGGTCTCAAGTTCCTCCAAACTGTGCTCCGCTGACTCAGTGCTGCCGGCCAGTTGGCTCCCGGTGGCAGAGCGACGATCTGCTCGGGGGTCTGTGCTTTTGAGCTGCCTCGCGCTCACTGTTTACACACGCACACCTGATCCCAGTACCGCTGAGACCCGCCAGGCCGCGTCTGCACAATGGAAATTCTGGGAGAGGTTGCCATCGTGCTGTTACAGTGGCCCACGCCGAACATGCTCCCGGTGGTTCACTACTGACAATCGCATGTGCGCGTATGCCTCTTCCACAAAGCGTTGAACATTTTAACGTTATAATAAACCTGACACGGCCTCTTCCTAGATTTTGATCGAGGTACGGGGCATCTGCTGACCCATATAATACTGGCTTTGTGACCGCCATTCAGATCCAAAGAGGTACAGATGATGGTTCCCGTTGAATGCTGGGATATCTCTATTGACTCACACTGCGTTACTAAGAACCCGCTAAACAAAACGCCATCAATCAAACTGACAAAACTTAAAAGGGACGATATTTTAACCACGTTTAACTAGTAAAGTCAGTAATATCTATCATGTGTCAAGGCACTAACAGCACTACTATTTATTCATGCGCAGGGTAGAGAGTAACAATTGGCATGCGATGTTTTCTTTATGCAGAACCCTTGAAAAGTGTTACTGTTCCATAATGCTGCGTCAGAGCCATTCAGGCACCTTCCAGCAAGCAGGTGTTCCTGTTTTTCGAAACTCATTTTCAACATCGAGCTCTTCTCAAGTGTGATGCAGGTGACATGGGGTTGATTGCATTCATTCTAGAATGTTCCAGTGTTTATTGCTCATAAGGGATAAATTTTACTTTCAATAATAGGCCTTTGTCGTATTAGGTAAGGTATAGGTGTACTTAGAATCCAAAGCAAGTCACTGCAGGTGTGTAAAAGAGGTGGAAAATATTTAAATTTATGTGCTGGAAAAAAACATTGATAACTATTATAACTGGAAATTTCACTTATTGCAAATTATGATAGCAAACAAATGTAGGACCTAAAGTGCATGTGAGTAATGGTATTGTATGTAATTGTTAATAATTATACTGCATGACAATGTTTAAGAGTTTGTTACCGACACTAAAATTGCCTTTTATTTTCACGTTCTCCTAATTGCAGAGAAACGCCGTCTGGATGGTTGCTTCACCGCTCAGTACTCTTGGCTTCATATACCTCCTTTCTCCTTTGTTTAGCGCGATGACATGCTGCACAATTTTCATTATGTGTAACTGATGTTCGCCATCCTGGACACAACCGATTACACGACAGCACTGTGTGCAACTGTGGCCCGAAACACCGACATGCCACAATGTGGGGGCAGAAAGTTCATACTGCTTCCCAGTCAATGCCATGTATACAAACACGTACCCGGTTGGTAAGCCATCTCCCACTATACTGTGAACTGATATAGTCACTCATTATGCTGATAATGGATTTTGACAATATGTACAATAAATCTGTTGCAAAAAAGGCTGTTTCTATTTAAGTTTCTTTGGGTCATTTTGAGAGAATAAGCCCTGACCAATGTTATTTATCTGGGCGTGGTATGAGATTTCCGGCAAACACGCTGCTACCGCTGCTAGATAAACAAAAGGGCTCCCTCTTTGTTGCACAACCTCCCTACCAGATGGTGGCGCTCACTCAGAGTTGTTTCTCTGCTGCTTCCTGAGGCCCTGCCTGCCTTCATCACTCACCGTGGGATTGGGGTTTATGTGAAAGAGCCAACTGCTCCAGCTCTCTCCAAATGAAACAGGGGGAATGCGACAACTCGGGGTCCAAAAAGGCTTCTGGGGACATCAGGTCCGGGGTGGATTCCGTTGGCCTGTCTGGTGTGACCCTGTTTCCTTTACCATTGGGAGGCAGTTAAATCAGTATGTGGCATGTGGCGATTCAGAAAGAGTGGCCATTTCAACAGTGGCTATTACAAGGTCCAGTACATGTATCCTGTACAATGATAGGAGCAGATTTCTGTATTAGGTACCAGTGAGGTTTATGGGAAATTATATGGGAAAGACCACAGAATGAGATAAAATAGCTACGCTCTTAAAAGTTGAATAAACAGAAAATCCACAAAAACACTATTTATGCTATATTTATGCCAGTCAATGGCAGGGTATACGGACACTCACACATACTGCTGCACACTATGGCCAGTGTAGTCAGGCCGATTTGACTAACCACCTGTTTTGGGTTGTGGGTATCCGGAGGAGGCCCATATGCCAACACAGAAGAACATACAAAGTCAGCTTTTCATTGCTGCCGAGTATGCAGTGTTTATGAGGACTATTGACCGCAGAAGAAAGCAGCCGTGCAGGCCAATGAGAAACTCGATCTGCGGCTTACAGATTTGTTGACAATTAGCCGTGCGTGAACAAAAGGGCCAGGGATGTCCGTTTAGGGTCGCGAGGGGTCATGCCGCGCATGTGAAAATAAGCGTGCTTGGACAAAATTAACTGCCTAGCTCGATAAATCACAAATGTTCGAAGCAAAGCAGGCACGGAAAAAAATCTGCCCCACATAAACGACTCTGACTTCCCAGAGGCCCTGGAGAATAGCGTTGCAGTGAGCACAAATTCATTAATTTAATGAAAGACAGATACAAACAAACTATGAGTTTGGTTAATATTCATTCCCTATTACCTCTTCTACAGTGATGCTTCTGTTTTCATAAATGTCATTATGCTTTGGACTCACAGATATACACTAGCAGCAAAACATTGTTTTATGTCTCAAATCATGCACTTGCATTCAAATATAATACACACAGAATAGACCCCAATATAGAAAAGAAATCTGTTTCGCATCATAATGCGTCTCATTACATAGATCACTGCTACCATCTATCCTGACATATCTTACACTTTAGTCCACACCATTTAAAAGCTTGTCAGCTATGGATTTATACCAGTGTAGAGTCAGCAAATGCACTTAAGTTAGACAACATTAATTTTTTATCCGTTGCATTACTCTTGAATCACCATCTATTTTCCTCACTACGCCTCGTCTCCTACCCAAAGCACACACGGTAAGGATTAGTGGCTAGTCGTGCTTATTGAAACAGGTAGTTAATTTTAAAACATAGGGTACATTCCGATATTAAAATAGCCCAGCGGAACGTCTGCCATATTGATACCTAAAGCGCAATATGTACAAGAAAAACGGCAAACCGTGAATGATGTAAATATTTTAAAAAGCTGAACGGGCACCAACATCTCACCTCAGCTGTCTTCTCATTTCAGCACTCGGCACGAAGAATGTCAGGAACCCAAAACTCCGACAAATAGCCAAGAGTGGAAACATATATTTCTGCATCAAACCTGTATAAGAATTCATTTCAGAATTATAAGAATGACCCTTTTGAATCCTCTCATGTAATAGATAAACGGGAAGCTAAAGCATTAATGCACCATCCATATACACGACAATTAGGAGCAATGAACAGTAGGGAACAGTAGGGCCAGGACCCCACAAACATCAGCCTGGGCCCCTGAATAATTCTACTGAATGGACCCCATTTCTCTCTTTCTCCCTTCCCCGAACCAAGAGCTACCATTTTAATTTAATTTCTCATGCTCACCCCCCCCATG
>JAODKF010000147.1:18248106-18268106 GCA_026779585.1 Mormyrus proboscirostris | reverse complement strand
TGTAAACAGTCTGGCCAGCCTTTTATTATTAGACTCTTTCCTGTCTGAGGCAATTATGATGTTGTTCTCTGAGTTTTCCTTTTTTTCTCACTGGGAGGAGTGTATTCTGTTTGGGTCCGAACATGGGAAAGTGTGAATTGAAAAGATATCAGGTGTCTGGACTGGTTTGCCAGTTGTTTGTTGAAATGCACAAATCGTGGCTAGCCAGAGAACAGCACGCTGTTACCGATAGCTATGGTGTCACCGTGCATTTATGAGCTAGCTTACCTATATTTGACTTTTCAAGCCCTGGAAAAGGAAACAAATCATTCATATTCAACACGCTTTCATTTATGTACTAAGCTGAGAAAAGAGCAAAGGCTTTAGAAAGCCATTTCACTCTTAAATTGCTTGTTTTCCTTCCCATTTTTATCTTTATAAACCAACAGAGATGTGATATTTACCATGCAGAGCTGATTCAAAATCAGGCAAATATTATATAGCAGAAAATATACAGTTGATTAAAATGTACATAGATACACAAAAGGTTAAACGGCTGCATTTTAAGGCAATATTTGTGTAGTCTGTATTTGTTTACTTGATTTATAATCTATAGGAAACACAAGGCTGCGTTGCTTTTAGAATCTTAGCCGAATCAATTTGTATGAACTGGGATATTTCATTTTATGGATTTTAGATGTGCACTGCACTTACCATACAACAGATGTACACAACTACTTTCACTTTCCCTGCAGGAGCACAGATATCAAATGAGGTAACATAACCTACTCTACAAAACTTTGTGCGGAAAGTGTTCCCATGCACGTAAGAATAACAGTGCAGTAACAGACAGTTTTTGAGGAATCAAGTCACACATTAGATATAAAGTGTGAGAGTTTATATGTCCGTCCACAGAGCCTACAGACACACTTCAAAAAAATCAGAATAGGCCGTGTTTAATTCTAGAAGATTTATATAGACCATTTCCAAAGAAGCTATTTTATATTTCCTGATAAAATGTGGCCTAACTTAGACCAACTTAAGTCTTTTTTTTTTAAACAACAACTGCTGTCTCCTTATTTGTTGAAGATGCTGTCATCTGAGAGAGTCTGCTTTTGCTGCTCATTTTCTCAGATCCACTAAGCTTTATGCATCCCAGCGTCAACACTGTTCAGCACAAAATATAACAATAGCAAATTAATAATCTGAGTGACTGAACAATGAGGGCTGTTTGCTTGTCTGGAGGTTGCTCTGACTTAGACTCATCTAGACTTACTTCTAAATTTCCTATTAGAGTCAAGCTATCTGCTATATCGATCAATTTGTCTTTTATAATCCACAATGAAAGTAAAAAAAAATGTCCTGTAATCGGATTTATGAAACTCATGACCGGCTGCAGTCTTGAGAAGGATTGGCATCCCATCCAGGTTGTACCCCACGCCTCTTCTCTCTTCTGCCTGGGATCTTCTCCAGGCCCTCCAAAACCCTCTCCAGGATAAACGGTTGGAAGATGAATGGATAGTTAGATGGTCACTATCAAGAATTTTTAAGACAGGATGGAGCACCAGATATTTTAATATAATTAGCTTTATAAATGATGCAATGTCACAAGAATTACTTGTGGAAGAGGGAAAAAGAATTTTCAAAAGACTACATGAGATGTTGCCGCAAATAGAGGACGTAGGCCCTAAATCAGCAGAAAGCACAAAGCAGGCCCATTATAACTACGGAGATATATAACAGAGCAAGATCTTTCATGGATATTTTAGACAAAGCAAATTCTAGAAAAAGCAGGTCACTGATTTTATTTAGTTAAACCAGAACCATTTAAGATATTTCATTCTTGTCGGGGCACGTCTTGAGCAGAAAATGCGTTTGTTCCTACAAAGAAAAGACATGCATCGATGTTTATGACATCGGAAAATTTGATCTGACACATTTGCAAGCACCTCTCAGACCAAATATTTAGGATAGCAAACATCACATTATTGTGCCATTTTTGAAGATCGGTACATTTTTATGACTTGCTAGACTCTTTTAGTTTGTTGATTACCATCTGAGAAACTCTGAATGCTCCTCTTAGATGATCTCAGTGCAGTCTAATTATCTGTCATTCTGAGAACATGGGGTCACTGACCTAAATAAAATTACTAGATGTGAATCATCCCCAGATTGCACAATCATACCCGTTCTACTCTGAAAAAAAAAAAAAAAACATTGTCAACAAGACTTGGCTGCTAATGAAACCAATGAGGGTGAGTGAAACACTGCAAACACAGTTAAAGACAGGTATTATGTTTTCAATTTACACCGATTTTTCGCTACAGGTTTAGTTTGTTATTTTCCACACACTGTCTCCAAGTCTTTCATGCCTGGAAAAGTGGAGGACAGCTAAAAGCTGACAGGAAACGTTACGTAACATCACCCACCACTGGCAACAAATAAATCGTAGGTACCTGACAGACTGGCTGACAATGGTTACGCAGATGTTGACTGAGATGACGAGCCCGAATTGAGGCTCCCTCTTCTTGCCACTAATATTTTCCTTCACTCCTGTGGGCCCACCATCTGAACTATAGGCTGCAGCCCAGATATTTATAGACACCGGGTTAAGTGAGTCTGTCTGTGGATAATATTTATCTGCTTTAAATGAAAGGGGGCTTCGACCAGGACTGATCCATCCATCTTCCAACCTCTTGTCTGGTGTAGGATGTCACAGGCAGTATAGAGCACAAGACGGGGGGAAAAAGCCACTTATCGCCGTACATTTTATTATCCATACTTGAGCAAGCAAGCAGCTGTAAAGTTAATGAATGAGGGCTGCGAAAATAAACACTGTAAGACAATGTCCAAAGCCAGTCAAACAGTAAGTCTTTCACGGGCAGTGGCAACATGAAGCTGGCTATGAAAAACTCCCCTGAATCTCACATTCGCAAAGGCGCACAGCTTATTTTTAGAACAACAATGAACTGGTTACGTTTAAGGGCGATGGTGGCGCAAGAGCGGCAGCTGATTTTTCCAGCCGGATGCGGTAAACCGGAGCACCGGGCAGCACTGCCTCTTTCGGAGGCGACACGCCGAGCTGGCTGACTCACGAGCCTGTCGTGAGCTGGTTTCAAACCACTAATTGCCCCTCGTTATTACGGGCTGCATACCCAACTTGAATTCACTCTGTCGTTTAATCATTTTATTTAGACTATTTAAACAAAATACAGGTAATAATGAAGGTGGGGGACAACCTCACAATCAAGCTTTGCTTTTCCCTTGAAATCAGTCATTAATTAGTCCTAAACATTTCTCTTTTATTTGTAATTGGCTTGCATTTGTCAAGATACCGTTAAAGAAGAACGCTTAATTAATTAAACATGAAAGTAACACCTTTCAGAGTGTTTGAGAATACAGATGTAACAGATTATTTTCTTTCTTCCCAAATCCTGTGCCTCCATCAGATTTGTTCAACCCTTTATCACATTAATTAGCACCTCAGTCCTTCCCTCTTGGAAAATGAGGGGTAGGTGAGGAGGTGTGGGATTTGATGACTTTAAAATGCACAGACCTAACAAGTCATTCATCCCTCTGCAGCTGGTACATCAATTTAGCGGCTTTTTGTGCAAAGCGGCTAGGTGACAGAGCCTTTGTCGCTTCCCGGCCTTGAACCGATTAAAGCCTGAAAGGGACGAGTGCCAAAGCGTGCGCGTATTATCCAGGCGACAGTTTTAAAAAAAATTAATTAAATTAATAAAAATTTAAGACTTAATTTGAGCAGAAATAAGACTAAACATTAGGAATCTGCAAAGATATCTGTAGCTTATTTCAGGATTACCACTCTCCTTTAAATAAAAAATGCGAAGTATAAATAGATATCTTAATATGACAAATTATAATAAAGAGTAATAAAATGTAGCTCTATCGCTGCAGGTTGCTATCGCAGCTGTTACGCTTACTGTGATCTTACATTTTTTGCCCCCTCATTTTGATAATTATAGGCAAAGCATTGCACTACTCCTCACCCTAATTATTTGATACTTATTAACTTAGATACCTTACTTAATTCATATTTAAAATGCTGTGCAGTTTACAAGACAAAATACACTGTATGTCTTGCCTGCCGTTTTGCTGTCATTTTTGTAACTTTTTTTTAAAAGATACGGTATAAAAAACAATTAAAACCAACAAAACAAACATGGCTTTGCTATCCCCATTAATTTAGAGCATCTCAGAAAGCAGAGAATTTCGGTCATGATGTGAGCAGTAAGTGGGACTGTTGAAATGAGTGTTTGCGCATAAGTGGCCTGGTTGAACAACGGATTATTACTTTAAAATGAAAATACAGATGCATAGAAATGAAGGGGGGAGTAGTTCAATTAGTGGTTAAAAAAAGAAGAGGCCACTTAATTTGAATTATCAAAACAAAAAAAAAAAAAAAACAAAGCCCACAGATTTCATCGCTGGTTATATTTAACTTTCTTCCGTAATAATAATAATAATACCATATGACGATAATGCTGCAGCATGTTATGGCTCTCTGATCCCACACCAGGCCACGCATTAAGTGTTCCAGGCCACAGATTTGAGGATAAGTAGCTTGCTGCTCCAACTTGGCCTCTGCGGCAGATCGGGGCACGTCAGCGTGGGAGAGTCAAACGCCCCCTGGCTTCGCTTCATCCTCCCTGCGGCCGCCTCGCCCTGCAGCCCACGCAGCCCACGTTCCGACGCTGGCCGCTAATCTCGCCTGGATGTCGGATAAGGGGGGGCGGGGGGGCGCAGGTGCCAGGGTTTGCATTGAAATACAAGAAGGAAACAAAAACATTGCATAAAGCAAATGTAATCTGCTATAAAAGAAAATAAACCAAAAAATAAAGAATGACTGACTGGAGAAGGGTAACTTGAATGCACTCAACCTACATAATTAAGTCATATGCCTGTTCTTAATAGATGGATAGATAAGATGGCTCTAAATGCTAATGTCTGGCATATTTACTTGTATTTAGATGTAGCTGGCTGCTATTTGATTTGTCTGAGGCACTTGCCTGGGCACCACTTAGGTCTTTCATTTAATGAGAATGACCAAAGGTGTTTTCACTTGCCTTTGCTCACTGAGGTCATCCAGGTGGGTAAGCACAGGGTCAATGGGATTGGGAGTGCGGCACTGGGCTGAGCTCGTAGGCTGTCATGCCTGCGCTGTCTGCAAGACGATCACCGAGGTACGCTCCAGATGTGACGCACCAGAGGTGACGCACCAGAGGGGACACTTCCCAGGCTTTGGAAAGATCGAACCCGAAGCACATTCCAGTTCCAGAGCACTTGGGCTGCCCCTCACCGCTAAATGAGCTCATAATCGGATTTCCATCTCATTGCGTGCTGTTGTCGCCATGGTTCCTCATCTGATGCCGGTTCCTTTAATTTGGGCCCTAGCCGTGCCTGAGCGCGCTCGCCGCCACAGTCATGCCATGTTTACTTAGTCTCACATCCACCAAATGGCGGATGTAAACGCTTTGGCAACTTTGTGCCCCAGCTTTGGTTCAGGCCCTGAGATTCACTCGCCCTGGTTTTTTCGGGGTCTGTTCATGTTTATTTGAATTAATCATGCTCATTATCAGAATCCGCCCTAGAAACAACATAACTTTTCTTCTTTGTGTCAATTTTGTGACTCTTTTTTTTTTTTGGCAGACCAAAATATTGTCCCTGTATAGAAAAAAACAGCATATCCTAAATTAATATTATATAAAAATAAATGAACAAGGCCCTTTTTTCTGTGATGCAAAAAGCAAAAATATGCTGGCTTGAGGATTATGTGTTCAAGAGGCAATTTTGAGAATGAAACGTAGGAAAAAAAGGACAGTCGTGTCGAACGTTGCAGCGCATAGTGTTGCCGAGCAACGCTATTCCCTCCCAACTTTGTGAAAAAATGATGACTTGAAAGGCACTGCCGTTTAATTCCGCCTAGCCCACCAGAACAGCAGCTGAAGCTAACAGCCAGGCGGATGCTGCAGATCAGAGAGAAGATAATATTGACTCAGTAGCCCATTTGGAGTAAGTCCTTTCTAGGGTTTATCAGGCAAAGCAAGGTCAAGGGCAAGGAGGCCGTTGTAGGATTATCCTGTCAATACTGGGGCATATCAAAAGACAATTCCTTACGGTATAATGAGTGAGACATCTTGAATAAGAAAAGGGCCTAGTTCTGATTTGTCTCGGACATTGCACTTACCGGACCTTTCCTGTGTAACTCGCAATAGTAATTAAATAGTATAATTTGAATATATTCTCTGGGATCTGATATTATTCCATTCAGCTTAATTTAATAAAGCTGGAGCAATTATTAAATTTGCCACTGAGTGGCTATTACATTTTCTGCCTGGTGTTACGGGGTGGGCAGTTACTATTTGCAGCTGTATTCTGTCTTGTCTTCCTCAGGTAATTGGAAAAGTGGTGTCTGAATGAAAGAAATTATGGATCTTGTTTTTAGCTTTCTGAGACTAAAGGGAGCTGGAGTGCGGCGGCTATCTGGGGTTTTGTGGGCTATTGTTTGCTTGTTCAGGACTTACTAGGGTTTGTGCCCCTGTGTTTGCTTGCGTAAGTGTGTATGTGCGTGTGCGACTTTTACAACTTATGAGAAGATGTCTACATAGGGATTTGAAAAATCTAGAAAATAAAAGCTTCAGACATCGTCGAAGCATCATCTTTTTTTTTTATTTGCCAAATTTGCTTGGTATTATTGTTTTTTTTGGGGGGGGGAGTCATTTGAATAATTACGTCAAAGGATATGCAAGTATGTGTGTTTATACATTTGTGTGTGTGATGCAGGCTGTCACACACACATTGCAAGACACGAGCCTGCAGCACACACAGCTCCATGATCGCTTGTGAACCTGGGATGTTATCTCTCTCCTGAGGACCACTGACACTATTTCAATGATACTTCTCACTAAGTAGCATGGCTAAATTGCAGCTAGTCGCTCTCCCTGGACAATCGTTTCTCCACAAAGTGCTGCATAAAATATATCAAACGGAGGGCACTGGAACCGTTATCGTAGCTTGTAATTGGTCTGAAAGTGACAGACAGCCTATCAGGGGCAGGGAGAGGTGTCCATATGCCTGGCTGTGTCACGGCGACGGCTCTCTGGGGATGCTCAGGACAGTGTTTGTGCTTGACCTCCGGCCTCACAGCACGATCCTTCGGTAACAGCTTGTCTCTTTATGGGGCCAAAGCCTCATTTTTCCACATTTAAATGTGAAAGTTTAAAGACGGTGTGTGAACTCCTGAAGCCACCCACGGGCCTCTTTACAGATGTCATACAGTGTCATGCAATGGCATTGATACGGCTTCACGGCTTTGCACCGGCTTAGTGATGTGTTACTAGCTTAGGGTACAATTTTGGAAGCTACTGTAATAGAGCTCAAACTAATGGTACAAATTACGGAATAAATATTTTTCAAAATTCATTATGTATTCAATAGTATGTTTATGAGACAAATGTCCTTTAATCTACCTAACTTCATACTGATTCTGCACTGGCTTGACCTGTGTAGGGATGTATAGGGTGCAGCGCTTATAGCACAAGGGACCCAACACCATTAACACCTGTGGGCAATTTGGTAACTTCAGCTAAACTGTGGATCACCTGGAGGAAATTCTATGATGACAGGAGGAATGCAAACTCTGCACACCGGGAGGCATGAACCCCAGTCCCAGACATGAGAGGTAACAGTGCTAACCACTGCGCCGTTGCACCCGACGCCCCATCTAACCAGCTGCTTTGCAAAATAATTGATTTTTTTTCAGGTATTAGGCACAAGGTAGAATGTAGGCTATTTCATAACTATTAATCACTTTTGAGGAAAAAAAAAAAAAAGATACAGTTACCGAAGCTTTGGAATAAAACAAATGTGATTGTGTCATGTGTGGTAAGATTTCCATTACAAAAAAATAAAATGATAATACTGACACTGCTTTTGATGTGGTGCCGTTTTCACCTCGTCGACATGTGAGGTAACACACTCACACAGCGATTTGTTAATAAACGTCAGCCCACCTCCAGTGCCCCCCTTTTACTTACTGTCCACCCAAGACCCCTGGCAGCTGTGGTTGTGGTGTTGTGGTCTTTTTGTACTTCTGATCTGGGACGTTTAACTCGCTGCTAGTGTTTCATAAAAGTCAGATGGAAGATCTATGGTCTAGCATCACCCAGAGAGATTCTCATTGAATGTCATTGTACCTGGTGTGTGTTATGACAATAAAAGCATTCCATTACACTTTGACCCCAAGCATGCTAAAAAAAATATACATCAACTCCTTAGTGGTATTACATCTATTCATAACCATGTATCTGGTACAGTCGGGGTTCCGAAACTGACAGCGGACTAGTATACATTGGGCACAAACCTGTAGAATTTGTCAGTCAGGGGGGTCACATTGAATGACAGGATAGATTTCCTTTTTTTCCAGATACAAACATGTAAGGGGGTCATAAATATGTGGCTTGAAAATAAATAGTACATTTTTGGAAATTAACTGACCCCCACCCCTCAACCCCCCCACCTCGAATGTCATAATAAAATACACAAACATAATAAACACAAACCGATACAATGGGCCCTGTTTGCAAATTTCGGCTTTTCTTTGTAAGAGGCGAAAGCTTGTCTACAGTTGCAGCTGTTCTAATAATGTAATGAATCTGTGAAAATCTTGGCAGGTTTCACACTGTACAGGCGGACGCTGCCAGCACACAGGTCAGGGATCCCCAAACAGTATTGTTTTATTCCTCTGTGGCCAAAACCATGGTGAGATCTGAAACCACGTATGCCAGCAGCACACAGAGCCCCAAAACCTCATGCTCTGTCTGGGCTTCCCACGGAGCGGAATGGCCAAAACATGGCCGTTAAAAGTGCAGCATGTGCAATGCGTGGCGTGAGAGCTCTTGTTTTGATGGGATTTTACAATGCAAGCATAGCTTTGTCATCATAACTTTGCTGAAGTTATTTGGTTGTACATTCAAATCATTTTTTCTGTAAAAAGTACAAACATATGCTTGAGTTGTGAATTGTGTGGCTGAAGTCCAGGGGCCTCAGCTAAATTTAAAATTTTAAACCTAGAGTTGCCACCCATCTTGTATTTTATAGGATCATCCTGTGTTGAAAAGTTAAATGCTGTGTCCTGTTTTTAACCAATACGGGAAGAGACTTGTTCAGTCATTTCACATTCAGACTGAAATACACTTTAATCCAGACTGTAAAATTGATTCCCCCCCCCACCCAACAATTTTTTTTTTTTTTTAGTTTAATCCAGACTATATCACTTATCCCCCCCAAACTTTTATATATTTATTTATTTTTATTTTGAAAATCCTTCCCTAACAATTTTTAACACGTTAGCTCTCTGACAATTCAAAGAACTCAGGGACCTCTGACCATGTTAATGCATGGAGCAGGGATACATTTTCATACTTTGCACATTTAGTCTGACGTACGATTGGTTGCAAATGATAAACTTAACAAACTTAGGTGATTGATCTGTCCATTTCTTCTACTGGATTACCCATCCACCTCATTATCTTCTAATAAATAGAACTGGAAAAAACAATGGTGTGATTTTTCTGGATTATCAACAGAGTACATGAATTTCAGCGTACTTTTTGGTAAACTGACAGTGGTGTCCTGTGCAGATCGTCACGTACAATCACACGCACACAAATTTCCTGCAGTTAATCAAACTTTTCTTGCGCCTGTTCAGATGTGTCAACGGCGCCGCCCCGTAACAGAGAGTAAAACAAACACTGTAAGCTTGCATTTTACACTGAGACTCAGCCATGAAACTAATATAACTCATATAAGTTAGAAGACAAAAATCAACACAGAACCATAACAATTTAAAAAATCATGATAATACATAGACTTGTCTCTTTTTCCCCCATCCGCTCTGCATGCATATTCATGTATGTGCAGTGTTGCTAATAAGATGCATCAATACCCATGAGCCTCTCAGATCTAATCTTTTCGCTTGAAAACTGTGAAGAGAAAAGCAAAGACTGAGGAAAGTAAGGTTCCACAGCGATTTATGGTATTAATTCCCATACTCCCCCTTTTGCTCCTGCTCTTCCAGATTGGAAAACAGTTAAAGTGTTTAAGTTGCCAAATGGCCCGGCAGGAGAGGGAGAAGAGCCTGATTTAGAGAGAGCGATTCGGCTGAGATCGCTATCATTCGCATAACTTTATTAGTGTTTCTGGTGCATCTCCTGTCTGATTTACTGTGCAGTCCCAGGGGCTGCTGCTGTAAACACAGATGAAATCCCTTCGCAAGGTAAACCTGCCACGCCACACTAGTTGCTGCCGTAAATGCAGCCGACGCATCAGTAAATCTTTTTGCCAAATGGACGGGACTTCGCCTGCTCAGGGCTCGCCTCTGCTGCTCTCAGCTCGAGCTCAGGAATATGACTCTTACTGTTATTTTTCATGTGGGTTTCTACCTTCAAAACACTGATTTTATTCTCTCATCTCTTTAACTGGAGTCTGATTCCAAACAAAAGGCTGTCACAAAAATCATCTTGTAACACAGGAAAAGTTGTGCAGTGCCACATGTCAGATAGTGGGAAAAACAAGCGGAGCGTGAATGATTTGTGTGCTTTGGTGTATGCCTCATACTTACCCATGAATAGAAGCTTTTTTTCCAATTATTATAGTCGGGTTGTGGTATTTCGTATAGTGTAATGTGCTTTTCTTACGTTCATTTCAATTTCGGTGTTTACAAATTAATCTAAATCGTTGCTGCAGCCTGGAGGCCAACACTCGTGTAAGAATTCCTCTCTGAATTCTTTAATATTGTTAATTACTAAGCAGCGGGTTCATGGCAATCAGTGTTTCCCATTCATCTGGTCAAAAATCAGTGGGTGATTTCAAGGCATGAGCAAGGGCTCCGTATTTTTTTTTTTTGGGGGGGGGGGGGATTTAATAATTTAAATGCAAAGGTCTATTTATTAGAGAGGAGACAAATGAAGCCAACACCCCTGGTCATGAGTATTGGTCATGTTACCCTCCTGTATCTGGGACAATATAGCGGAAAATTATAATTCATTAAATAAAAATGGTTTTGCTTCATGCCAACTAGACCGCAGGACCAATAAAAATCTTCAGTGTTCAGTTAAAAGTGTTCAGTGGTTACAGTTTAAGTACTATAGTGCAGAACTGAATATTAGTCAGTTTCCGTCTTAGTCACTGGCTGATTAAAAAGTTTTGGACAACAATTAGATTAGTGCATATCTTCCTTCTGACTGGTATGTGACATCACCCTCAGCATTTCGGGTTCGAATGGCACATCTGCTCTGTGTGTGTTGCATGTTCTCCCTGTCGTGTGGGTAAAAAGATAGATGTGTGAATCACATATTTTTAATTCCATTGCATTATTACTGAAAAATCTAAAGGTTTTGTCAAACTAATGCATTTAAAATTAAAGTATTAAGCACAACAGTGAACATGGAGTATGAACCCAAAACAAACTGACCCATCCACTCTCAAAGAATCCAGACAAATTTAAGAGCAATGGTTCAGCTTTTAAAATAAGTACATAACAGCATTACATTATCCTGCTAGTGAAACCTAGCTATTCTTACCCTGTATTTAGATTTTTTAGAATTTAGTGATTGTCATTGTTGATACACCACAGCACAACAATGAAATGTGTTCTCTGCATTTAACCCATATGTGCCAATGTGACATAGCAGGGGGCAGCTAATTCAGCGCCTGGGGAGCAGTGCTTGGGGGCGGTACCATGCTAGTCAGGTATTTGAACCCACAATTACGATCTTTCAATTACGAGTGCGCTTCCCAATCCAACAAGCCACCACTGCCCAGAGTCTGCCCAGGACTGGGGGCTCCTCCCGTGCTACACTGACTTCATAGGGGTTATGGTTAAAAAAAAAATAATCACTAAAATATTACTAGGAGCATTTGACTGGATGGGGCTGCTCTTCCGGTGGAGAGGTTAACCATAAAGTGGTCAGTGTTTCAAACAAATCACACAAAACCCTCAGTACAATACAAACAGTTTAATTGTGTCATTAACAATCAACCACTCCTAGTTAGAACATTTCTGGATTAAGAGAACAGAGGAACACTTATAAAACAGTTAGTTGTAACAAAATAACTGGTGTTCTCATTGCAATAAACTCATAAAAAAGAAACACGTCTTTTTTTATACAGAATATTTATACAGGGATAGCTTCAAATTGGATCGTTAACCAAAGGAAGACACATTGCAGACATTTATTTTCACATAAATTGCATATGTTTTTTTTTCTTTCTCTAAGGTGTTCTATAGGTTAGTATTTACCTAAGCTTATTTGCATGATAGTAAAAATTGCATACAACCATTGTGAAGCTTGTAGCATGTGTTGCTTGACATACAGCACTTTTTAATAGGCAACCGTTAAAGCACATTTTCCATTTAAAACGTTTAAGACACTTCAGATAAACTGCCCATCAAAATTACAATTATAAATAGAAAAAGGATAAAATGGAAAAAAAGCTTTACGTAACAGAACCTTCCAAAAAAAGTAATTACATCAGAATCTGCAAAATAAATAGGACAACAAAACGGAGGTTGTTTCACATTTTAAACCGTGTGGAGATTCAGTAAGTTACAGTGACAAACTTTTTGCAAAATAATTGAACATCGGCAGTGCCATATAATACAAGGCATTTGTTGGCATAGTTTTTTTTTTTTAAAACTATCTTTTTACAATTAATATGTCTATTGGTAAAGTATATTTTAATGTTATATATATATTATATATATATAATTGTGTTTGTGTGTTTGTGCATACACAAAACACACACACGGACACATACTTATTAACGAATGTTGAAGAATCAAACTAGCTATACTTCCAAGACTCTTCGTTTTCGACCATTTCCAGTTTGCGTGACCTATAATCAAGTTTCAGCTTTTATTATTATTATTATTTTCTTTTTACCTAGAGAGAATGTCACTGCAGCAGGCATCCAAGCCTCCACGTTAAGGCCTTGTCTTCAGCCGCACTGTACGCTTGTGAATTCCAGTGAACACCACATAACATAAACATCTATCAAAATCTATCAAACTCTATTGACTTTTATCAGTAGCTCAAAATCAGTGTAAAAACGATGCACGTCAAGTGCAATCTGCAAATATCCACGGTAACATACGTTTTTTTGTGCAAGTTCATAAATGATGCATCCATTTCCTTTTTACAGTTAATAATACATGGTTTACAAATTGAAAAGGAAATCAGGAGTAATACTATCATTTTAAAGTCTATTTAAATAGTATTACAGTAGCAAATGCAGGAAGGGCTACTCTTTCGAGTCATGGTCGGACTCCGAGTGAATGTCGGCCGACAGCTGCTCCTCGATCTTGATTGAGAAAACCGTGCTGTTGGTCTGTGCATTCTCGTTCAAGTCCTTCAGCAACTCGCCCTCCCTGAAGTCTGCCAGGTCCTCCTCAAAGCCGGCGTGATCCTTCAGCTTACCTTGATGGTTGATGTAAAAGCGCTGGTTCTGGAAGAACTTAATGATGGTGTGCTTGGGCAGATCCAGCTGGGCAGAGAGCGTGTGGATGGCCTCGTCATCTGGGTACAGGCCCACGTCCTGGATGAAGCTCTGCAGAATGCCCAGGGCTTCCAACGAGATCTTGCCCGCAGGCTGGACTTTGCTGCGGGTGTCATCCTCCGATTCGGCTGGTAAGGCGGTGGACGGCTGCCGTGGTGGCAGGCGAGGCCCCGTCGACTGCTGCAAGGGCTGCTGGGACAGTGGGGGCTGGGGGGGGCTCTGCTGTGACAAGTGGGTCTGGTGCTGAGGTTGTGGATGGGGCTGAGACTGCAACAAGAAAACAGATGGGGGGCGGCATTTAGACGCTTAAAACATCAGATTAACGCTTCTGTTTCCAACTGCTGTGTTTCTGGCACTTTTTCATAATGCAGCTATGTACCATTGTCCAGGGCTGGAATTACCCAGATACAATCTCATCTCTATGACGATAGTCAAGAAAGCATGACTAATCAATCCCTGAGTGGTGGCCTCTGTACTGCCAAAATGTTTATGGCATGCATTTATATACGGAATGTACGCCTCGAAATTCTTATATATATATATATATATATATATATTTCTTTTTTACTGGCCATTCATATGATGTAGAAAAAAACCCAAACTAAGCATGTATACTAAAGCCTATCTGTAGATGGCTGCCAGTCACAGAGAGTGCGATAATCCTATCATGTTCTTTTCTGTTAACAATGTAATTATTCTGGTGGGTTGTGTCATATAAGATTGAGCAGAACACACTGCGCAGGAACAATGAAGTGCAGCTGAAACCCTGAGAAAAGCATCAGTGCGCCCCCATGAAGAATCCCCACACTAGTAAGGCTGTGGAGTCACAGGCCATTTGCATCTGCATTCAATTCAGGGGACCTACGTATAAATGACACCACCGTATTTTCCAAGTCTGCAACACTGCGATAGCAGACTCTTCCGCACACGTATGGGGAGGAGGGAATGCTACTATTGCAAACTTTACTGCAGCTAAAACGTTTAACATTATTTTTAAAAGCAATTGAAGTTCTCAAAATGTAAGCCTTAGATCATGAGATCCTGGATCAGTTAGAGGCAGCAGAGCTGCTGTCTTGGAGCAGGAGCTGTAGCACAGTATACATAAGTTGAGTTATAACTACTGGGTCCAGATTAATAAACTTAAAAGTAAATAGAAGAAAGAAATGTGCGCAGGAGGCCCAGGACTCTGCGGACGGCATGCATTCAGTCACCTGCAGGGGCTCTGAGGGCACGTGTAATATGTGGGAAGGCCGGTCGACGTGATGCTGCTGGCCCACGTTGCTCTCCTGCTCGTAGATAGCGTCGCGCTCCGCCTGTGGCAGGCTCAGGAAGCGGCGGATCATGGACAGGTTCTCCCACAGGGTACGGTTCTCTGGGGATGGGTCTTCCTTCCACCGCAGCAGCTCACACAGCCAGCCCTGGGGTGGTGGAGGCAAACATGGCCTTACTCATTCCTCATTACCCCCAGCAACATGGTAACAGAAGGGTGCATGAAATAGGATGAAACAGAAGCGGGGAAGAGGGAAAGGCAGAAGACAACAGAGGAGAGGGACCAAAAACAAGAGGGAAAAAAAAAAAAAAGAAAAACTCTGGGGGTCAGACTGGTTGCCCCATCCAGCATGCTAACATTATAGGAAACAGTAACAATGGGCCAGTTTTGATAAAGGGTGGGGTAACCTATGATCAGGTCTCTGAACAGGAGTTTATACACACGTGCATTCTCAGACTGCTGGCTGAGCTTGGCCCTAAGCTTTCAAAACACAGCTTTGCAGTGGGGGGGAGATGAACCAAATTCAAGAACATTCCACAGGGCCGGCCCAAGACCGAAGCGGAACCCCTTTCCTGGCCCGCGGGCCTCCGCGCGGTGATCCCGCATCCGAAGTGTGGCAGCACAGGTCTCGGTTCTGCCGGATTACCGTGAGGCAGCACTGGACGACGAACGCGTGCCAGGGCCAGAGCCACGTGGCCACACTGCACGCTGGAGATAACTCAGCATTTCTGCTGCCCCCCTCCCATCCAGCTTCTCCCAAAAACCCACATCAAACCTGAGATGGGGTGGGGGGGGAAGGCATATAAAGAGAGCCAGCCCACCTTGTTTCTCTGCCATGTTTACTGTGGGCTTTTTAATTTGCATGTAGAGGGATTTGGATTTCTCCTGGCTGTGATGTTGGTTCCGGTGGATCCAGAACAGAGACTCTCAGTTGTTTCAACCTCCTATTAACACGGTTAATCCAAACTCATATAACAATGACCTGGCTGAATTAAGCACACATGCTGAAGATCAGAACCAATCTATAAATAAAATTTAAAAATTGTACTGTATGTAAGCCTTCGAATGCAAGCACAGCTATACTAGCAATGTTGGTTGAGTTAGACAGAACTGTGTATGATCCAGACTGCTAGCATATTAATAGGATAACTAGAAGTGTCTTGTATCCGTCTGTAAATGCTCCTTTTTCCTTGACTTGTGAACAAGACCCTGAGATACTCCTCTGCTCGAGGCAGTAACTCATCCCCCACCAGGAGAGGGCAATCCACCATATTCCGGCCGAGAACCATGGCCTCAGATTTGGAGGTGCTGATCCCGGCCGCCTTCCACTCAGCTGCAAACCGCCCCAGTGCAAGCCGCAGGTCACAGCCCAATGATGCCAACAGGACCACATCATCTGCAAAAAGCAAAGACGTGATCCTGAGGCCCCGGAACCAGACCCCATCCGCCCCTTGGCTACGCCTAGAAATTCTGTCCATAACAGCTGTCAACAGAATTGGTATCAAAGAGCAGCCCTGGCGGAGCCCAACACCCACCAGCAACAAGAATGACTTACAAACCAAACTCTTGCAGGGAACAACGGACCACGTACCCCATGCTCCTGAAGCACCCCCTACAGGACCCCCTAAGGGACACGGTCATATGCCTTTTCCAAGCCCGCATAGCACAAGTAGACTGGTTGGGTAAACTCCCATGAACCCTCCAGTACCCTTGTGAGTGTGAAGAGCTCGTCCAGTGTTCTGCAACCAGGACGGAATCCGCATTGTTCGTCCGGGATCCGAGGTTCGAGCAATGGACAGACCATCCTCTCCAGGAACCCGACACAGACCTTCCCAGGGATGCTTTTCAGAACGACAGATTGGTGCAGCACCCGCAGTAATGCGGACGATGTACTGTTCTGTTTTGGTGAAGAGGGCGCCGAGCCGGAAGACAAAGCTCTCGAATTACTGGTCGATCTACGTTCCTACCCTCACCTATGGTCATGAGCTGTGGGTAATCACTGGAAAAATTAGATAAGATACAAGCGGCCAAAATGAGTTTCCTCTGCAGTGTGGCTGGGCTCAGCTTTAGAGGAGCTTGGGCATTGGGGAGGGGCTCAGAGTAGCCCCTCCACATCGAAAGGAGTCAGGTGAGGTGGTTCGGGCAATGGTCTAGGATGCCTCCTAGATGCCTCCCTGGGGAGGTGTTTCAGGCATGTCCAACTGGGAGAAAACCCCGAGGCAGACCCAGAACACGCTGGGGAGATTATATCATAATATAATTACAACAAGTTAGGTTGCTTTCTTAACAGGACAGTAAAAAAAAAAAAAAAATAGATTTTATAAAGCTTACATTTTTAACATTTTTTTTCCAAACTATTGCTTTCAGATATTGTATATGATAACAGCTAAGGAATAGTCAGGGAAAGGGCGAAAAATGAAAATACCTATTGTTGTAGAATGATCTGAAAAGCATGTTTGTATTTTACATGCCTCAGGTAACATCCGAATGTCACTGGCATGTGTAAGAGAGAATGACTGGAACTAGACAAACCACATTTAAGTCTTGTTACTGGTCCTTTGGAAGTGGCATGCAGGAACTGCTGAAAGCAACTTTTGGTCAGAAGTTTTCACCTTAGCGATTCCAAGCATCCCAGACCATGGTCGGGATCACTGCGAAACACGGTTTCTCTTCAGTGCACATGGGTATGGACAAGATACGGATCCAGTGATCCCAGCAGACAGAACTCTTTCAATGGGAATCTATAATTATCCATGGGCACACAGGATGGGAGTTGGGAATTGGGGGTTGGGGGAGGTGTCGCCGTTTGCTTATCCAGAAACAGTCCTGTTTATGGAGACTAAAGTCTCTGCTGGGCCTCTTCCTCGGCAGAGGTCAAGGGTCACGAAGAACTGTAGGCTAATAAACCTTTGTGCATCAATCCCACAGACACACACACACAGAGCCTGAACAAACCCCACTGTGCACTTACACAGCAAAGGGTCATTTGGATTTTAAAAGACGTATGGGGAGGACAACAGGCAAATTCAGTGTGTAGGCTCTGTGAAGTTGCACAACAGTGTGTACGTGTGTATGTGTGTGTGTCTCAATGTGATGCAGACACGTGACAGCAGCGAGCTCAGAGGCTCACTCTGTCAGAGAACAACTCCTCATTCACGGGGCCCCCTGCATCCCTCCACACCTCAGCCCTACACGAGGGCCCAACACGACACGCCAGCTACTGAAACGCGGTGTTAGAGATCACTTCTCTGTTCTCCGGCATCGTAACAGACTCACACAGCAATGCTTCAAGCCAATTTCCCAAATTTAAAATGTTTCTAAAAGTGTCTTACAAGAAGTGTATGGACCAACGAGTGATAATCACCTTGTTTTCAAGTTTCAGGGTATATTTTTATTCTATAAATACTTAATGGGGGAAAGAAAAAGGGATCAAGGAGACCAAAACTTCATTGCAAAGGAGAGGAACTCATCTGAAGTCAAACATCACGATTTGTCGCTGCAGCTTCGAATGGCTCAAAAGACACTGACAAGAGATTGGGAACCGTTCGCACGTCAGAGAAAGGACTAAAGAGGGGGATGGGGGGACAGAGGAGTATTGTTCTCTTATCCTTCATCTTGGCTCTGGCCCAAAGCAGAACGCTGCATTTTTTTTTTCCTTTTAGGAGGATAAACTGGAAAGGGTAACACGGCACACCGAAACCTGTTATTCGGCGCGGTCCGCGGCCACACAGTCGCACGCGCGCGTGGCGGGCGCACAGAAGGGCCTCGCTGTTCGCTCGGCGCGTCCATCTGCCGACGGGGGAAACATTCGCGCACGCTCGTCTGTGTTCTCGCGGCATATGTGGATCTCCTGCAACAATAAGCAAACCCGCCGAAAATAGACGAGCACGTTTTGAGGAAATCTTATTATGCAAATACAACTGCTCTGAGCCTTTGTTTAAAATTTTTTGGTTTTTTTTTTTTTTTTCTTGCTGGCATCTTTGGGTAAAGGAAACACAGGGAGGGGGGCGGGGTATGGGGGCCAGATATTCCCGACTCAACCAGCCCAGAAAAGGTAATGGGAATCTCTTCGGACTCCTGTAACAATTCAAGCAAATTCAGCATAATGTGCAATTTCTATATAAAGTTCTTTCATATGGATCATAGGACATTTATAGGCTTAAACAGTCCATGAACTAGGGCTGTGGTTCCATTGACCAAGGGCCCACAGTCCATGAACTAGGACTGTGGTTCCATTGACCAAGGGCCCACAAGGTGAGGGCTGACTCCCCAGTGGAAGACGAGGAACCCGCCCCTGTTTGGTCTTCAAGCACAGATGACAGCAGCTGAGAAACGAAAGTCTGCTGTGTACAACTCCACCTGGACAAACCACCTCACATTCATCTCTTCAGAGCAACTAGCGGTCCCTGGAGGGGCCCCACCAGATGGAATAACTTTCAAGGTGTTCATATTAAACCTACGCAGGCTGCATTACTTATAAACTGCACAGTGGCAAAAAAAAAAAAAAAACCTTGAAGGGGAAAAAAAAATATTAACCTGTACAACTGCGAATTGACCTGATATAAGTGGTTTAGTAGGCCTTTTTTAATGCCCATTCCTCCTTGAGTGATGTAATAAAATTAAAATAACTGCATATCAAAATTGCTGTAGGACTCTTATGGCTCATTTTACAATGGATACAGAAGCATAAAAGAAGCCAGTCAGAAAACATACATTTTCTGATACTTCAAACAAATTTAGAAGCTTTCAAAAAGGTAATAAATCACAGCTTAATTAGGCGTGATAAAACGTGCAATACAATATTTCAGTGAGTGTAACCTTTGGAGCGCACGTGTCGTTCTCCCCAAGTTGGCCGCCTCTGATCAGCGGAGCGCCTTTAATAAACCATTTTAAAAAATGGTAAAAAAAAGGCAGCAGCGTCACGGCGGCTGTCTCTGTGCCCGCACACGTCTGAACATCTGCTCGGGGATGGCGACGCGCCGCACGCCCATCTCACAAGCTACACCACGGCCCCTTGCACACGCATACACACGCACACACGTGAGCGCCAGCTGGGGGGGGCGGGGGGTGCTGCATGAAGTCAGCACATTTTGGGGGTGAAGGTCACGACTTCTTCAGTCACACTGGGGATTCTGCTGCCTGCAAAGACCGACAGACGGAGAGGAAAGCATTT